>JAUCNO010001163.1:337458-372529 GCA_032353835.1 Enteromius viviparus | reverse complement strand
GTATTGAAGGTGGAGAGAGCGCTGGTTATTCACTAACTCCACCCACAATCCCTGCCGGACCTGGGACTCGAACCCACAACCTTTGGGTTACAGGTCCGACTCTCTATCCATTAGGCCACGACTGCCCCTTTAGGGCAGGTTAGAAATAGAGGTTTCTAGTGTCAGCTGAGCCATTTTAAACAATGGCTGTGTCTGAAACCAAAGGCCGCTGACTTAACAGGCAACATCTAAAAAAAGTCATATTTTAGAAATAATGAAAGAATTGAAACTATTTCCCATTTAAAAGCTAATTAATTCATTAGTGGACATTGTTATTTTAGTATCTTTGAGATGCTATTTTTAAGTAATATTATTTTTAATAATTAGTTCTTATTTTTATATTTTGCTTTAAATTTAAATCATGTTTTATACACATATATTGTTCTAAATATCGAACAGCTGTTACAAAAGTCAAGCATCTGTGTCTTCTGAGAATCTCAGCCCCATGCCGAGCAAACGCGCTGAAATGCGTTTGCACAATTACTGTGTCAGCGGCATTTTAAAAGCATTGCAGGGACAGAAGATAAGCACTCAGAGGCCTCGTGCTAAACATCATGGTCCAGTAATGATGTTCTGTTGAGGCAGTTCATTTTCTTGTAGCCTAGCATCAACAGAGGCAACAGTGCATTTGGTGATTACAGAAACATTTACTAATAAAGCTCTGACAGTTAGGCCATGGAGCTGTCAGCCTATTTTCTCTGTGGTGTTTGCTATATAATTCATAGATATGACTTGTGGGTTTCATTCAATGGCTATCAGGGGACTGGAGAAAGTTTCTGCTTTAGATCCTCCAGGAATCCCAGTATAATTGTACACAAACCAGTCTGGAAGAATGCCAGTGCCCTGCAGCCCTGGAATCCACCAGCCTCCCACTTATTCTGTCTGTGCTGAAGTTAAAATAATAAATACTTGTTTATTTGAAAAAAAAAAAAAAAAACACAAGAAAAGCCTTCATTTAAAAAATACAGACATATTATTTTACGTTATGGATCCTAATCACCATAGACTAAAACAAAATAAAACAAATAAAATGTAAAATGAAAAATAAATTGTTTATATACAATGTATATATATACACACACATACAGTATATATTTAGAAAATATTTACCCGTGTTTACATGCATATTTTTATTATATATTGATATATTTAACCTATATAACTTTTTTTTAATATGTGCATGCATATAAATACATGTGTGTATTTATATGTACATAATAAATATAAATACACACAGTGATAATATACGCTCACATAAATTATGTAAACAAAACCTTTTATTTTGGATGCAACTAATCATTTTACAGCATATGTGTGAATGTGTGTGTACTTTTTTGCATTTTATTCAATATTAAATGTTTTATTTTTAATATTTTACATTTATATTTTGAATGTAAATATATTAGCAAATATATTATATTATAGCAAAGCTGCATATTCCACACTCCTTTTTTCTTAATATATTATAAAAACTTATAAAAGATTTTTATATTATATAAAATTAATTATATTTAATCATTTGTATATTTGTATTTAGTATAACTGGATACAAAAAAAAGAATAAAAAAATCAAGCATACTTAGAAAAGATTTAGGAAAGGTATAGACATTTGCAGCTGTGATATCCACAGATCCAGCCAGCTGTTTTAAAAGTTAAGCCCAAATCCAAACACATGGAGTGACTTTTGCATGAGACAGGTGAAAAGAGCCGTAAAAGTAGTCTGGTTTTGAAAGTAGGTCATGGCCTGCTTTACCACTTTACTTCCATTTCTAAATATTTCCAATTGTTCGGCATTATCTCACCATCTGATTTAATGCATTTACAGTGGTGGTAATATTGGCCGGAGCGTTGATAAGAGCAAACTTCTGTGCTACTTCTGCTTCCTGTTATGCCAGAGCTGCCGGCACTGTTATATTTTTAGGCTAACACCTTAAATATATTTTCTGATACAACTTCTACTCGTATTCAAAAACACAAAGCAGAGGCTTCATAGTTAATAACATCAATAAAAAAAGCCTGATCCAACCCTCAAAGAAAATAATCCATTGAAAAAAAACTTTTTTTTTTGGCTGAGGCAAAAGTTTAAATTTAAATCAGTTCACTGGCTGCTTGAGATTTTGAATACACGCTTTATCGAAGCGATTTGTAATTTATTCCTCCTGTTTATCCTACATTTTCTTACTCCTTTTTAAATGTTTTCTGCTATAGATGGTGCAGCGTGGAGAAAAGGCCTGCATTCCTGGGACTTAGCATGCGTAAGACAGATGTTTAGGGTGCTGGTAAGTGTGCTACAGCCATCAATCACATCAAAGGGCCAATAGTACGGTGTGTGCGAGAGGCCTTCAGAGCACACGGCCCCTCCTAATGGCTGTCAATATCTCTCCCATCGCTCAAACTGTCTTTCACAGCAAGACAGATTCATGCCGCCTCCTGAACCCTGCTAACAGAAGGAGCTCTAACTCCATAGCTGGCAGTAAAAACTCTTTCTGATATCACTTGTAGTATTGGTGCTAGCCACAGTCAGGAGCTTGATTAGTCATTGTGACCATCTTTGTGGGTGTTAAAAGCTCCAGCGACTCAAGAACTTGCTGTTAATGGCCCTTAATCAGCTCTTCATGAATGTTTGTTACAGTTCCTCTGCAAGGCATTTAGTATAAATGCTAAACAAACCATACAAAATGTGATTCTGATGGGAATGACTATGTATAACTTTAATTATTTTGCTCGCAAAATGCTAAGTCTTCAATGGAGAAATATGCTTTGTGGAATGCAGCAAGTGGTTTATTTATACTTTACCATTGCAACACGATACCCCTCTACATAATCAATACAGCATATTGCACAACGGCATGGCATGATCGGATCAATGTTCTGTTGAAAGAATAGAACCCAAACAAGAATGTATCCTGAGATGCACTGTCTGAGGATGGAGCTTGCTGTTGCACAAGTATTTTTAAAACTTTATGTTCATACACAATGTTGCACAAGTAACAAAATACTCTTGAGCTGCATTTTAAGCTAGGGCTCAATTTAGCAAAATAAAATTGAATCTGGAATCCTTGGAGAGGAAATTAATCAATTATGATTTATAAAATATAAATCATTCAATAAAATGCAACTATAAAATAAAATAATAAAATATAGTAATGCAATAAAAAAAATTTTAAAAAAAGTTTTTAAAGCAATAGAAATTAACAAAATGGAATACATAAAATAAATGTAAAAAATAATTCTAAAATAAATATAAGACGAAAAAAATGAAAAATTATAAAATAAAGTAAGTTACACTTAATTAATTAATTAAAAGCATAAAAAATAGAATAATTTTGGCTACTTTCGGGTTGACTTCAAGGCAAAAAAAATGTGCCTGATATATAAAAAAACTGATCAAAACGAATAATATACTAAAATATGGGGTGAAATTATGAAATGAAGAAAAAGTAATAAATGAAAGTATATAATAATATAAAATAAAACCAAACTAAAATTTACACAGCACTTAATGTGGAATCCTGACCTTTATCTGTCATGGTGATGGACTACACTTGTCTACATGCAGAGCACACTCTCATCTCTTCGATCTGCATTTTCACATACTGTTGAATCTGATAGCTGATAGTCAATCTAAAAAGCATTTCATGTGGGCTTTTCACATGCATCCAGATAAACCCTTTAAAGATTAATTGTAAAGATTGTAAAGTAACGTAAAGCCTGATGACCATTAATTATTGCTGCTCATTTGGAAGCAACCCAAAATCCAAACAATTAAATGCGTGACAGTGCTCCAATTACATAATCCACCAACAGAGTCAAGGCAGAAAGACTGCTGCGATCCGTGAGTCTCAAAACTACAGTCAGTCTGCGTTCTGCCTCACAAGAGCTTTTGTGGATGAGATGAAATGTACTCTGTGCTTTCAGACAGCAAACTTCAAATGGCCATTACTGAGATTAAATCTTTGCGCATTTTCCTCCTATTTCATCAAAACCGTGCATGTAAAATCTATCGGCAGCACTTTGCAATTGGATCAGCACTTTGAGTATTAGCAGGAGCTCTTGATTCACCGATGCTGGGAATGTATTCATGCAGTGCTCATGCTGCTACAAAAGAAACCTGAGGGTCATTTGGGGCTGTTACGCTGCCGTAACTAAACCACTCAGCTAGTCTGCCCTGTGCAAACACTGACTGGTGGGTGATCTCATTGCAGGCGGCTCAATAAAGCACCGCTCATTCTAGGGCTAAAGAGCGTAATGTCACCCCGGCAGTGGCCTCTCAATCATGCCTGTGATCCAAACAATTCCTCACAACTCAGATATTTTCAGTAAATTCCACACCACGCACATTTGAGTCCTAGACGACGGGCTGTGACCCTGGAGGAACGGACTGACCCATAATTAATAGGGCCGACATGGGTCATGTCAATCAAAGTGGCAGCTTACTAGCATAATGATAGGAGCATGGAAAATCTATTATTTGCATAGGAAAGAAATTAGTGTTTGTCTACCTTCAAAATGACAGAAATAAATATTATAATATTCTTAAGTGTGAATTAAGTACAACATTTTCAGCCATTTAACAGCATGTTAATTGAAATAAAATGAAAATCTTAGTTTAAACTAATATCAAAAGCAGTTTGCCGTTATAGATGGTTTTTGACACAATTATAAAACGTCTTTCCAATATATTAATTGAAACCTTATTAAAAAAGGTTATAAAGGACATTTAGCCTCAATATTTCTTTAATATATATAGTATAAAAAATAATTTATTTAATATATAATATATATTATATATTCCTTAGGTAAATATACTATACTATATATGAAAAATAATGTAACGCATTGCAGTTATAATTATAATTAAGCACTTTGTATGTGTTTAGTTGACACATCAAATAAAGTATACTTCTGTAAGGCACAAATGATTATTAAAACATTATTCAAAAAGCACTTTAAAGTAAATCTTTCAATTTGATATCATTAAAGAGTGTACTTTTTAAAAGTGTACTAAAGTGAGTTGTGCAATAGCCTTTTATTGAATTAATATTGTATTATTAATAAGTACAGTTTTAAATATATAGGCTACATGTATATGTAAGGGATAATGCAAGGCTATCTGTGCATTACACAATTTTAGGGAAGCGCAGTGCATTGAAATCGATTAGGCACAGCTAGGCGTGCATTATCCCGATTATACAACAGTCTTTAAAGGGTAAAAATTATGGTTATTTTTGTCAGTTACAGTTTCTTAGTAATAGCCTTCTTCCCGCTATAAATCAAACACAGAGATGAAATAGTAAGGTCACATTTATTTAAATGGATTTTATAATTTATTTAAATTAATTATCAATATAGAGAGAGGGATGACAGTTGTGTATGTTACTAGTATACTGCTTGTTTTAAACAATGCATCTATTTCAGAATCGAGTATTCAGACATATACATAATTAAAAAAATACAGCCCATATATATATATATATATATATATTTTTTTTTTTATTTTTTTATTTTTTTAGAAGCACTTAAGCACACTTCATTATCTAAGTCAAACTTTATTAAAAAGAAATCATGAGTCAAGTCTCCTGTTAATACTATGGGCTAAATTAAGGCAACTTTTAATCAACAGCCAAATTTACAGAGGAAATTCATAGTGGACCAGAAGCCAATTTACAAAACACTGAAGTCTAATTAGTGAGGAGGTGTTCAGAAGGACACCATGGCTCAAGATGAAACGTGATGAAAGTCCAGTTAATCCAGCATGAAGCAACAAGTTCCAACACCACCTCTTTTAAAAGCTGCTTAAAGAAAACCCTTTTCATAAGCATCTTTTTATTTTGGACTGGTGGGAGGAAGCAAAACTAAAGGAGGGGCTTTTTATGAAAGGAAGTATTGGAAGTACATGGTCTAGTTTCACCTGCGGTAAGAGTTCGTAATTCAATAGTGGTCGCACCACCCATCTCAGGTTATTCAGGTCAGAGCTTATAGTAGAGAAGATGAAAATGAAATTATGCGAATCTGGTGTTTTTGTGCCAACTCACAGCTCAACCGGATTCACACGGCTGATCATTGCGATTCTAACGCAATACTTTAGATGCAGCCATGATGCCAGAAACTAGACATAAACCTTGATATGTGGTTAAGACTACACCGAGGACCAGTCAAAGCATGTATTTTATCGCTCTCATTTCTAGGTTATCTGAAAATCACTCCAATTTGGATCATTATCAGATAATAAAGACGTTTTGTTGATTCAGCCCCAAAATTAAGCTGGTTAGAGAGAGTACAACCGATCCTTTTCAGCAGTACATGCTACATCAAAAGCAAATTAAAATCTTAGCAGAATGTTTTTTTTGACAGACATGAGAGGCATTTTCAGCTGCCAGACACATAAGTTGACATGTATGCTTTGATCTCAGTCATATTACAGTGCTGATAGCAGGATAAAGGCCCATCTCTCCACAGCTCTTTGAAGCAGCACTGAGTTCTTAGCAGTGGATGATGCAGAAAATGTTCAAACACTGAAAAACAACATCAACCATAATTTTAATTATTTAGAAATGGAAAGATTGCACTTTTTTTGCAAAATGCAAAAGAAGAACAAAGAATTGAGGAGTGAGATCTACACCTGAATGGATGCACAGTTGCCATGGGCTGTATGGAAAACTGCATGTTCATGAATATATATAATATAAAATTTGCTAAACCATGGATGATCATGGCAAGAGGCCTAAATGCTGTCACTGCTGCAACATAGAATGAATGAAGCTGTTAGCTGTCATTTAGAGCACAAGTACAGGGCCTCGGCCTCTATAAACATGCCACATCTTTGATCCACTTTAATAAATCAAGCATATCCTACTTCTCTCCTTTTCTCATACACTTCCCCTCTTTCTACACAAACACCAGTTAGGGCTGCCTGGACTCTGGACACTTTTCACGCAGGAAGCTTTCACGGCTGTTGTTGGTTTAAAGCACATTGTTTCAGTTGACAAACACACACAGGCTTCTGCATAGGTAGAAAAATTGAGAATGGCTGTTGTGGCAAACTGGATCTCTTTTACCACATGACACAGAAACCTAGGATAGGTTAGTGTATAAAGGCTCCCAAATGGAGTATTTGATCGATTGGAGTATATAAATGCATTCTGAGAGTGTGGAAAAACTATGCTAGTTTTAAACGAAGTGGCAATACAGCAAATAAGGTTGTGGACAGCTATGTGAAATTGATGACACTTCTGCAAGCTTAAAATGAAGAAAAATCAGTAATTGGATTCCCTAAACTTTCTGCACTGGAATCCTGTATAATTAGGCTCCTTTTGGGTTCACCTGATCTGAATATATAAAAAAACAATAAAAATAAATCTCTAAGTGGAGCTTGTTAAAATACAATGCCTGAAAATGTTTTTTTTTTTTTGTAGGTAGGTGTGTTACATATATCTACTGAATTTCATACATGTATGTCAAATGTAGATCGAAGGGCACTTTGTTGAAAGTGTATAGGTGGTGCTATCGAGTTCTTTTGCCCCACCTCTTCCTGAAACCCATATCAGACATAATTTTTGAGCTTGTTTAGTCCCTTAAAATGCTCATTTTGGAGAAGAAGAATAAACGGAGCAATTCCAATACTGTCTTCGCACACTAATAATAAAAATACATAAACATTCAAGTCAGTTATTGCACCATTAGTTAAATACTCAACTCATCACTATTAAAAATTATGTTTTTTTTCTGTTAACGAGGGTTATCGAGTAAAGAGGGCCATTTCTCGGAAGTCAATGAATCTGTAGTGTTATAAGATGCAGTGTAAACTTTAGCGTGAAGACATCCTAACATGTAGTGACAAATGTTGAATGCTATAGCTCCGGACATCCCTTCACTCCCTCACTGTCACATGATCAGCAGCCCTCACCTCTCTCATACATACTCGCAAGGTTACAGCACCTTTAAATCATTAAATATCTCAGAAATAAACCTGTCAGCTCAGATCAGGTGTCAGAAGGGGAGAAAAGTAGCGTGGCATAAAAAGCGGCCTGCTGGAGGAGGGCAGAGCAGTTGTGGTGTGAATCTCTCCATGGTCAGGGTAAGGTATGCTTGAGAGGCTCAGAGAAGCCATTACTAGAGTAAAGGCCATGATCTGGAATGCTCTGAGAAAATATCGGATCACAGGCTGTCTGTGTATGTCAGTGTCCTCAATGCGGTTACAACTAGGTTAAAGTCCATTAATCAACTGGGGTAACTAATGAATGCCATTTTAAGTACACATGCAAACTAGCACACGTGATTCACATGCACACATACACATACCACATTCTCATTGGTGTAAGAGTCATGGACACGCTTCAGTGTCCTGGTCTGTTTAAAATAGACCTGCATTATACATGAAAAGCAGACACGCAGCAGGAACAGGTGTGAGACAGAAGGTGTCAAAGTTTGTGTGTGTGACAGCGACAGGCAGTGCACTAAGAAAACACTTACTTGCCTCTGTAAATTACTATTAAAACTCCAAAAGTTTGTACGCTATGAAACCACAAATTGCGTCATGCCAAAAAGCCCCCTCTGCTGACGGGATCTCTTTCTGTTTCTTTCTGACTTGTTCTCTTTCATCAGGGTCAGAAGGACAAGCAGGCAAACACTAACTTTTGGTCTGTTTCCAGCTCTGGAGCCAGTTCCCACGTAAGGTCTCTGGGATAGAGAGAGAGAGAGCATGACTGGGAAAACCAGAGGGGAGGCCTGTGACGTCCCTTAAAGACGCATGTTTAAAGACTTCCCAGCAGTGAGCAAAAACTCCCCCCAGGCCTCCGGTACTGCTTACTTTACAAGATTCAACTACATGAACCCTGTCAGAGCTTCTGACTCTCGTTCCCACTGTCTGTCACCCACACATCATCCGTTTATTGGTTATTTTAGTGGTAAGTGCAGGTTATTCCCTTTAAAAGAAAGTTTAAGCCAGTCTAAATTGGTTTTAGATGGCCTCCTAGTCTCACCAACTGGTGTTTGGCAAGTTTAGTTGGATGACCAACTGGATTTTCAGACTGACTAGCTGAAAAATCACTAAAACCACTAAAAAGACAGTTTGACCAGACTGGTCTAAGGTAGGTGTGTGTGTGTGTGTGTGTTTTACAATAAGCTTTGGAGACCAAGCTAACTCATACCAGCAAAACCACTGTCAAGCGGTTTGAGATATTTTAAGACAACTAAGACCAGCAAACCACGATAGGCTGGTTTAAGCGTTGGCAGATAACAATGCTTAAAATAGAAAGCAAAAAGCCTGTTTTGTTGGTTTAAGCTGTTTTAAGATTATTTATATTCTGGCTAAGCTGGTGTTTAGCCAGTTTAGCTGAGCAGCACACTGGTCTTACAGACTGACCAGCTAAATAATCTCCAAAACCCTTATAAAACCAGTTTGGGAGACCAGCTAAGAGCAACAAAACCTTCTTTGGCTGGTTTAGGGGTTTAGTAGTGATAGCATAATCACACAGCTCTCAATGTTGCCTAAACTGACCTAAACCTGTTTGTTGATCTGGTTTAAGATGATCTTCCAGCCTGACTACTCTGGTGTTTAGTCAGTAGTTAGTTTAGCTGAGTGGCCAACTGCTCTTAAAGCTGAGAAGTAAAGCTGAGAAGTAAAATCAGCCAACAGACCTGAATGATAGCTGTATAAAGCTGGTCTTATCTTGTTAAAGGTGGTCTCTGAGCCTGGCCAGGCTGGTGTTTAGCTAGTTTAGCTGGGAGATTAAAAAAACAACTTTCTAAAACCGGCTAAAAGACTACTGTGACCAAGCTGAGAAACCAGCTGAAGATGCTTTATTTTTCCAGCAAGGGTGCCGCAATAAGAGTTCCAGTCTGGAAGGCCAACTAAGATCAGCAAACCAACTAATTTGTTATTTATACAGCATTTACACGACATTCCCAGCATTCTTAGCATATTTTTTTTTTGTAGTTTTAATGATATAAAACGTAAGGCATTACAGAAAGTATTTTCTTGAAGTATACAAGATGTTTATTTGGGAGGAGACTGTTAAGGAGTGTCACATACACATATAACTGTCAGAGGTTAATGACATGGAAAAGGGATTGTGTTTGCGTGTTATACTGTTTGTGCCTCAACAGTGTGTCGCAACACTTCGCAAATTTTGAGCTCCTGCCAGAAGAATCTAGGGGCAAATACGACTAGTGCTTATTTACATTCCTCGATTCTACTACCAGAACATATGACTGACCCACTTCTTTAATCCATCCACGTTAAAGAATCTTTTTCTTACACACATGCAGAGGCAGGTATATAGTAGCCAGTCAAGCATGAGAAATCAAAGCTAAAGCTGGAAAAATAGCCCTGGGATCTGATGACTGGGATGAGAAACAGGTGGTGCGTAGAGGCCTGAGAATGGAGAGCTTTATATTTGGTAAAGATACCACAAAGAGATACAGCCTGCGCCTGTCCTGCTTTTACTCTTAATACGTAACAGACTGCAGATACAAAGTCAGGAGGTACTTTTTTTCTGCGTGTCTTATTCTTGCTCGTTCCAAGCTGGTGGTGGCTTGTTTAAAATGGTCTGCCAACCTGGTTTAAGATGGTCTTTCATCATGTTCAAGCTGGTCTTAAGTTGATGAAGGAGACTTAGCATCTAAAAAGTGTCCAAAACCATGCAAAATGCATGATGCAGTCTTTGGAGGTCTTAGCTTTGTTAAGAAGTTCTCCCAGTCTGGCCAAGCTGATGTTTAGCTAGCTAAGCAGTCAACAGGTTTTTGCAGGCTGGGAGATATAAGATCAGCTAACCAACTTAAAAAATATATTATTTTTTTAAATGTCTAAATATGTTTCACAGCCAAGCTTGTCCAACTGCCCATTCACATGCACTCACTGACTTTTAAGCTCTTGTCTAATAGTTTATTGTGTTGTATTGTGTGTGACAGGAGCTGTAGTCAGGCTGTGCACTATTGATATAACAGGCATCGGTTTTTACCAACTAGCCAAACAGTTTCTGACAGCCTCACACAGGCCGACCATTGTCAAGGCTCCTGTAGCCAGAATGCTATTGCCAGCCGCTGTCTTTATGGATCAGACCAAAGAAAAACACAGGAGAAAGGCTAACAGTACAATCATTCCAACTCTTCCAGATGCTCTTCTTTCATGTCATCTTTTCCACCTCTATACCTCTTCTGTCACGCACCAAACTTTCCAAAAACTTTTTCAAAAATTACCATTCCCCCCAAAGTCTTCACAGAGAAGTAGGTCTACAGTGTAACCGGCATGAACGTGTACAGCTCTTTGAAGATGGCTAAAATTGCTGTGTTTGTTACCGTTCCCTTCAATTCTAAGACTGGAGTGGTTATCTCCCATGTGCAGCTGTCCAAAAAGCTCCTGGCTAAAAAGAAAAGAAAATCTGTCATTGGACATGAACTTGTGTGCAGATTTGCACCGATTCCACCTGAATACAAATACGGTCATCCATGACGATCTCACTACCAAGGCTGGGATCTTTATATCAGAGACCAAACCACACTTTTCTAAACCAGAGTAAGTGAGGAACACAAAAGAAGATATTTTGAATGATGTTTAACCCATTTCTGTCCTTAGAATGAAAGTAACATCACCACCATTTGATAACAAAATATTTATACCATGTAATTTTCTCATGCAATTTAAATGACTATTCCACCCTATATCCTATTTACAGAGAAAGCCAACCCACATGTGTCAAAAAATATCACATTTCTCTGAAAAGGTTTCATATATACTCTTGTGGGAGGCTTTGATTAGTAATGCATTAATAGCCGCTAATCTATGGATGACTACCAGTGCAAAACAAGCAAGACGTTTGTGTTTCCACCAAACACCTGCAGCGTTCCCTCATGCCCTTGACCCAATCACAGATCTCCAAAGATGCCAAAACCACATGATCTTCTAATGGAGAACCTCACACTTCTCACTTTCCAAATTTTCCCTTCACTTGCAAAGCCCCATCCAGAGTTCATGGAAAGTTCCTCCACGCCGACACCGCTGCCTGCCACATATGCTCCCGTCTCCTGGCAGAAAGCGTGTGCAAAGATACTAAACTCTGCAGCTCAAGAGACAGAGCTTTAAGCTTCTCCAAGTGAAACTGCCAAAGCGCTCATACACACCGGCCAACCCAAACTGCAACACACCCTGCAAAACTGATCGTTTGAAACCAAACCCAAACAAACTTGAGGCACTCGAGGTACGCATACAAACAGAAGCAGACCGAGCTCGCTGTCCTGTGATCCGCTATGGCCGGCTATCACCTTGCAGATAAGGTCTTACAGTAGAGGGATTGTCTTGTGTCAGCACACACCCTCCCCCCCTAACCCTCCATCCCTCCCGTCCCAGCAGCCCCTTGCAATAACAAACCCCCCGTGCTGCCACGCCACTTGCCTGGAGCGTCTAACAGGAGCGCAGTGCTATAAAACCCTTTCATTTGGACACTAACCAAACACTCCCGCAGACACCAATCAATCATTAACGGCAACCAGTTAAAGGCACTGGAGCAAGAGCTGAGTACTTACTCTGTCTCAGACACAGGTTTCCAACTCGTTTCCTCAAAGGAAAAAAAAAGAAATCCCGATGGAATCAGAGTCCTTGAGAATTGTCAGTAGATCCAGCTTTGACACTGCTAGAATCAGCCGTTTATAGGTCTGGATGTGGGATCGGTATTACAGCGCTCACACTCATGCTCTGTCTGCTGCTGTGACTGAATGTGTATCTGTCACGCTGGTGTAGTAAAGCCTCCCTTTGGCTTAAACACTGCTCCTCCCCTCACGCTCACATAGTAAGAGAAGCAGAGAGAGAGAGAGAGAACGAGGTACACTGCACGGCCCTTGATAATCATTACAAAGACTGGGAGGAAATCACAAGATTTCTTGCTAATCTTTAGTTTCAGTTTTAGTAGGTACTTCAACTTGAATCTCAGGGGGCTATTTTAAAGCTATTTTAAACTGTGTTCATTAGTAGTAGAGTAAGAACTCAGTTCATGATATGAAAGACTTATAGTACGATTACCAAAGTAACTATATTCAGCGTTTGGAGGGCTAAATGTAGAAGAACTTTGGGAAGAATATTGATTATACGATAACGAACGCTATCTTATATTCTAATATTTTAAGGGTGTATAATTAAATTAGATGAATGAATTATAATACATTTATTTAATGTAATAATTAATAAATAATTAAATTAATACTAAGAGAAAAATCAATACATAAAAGATGTAGAAGTAATAATTTTATCAACCACTATCAAAAAATATTTTAATTTAACAATATTGGAGAATAGGGCCCCTCAGTTTTTATTATTACTATTATTATTATTATTATTATTAATTATTATTATTTATAATGTATTTTATTTTCCTTTTGTAGATTATTATTATTATTATTATTATTATTATTATTATCAACAGTGTAATTTTATAACATATGTATTATTTATGTTAATGTATGTTAGGGTAATTTTTCATATCGTCATATCTCCAGCCTGTGAGATCGCTATCATACCGCAACGGTCATCTATCATTAACAGCTAGTTCATATATTCGGATACAGCAGTCGCACGTCCTGATTTTGCCAAGTACTATGTGTGTTGGAACAACATTTTAATGCAAAAATATAATCTTGACCATATTTCTACACCTAAACCTACCAATACCCATGAGTAATGCCTAAAATCAAAGGAAATGATAAATGACACTGATGTACAAGCACCAAACACTGACTGTAAGCTAAAACTGTAAACCGTTTCTTCAAATCTGATTGGTTAAGCACAATGTTGTCCCTGGGTCAACGTCTTTGTTGACGCTGGGACAACATTTTGATTTTGTCCCAGGGCAAAATCTTGCACTTGGCAAAATCAGGTTAGCTTACAGCAGTCATACATCATTATATAGGACTATGTGTCCTACAAGTTTGCCGCTTTGGCGCATCCTCACAGAAGTTATCAGTCTAAAAATCAGACAAGGGGAAAATCAAAAGTACATTTATGTTTAACACTAAATATTGGACATAAATAAACACATTAAAGATAAAAGTATTTTCAGATATAATTATTAAACGGGTAGCTACATAAGTCACAGCGCTCCGGACCATGCGTCCACAACAACCTCGGTTTTAGACTGATAACTTATTAACTGCAATTTTTTTTTTATTATTATAATCATCTGGTATTATCGATATCTCTGACTATTGTCGATACAAAATACTATCGTCTATCGGCACAAGCCTAATGTATGTACAAAGTAATTAAGGCCACCAAAGTGAGACCGTACATAAAGACAATTAGCAAGTTCTCCTCTTATTATTGTTACGTAAAGTCCTTTGAAATACCCCTATATGTAATTGCTATACAAATCTTATCTTTGATGGTTACAGTCCTACACAGCTCTGCAGTTTCTAATTACATTATTATATGTATGGAGGTAAGACAGCATAGTGCAGTTCAAAAAGGTCGTTATTTGAAACGAAATACTCCTCCGGTTCAACAGACACTGCTTGCCCTCGGCTCACATTACAACACCATAATAGCATTATTCCTGGCTGAGTGACAGTCACATTCTAGCACGTGAGTGACAATATACACAGAAATTATGCATCATACAGCTTCCTCCAAAACACAGTATTTCCAATCCCAATTCTGGGACACTTCTTTTTAAGTGAGCCATTAAAGAAGACTCACATCAACGTTAAAACCAGTCCTTAAAACGTCACTTAAATGCTTAAAACGGATGGTGCTGAAACAACTGAGAGGTCTCATTGACAGATCATCTAATCATGCCCTAGTTAACAAGGGAAGAGAACTATGGAGCGCAATAGAAGAACAGTCACAGTTGGGAATCCCTGTGACTGAAATAGTGCTGCTAATTATGTATTGAGGGGAAATGCTAAGCAGGCAGATGGAATGGTGGGTTTGGGGTGTCAGGCTTCGGGATGCCGTCATTAAGAGACGGGGATGAGCCAAATGCAGACACAAGCGTGTCATGAGAGCCGGGAAGCAGAGCTGAGCCACTTATCAGCCTCTTATTTACAGACGCCAGATGCAGACTGGGACTCCACCCCTTCCCGTCCCATTATACCAGTCAGGCCTGGTCTACCATTACACGTCATGATCAAAAATGAATCCCTTATTGGCACCAGCAACATTCATGGAACTTTTCTATTGAACAAAATGTTCTTTATAGTGGAAGGTTATTTTAAGATCTATATGGTTATTTTAAGAACTGTTTCCCACAAAAACCTTTCAGTAATGCAAAAATAGTTCTATTGTATTACTGAAAAAAAACACCTTTTGGAATCTTTTATAACATTGTAGCATTCATTTTCATAATGGAATTTCTTTTGGGGCAAGTTAAAACAACCACTTATCATTTCCAACCACTTCCTTCCCATCATCCAGTTGTTTACATTTAGCTGTCAGTAATTTGGACTCGATTTCCTCTTTCTAACTTATTTTGTTCTTACTTACTTTGCTCTTGTGTAATCAACCGTGGACAGATCATCCCGTATGACATATAACCAAATCATGCCTGTGCTTTGTTTAGACTTGCATGTAAAGATTCAGAAACAAACACTCCGTCATTCGACCAAAGAAAGAGCATCTGAATGCAAACTTCATCAGCACTCTCCAGATCCACAAAGTGCCCCCCCCCTCCCCTTCTGAACCTCTGGGTTGACTGATGTGGCGTGAACATCTTACAGACAGCTTTGCCGTGGTCCCCTCTGTCTCATTTGTCATCTGAAGTTTAACTCCCAGGGCTTCACGTATGCTTCAATAAAGGGGAAGCATTGGCTCAAAAGTTTTCAGCTTTGTTAATCTCTCTATAGGGGGTGCGTAATCCCCTAAATTGGAACGCAGACTAGAGTTTAGATTATTGAGAACTGACATCTTTAAAGGGACAGTTCATCCGCAAATGAAAATTCACTCACCCAAATGTGGTTCCAAACCTGTATGGCGTTCTTGATTCCATTGAACACAAAAGAAGACATTATGAGAAATGTCTCAGTGTTTTTGTCCATACAACATTTGGGGGTCAAATGTTGCTTTCGACCAAACCAAAATTCTTTTTATTGGCAAAAGACACCTTAAAATAGCTACAACAAATTGTAACTGATTACAGAATCTGGTTAAACTAACCATTTAAAGCCCAGAGAAGAAACCTTCCCAAAAAGCAATGTTTATCCTCTTACATTAACATATATAATGAAGTCTAAACTTTTTACATTTTAATAATACATATAGGAACAAAGAATAACAAATTAGAGTATAAAACTGAAATAACCTTAGTGTCAATATTCTCATCAGTGACAAATAGTTATTCTGACCTCTATAGATTTGAATAGGTATTGCAATCATCCTTGTGAAATCACGGATGAGGCTCTTGTTGCAAAGAATACTGTTTTATTGCTGCCAATAGCAAAAACTAGTGCATAGGTTTTAAACCGAGTTTGTTTTGATGTGAAGCGCCTTTCTCTTTGCTAAATCTCAATCAACAATTGTGCCTCTGTACAGAGACTGACAGATAGCCAGCACCACAGGAGGTGACGGCAAAGCTCCTTCTGAACAGGATTATGAGAATGAGACAAATAAAGACGCTTGGCTTATGTTGTATAAAGCACAACACTGATTACAGCTTCAGCCTGAATTTTGCTGAATGGGCAATTTTTATATGAAGCCTTTTGTTGTTATTTACAATATTCTGATAAATAAAAGATCAAGGCTTGTCTAATTGCGATTAAAATAAGTGTATTTGATTCTGATGTAATAAACCATCCAGAGCTGTTTTATAGATCGATAAACAAAAGCTTCAGTAACTTAATGGCTGTTAGAAGCCTCTATGGACCAGTTTGTTCACTAAACACTAATTACAGGTTATGTCGATTACACAGAGTCATAACACTGATTACAGGTCAGGAAGAAAGTGAAAGTGTTACATTGCTTTAAAACACTTCTGTTTATGCTGTGACAAGCAGTATGCAAATCGTAAAAAATTATTTCATATATAGTGGCATTAATCTTTTTACAAGCATATTTGAGGGAGAGTGTCTCCCGGGGTCCAGATTAAATTTTGACTGGTGAAAGATCAAAAAATACTTCTCACATTTACTTTCATCTGGATGACTAATGTCCCACCCTCATAAAACCTTACAAGTTCTGCCATCAGCGTGTGTCGACGCCAGCACTCATCAAGAGCCCCCAGGCCTTTAGCTTCTGTCTCTTATCTGCTTGTGAAACGAAAGTTACTGCAAACACTGCTCTTCTAGTTATTTTAGTCAGTTGGAAAAAATGCAATGGTTGTATTTCAGTTAGGATTGCATACAATCTATTTTTTTAATTATTTAAACAACAACAGCTTATAATAAAATATTGATCAATAGTATTACTGTTATTTTTATTTATTGATTTATAAATTAATGAATTAATTTGTTGTTTAATTAATTGATAAATAATCATTTTTTCGTTTCAGCACCAGACCTAATATTAAAAGAGATACAGCAATGTTAGATCTTAACATTTTCGAGATATTACCACACACTCGTTGCAAAATGATGTCTGAAAAGTGTGTTGTACGCAATGTATCTTTTCTAAATAGGAAATAGGGAGTTGAGAAATGTCTGCTGTTCACAGAAGAATGGAGAAAGACAGTCAGCTGAGACCAAGCGTAAAACAAGACAAACTTCTCCTCAGGTGGCTCTAAATGTCCATATCAAAGGAACCATGGTTTGCTTTCATGTGTCTGCCAAGACAATTCCCCTGGCAGTGTGTAACAGATCATTTGTCGTCTCCCCTCCCCAACTCCCCCCTCCTGTCAGTAAAAATAATTAACAGACAATAGTGGGGTCAGTTAAATGCTTCCCTGTTCATGATCGGTGATGACATACGACCTGGCAATACCTGCATTCAGCAATTTCAGAACTGACCTTGAGGTATGAATCAACAACTTTGAGCAATTTTTTTATCTCAAATATAGCTCAAGAATTTGATGGACTTGAGCTAAGTGTCCCTGTACTGTCCCTCGCGGTGAGGACACAGCTCAGGGAAATGACTTGTCATTCAAGTTATTCAGCAGGGCCAAGAGTGAACAGAAGTCTTGTATTTGAGGCAGACCTCAGGGGGGCTTCAAAATAAAAAACAAATTAACTCAATTAAATGAAAACAAAAAGCCTTGCTACTGGTTTTCTTTTCAACTTCGACATACTGATGCCTGGTATGAGGCAAAAATGGACCAAAAAAAAAGGTTTTAATAACAGGACAATCTCGAGAAAAGTGCAGCCAGGCATTTTTACTCTAGTGCTGCTGTGCCTGTAAAAGGAGCATCTGTTTTGATTCAGCACAGCTGAGAGTAATGAACCCGGGCGAGCAATGAACCCTGACTAAAAAAATCTTGGGGAGTCAATACTAGTTCTTAATATTCATATTACAGCCAAGGACACACACACATAAAGAAAGGCACAGGGGTGCAAATAAAATACATCTTTTTGGAGACTTTCTTGGTTTAATGACTTCTACTATCAATGTACGGTTTACTTCTTAATTACATTTTCACAATATTTTTTAAGCACAAGACAGATATTTACAGTAAAAAAATATGTTGCCACTAAACCTTCCAGAACAGTTCCTGCATCTTTTAAGACAAACTTTGAACATGTTAAATATAAATTAGGGTTGTTGTTTTTTTACTTCAGTGCAAAACTGATACACAAATGTGACCCTGGACCACATACTGTATGTGTAGCAATAGCCAAAAATACATTGTATCAGTCAAAATTCAAGAATCATTAGGATTTTAGGTAAAGGTCATGCTCCATGAAGATGTTTCGTAAATTTCCTACTGTAAATATATTAAACCTTTATTTTATCAATAGTAATTTGTAATGTAATGGCATTTTTCTCAATATTTAGATTTAGATTTCTTTGCACCCATTCCATATTTCCTAACCTAACAAACATCAATGCAAAGCTCATTTTTTTTAATTTTTCATATGATTTATACATCTCAGTTTTGACTGGTTTTGTGGTCCAGGGTCACCTAAGTAGTATTTACTACACATATAGCAGACCTGATTTAAAACATATTTAAATTGCTCAAGGGTCTCACCTGAGTCAAGGTATTGAAGGTGAAGAGAGTGCTGGGAATTCACTCCCACCACCCACAATCCCTGCCAGGGATCCCTGTCCCATTTTATCTCCAGCTCCGAAACAGCCAGACCAACCAACGAACAGAGGGCGGGCTTAGGGTCGTGACATTGACTCTAATCACAGAATTTAAGATTGTAGTTTGTGAGGTTGTGGCCCTACTCCCGACAGGTTTTGGGAAAAAAAATCATTTATCAAGTTTTACCAATCAGTAACAGACAGGTCAGTGTCTCCTTTCGTCTCCAGTCTTTAAATATTTCCATGTCATGCTGTAATCTTGCAATTAATTTGCAGCATTCCGACAGACTCGAAATGGTTTAATTCTGACTTTGACAGTTGGCTTGAAATATTTTCATGTATGTTTTTTAAGTCAAATATTATTTGTATTAGTATTTAGCACTAACTGTCCCCTGGATGTGTAGATTTACTTGACATAATCTGCAAAAGTTGTTTACAGCCATCTTCACTTCGGTATTTCGCTCGATGGTTTTGTATTCGGCGCATACCTGTGTTTACAGCGGAAGTTCAAGTCAGCGTTTGTGTCTGGCTTACGGGTACACAAATGATTTTAAACTTCAGATAAGCGCCATTTAAAGTGCATTGCATGAATGTGTGCACTACCTAGTGGACCTTTGTTTTTAAGCACTTAAACACTGGCATGCACAAGTCCCCAAGGACTCAAAATCAGGATCCACATGCATAGTGTGCGCAGACATCAGCGGACTGTGCTGATGACAAAAATGACATCATCAGAACTCTCTGCGAGTGGAACACGGACAAGGAAAGTCTAGCTTTAAGACTCAGCATAATTAAAGTGGCATTGCATGTACTGTATCTTTCCCAGAGGGCAATCCCAGAATGCACTGGGATTACCTCAGTGAAAAACGAAAAGCATGATGGATGACACAATTCAATTATATATAATATAATACAACAGAATCAATATTGTAAACTTCTTCAAATACGAGACTAATTCTAATTCTGCTGTAAAACAGCTTTAAAAAAAAGACTGAATTAAGAGATCCAGTCCCATAAATGTGAAAGGTTCATTAAGTATAGTTCAGTTAAGTTTAGTTCAGTTAAGATGAGAATAACAGTGCCGTTATGCAGCTCAGTTCAATTTCAAGTTCAATCAAGCTCAAGTTTTCATCCAGTAGTGTCAGTGCAGTCAAATCGATAATATTACTACTGTATGTATGCCACCATTATCATTTCCATGTAAATAATACCGATAATGGGAATCTGATGTCATGACGTCCAAAGCCTCATGGGATTTCATCCAAATCTCTTAAATTGTGTTCTGTGGACAATTTTTGGGTGAATTAACCAAGCGTGAACAAACATACACAACAGTGGCAGAGCATATGGTACTGTTATTGCTACACAAGAGTTTGTTAATTCTTCTTAAGCACTGTGTGGATTTACTTCACTAATATAACATACAACACCAGCGACACATCATATCATATAATCGTCACTTCTCTACAGGTACTGGTTACTAATAATGTCAGCCTCAGACATCACACCCACGGAACGTTGACTAAACGTCTGATGCATATGGTACACTTAACTTGAAACCCTTCAGGAATGTAGAAGTCATCAAATGATTGGTAGAATTTTATCGGATTTCCGGGGGAAGCGAGTGTCGCGTTTATTTTCGGTCTGCTGGGAAACAAAGCGCAGATGTGCGGAAAAAACTGTTGTGTTTACATGAGTGACAATAAGCATTTATTAAGATCAGTTAAAGGAGAAGTTCACTTTCAAAAAAACTTTTGAGGATAGTTTACTCACCACCATGTCATCCAAGATGTCCATGTCTTTCTTTCTTCAGTCGAAAAGAAATTAATGTTTTTGACGAAAACATTCCAGGATTTTCCCCCATATAATGGAATCTATTGGGACCCAAACGTCCACATGACACTTCAAGGTCCAAATGACAGTTTCAGTGCAGCTTCAAGGGGCTTTAAACGATACCAGATGATGAATAAGGGTCTTATCTAGCGAAACGATCGGTCATTTCCAAACAATGACAATAATGTATTTTAAGATATCTCAGTGCAAGCTTTTCCCAGTTTAGACAGCTGTTAACATTTATTTTAATCTAGTTTTAATCCCTAAACTGCCCCATTGTGTTAATACACACAAATAATACAGGTAACATTGTTTAAGATTATTGCAACTCCTATTTGGGTATTAGCCAATTTGTAAAGGTTTACATGGAATGGCATCTGCTCTCAAAGGTTCTTGAGATCAGCCAATCAATTGTTCTTTATTTTTCCCAGGTTACAGGCAAGATGGGGCTCATCTCAGGATCCATCTGTTCTCCCTGGCCTTTGAATCATATCATCCATTTTTTTTTTTTTTTTTTCTTGAAACTCTTTTGTAATTTAGTATGCTGTATTTTTATGGCTTGTTGTACGCCCACACATCGTGTTTTTTGATAAATAATTTGTCCTCAAAACAATTCCCAATTTATTTTGCTAATAAAGATGCTACATTTAATTCTAATTTCATTCAGTTTAGATATTAATTCAACAATCACATCCAACTCCATATTTTCAAGAAATGTGAGGCAGTTAACTATAGCTCACAGTGGTAAAAAAACAACAATGTTTCTTGAGCCAGTGGAGAATTCAGCAAGTGAATGCAAGTCAAAGAATGCCAGTAAAAGTCTGCAGCTAGACCAATCTCACACTGAGGTTCTCGTTAGTGCCAGAGAAAGACTCGCTTTTTACAACTCAACATGATAGAGGAAATGTCAGTGTGTGGTGTAACCTTTCATGCTATGCTCACACATCCCTCTCCATCAATCACTTGGGTACTAGAATGAAGATGGAGCACATGGATTATACTGAAAGGATGCATGAAAAAAAAAATTGTTGAAAGTAAAAATACTATATGATTTGTTTTTTCATTACTGTTTTTTGTGTTCCCCACATGTTTTTTTTCATGATCATTCTGCTGCTAATAATCAGAACATCACTCATTTAACTCTTCTGGGAGGGCTGTTATATGTAGATGGTAAAAGTAATTCTGTGTAAATTAGTTCCCGCTGAACGAGTAGCCCTTCATGGATTCAGGGTTCAAATTACCTGCAGTTAACTTCCACTACCATAAAGAATGATAGTTACACTCACTGATGCCAATGCTTTTAGTATACTGTAAGATGGAAGTGAACTTACACTGTCCACCAGTTCTTCCATTTTTCCCAAACATGGCATCGCATTTGGCAATGATATCAGAGGCATGAAATGAAATATGCATTTTCCTCTTAGAATCTGTTTCCTGCAAGTTTGGCTGCCCTCATTTTATGTGTCAGTTCAGTTTGAAGTTAGCAAAAGAGAGCTGTTAGCAAACATGCTTACTGGATCCCGTTGTTCAGCAGGGACATGCAAATGCCGGTGCCGCAGCATAATGGGGTGTTTCCTAGCACATCAAATTTCACCCATGAGTGGTGAGGAGCACATTCAGAGTCTTTACGCAGATGTTGAAAGACGGGCCATTGTGAATAATAACTGTACTCTCTTGGAACAAATAATTTTCACCTCATGCAGAAAATTAAACAAAGCCTGTTTACTTTGGCACAACGGGCAGTTTAGCTTAGAGGAACAACACACCTTTTTCAGAGGGGTTGTTTCCTACCAACCAAAAAATTCAAGTAAACAAATCTCAATTCCAATGCACATGACCTGTGAATCTCCACGGTACCTGCTGCTCAGTGTGCTGACAGCCGGGGAAGCATGAATGAACACATCAGGAGTGCCAAAGCCAGAAGCCACAACGGGAGAGAAGTTGTAGAGTTAGATGTCAACGACTTGACACCATCACTGAAGCCATTATACGCAACACGTAAAACAGAGACAAGACGGCATTGCTATACAGTTTCTTAGCAACCATTGCAGCACTTGCTGTTCACATGAGCTTGTAGCAAAGGCTGCGGCAAACATTAAGATCTACATTGTCATGTCTTTTTATTTTTTTATTGACTCTTTCTCTCCGGAATAAACTTGTTCAGCACTTTTCTGGGATCTTCAGCCAGGCATCATGCATAACAAACCAACTACCACTCTGAGAGACACATGCGGTGCCATTTTAATTTCCGTCCAAAATTCATTTGGTCAAGACTGCAGAAAAATTAAGATTGCCTTTAACGTAAACTTGTGCAAACCAAAATGCAAATATGGTTATTTGTAAAAAATCTTGGCACGCCTGACTCCTCCTGTCTTTCATTATCTGCTTCAGTTTTAGTATTAGCTATTTTATGACCTTCTTTTTCACTTTAATGCTTTCTTTGAGTATATCTGCAGACTATTACTTCACAAATCTTTCATAAAGCTTCTATGCTGGGCCAGCAAAAAAAGCTCCAAGGGCTCAGTGTTGATTGACAATCCAACTAGGTTATTGCTGGCGTAGAGTGGTATAGCCCAGAAGAACGCATTTAGAGATGGATGTTTTGCTGCTAGATATATTAGTTGTGAAGAGGAGCACGTGTATGGGGTTTTACATTAACATACACTTGATGCGTAAGCAATATCAATTCCGTGCTTGTTGGTTCTCATTCTGAGAGATAGCCTGTACAGTCTAGCCCCAGAAGATATGCATTTCCAGGAAAATAAATTCCATTACTGAATGCCACTCTGGTCAGGACTTCCAATAGCGAGGGTAATGAAATAACAGCCAACTACGTGCAGCTTCCCTCTGTGAGACAGAACCTTCTGCTAAAATAATGTCACCATCAACACAGAGCTATTACATGAGGTGTAAATATTTCTGCTGTCTGTTTGTTGCACTTACAGCACATAAAAAAGTAAGAAAAAAGACACTTGCAATTAAACTTGATCCGGGCCAGTGCCCCAAAGGTTTAGAAGCTTGCATTTTTATTTATATAGCCAGTTAAATATTAGGACTCAGTAGGGGCTACTGTTGAGCGTGACTTTAGATTTGCTGCACCTAAAGTGTCACTGTGTTAGTGTCACACCGTCACCATCAGCTGAACCCGGATCAGTCACTACAGAACTCACCCAGTCACCAGTCACACGCTCTCAGTCTCCCGATTACTAACACCTGCCCGCAATCAAGAACTACCTACAAAGACACGCTCTACCTGTGCTTCAGTGCCTGAGTTCAAGGTTAGACGCCGACTCACTCTGCTCTCCGTCTACCTACCTGTCAGATCATTGCCTGCTGTTATGTTGAGCTGGGGGTCACGAAGGAAAAGGATTTCCCAAAGACTTTGATTCAAAGACGTTGGTGCACTGTGCCTCTTTGGCAGATATCTGTAGAGCTGCGGGCTGGGAGACACCGAACATCTTTGCCAGGTTCTACAACCTCCGCGAGGAGGCCGTGTCTTCCCATGTCTTAAATCAGACAAGCAGGTAGCGGAAAGACTAGCTGGTGTTGGCTTGCGCTGTGCCCTTTGCAGGGGGTTTCCCGATGCCAAGACAAACCCCCTCCATCCTACTCCTGCCCCGCAGTCGGACTCAGAGCGGAGTCAGTCTGGACTGTGCTCCTACTGGGCTCCTTCACCAGTAGGTTGTGGCCTTAACTTCTTGATTCCACATTCAGCTCGAAGGCTGTGTTTCCCTTCACTTATATCCATATTCTATTGCAGGCTCCTTATAAATTTCCATGTAAAATACTTTTTCATGTCTCCGCCCCCCCCAACCCATGTGACAGCTTTAAATCTAAAGATGTCTTAAACGGAAGCTGGCATCCCGACGGGGACCAAAATGCGGTCCTCAGGGTGTTGGGAAGGTTACGTGCAGACTCTGCTGTCGACACGCTGCAACACAGCCTGCCGGCACGAGTGTCTCTGCGTAATGCGGCCTCAGGGTCGTGGCCTTTTCCACGGGTCTGTTCCCATATGTAATGTCGGAGTGAACTCGACTGAAGGGAACGTCTATAAGGTTACAACGGTAACCCACGTTTCCTGAAGGAGGGAGCGGAGACATTACATCCCCTGGCTACACTGGGTCGCACTGGGTCTACACTGGGTCGCGCTGATGCCGGCTCGGCTCCTCAGCGAAAACCTGCATGTGCAATCCAGCCTCTTATGCTTGCGCTGTAATAAGGTGCTTGCTGTGATGGACCTGGCTGTGATTATTGCACGCCAATATTCATTGGCCTTTTTCCAAAGACTCAAAGGCGATTGGTCTCTCATGCGAGATCCCATATGTAACGTCTCCGTTCCCTCCTTCAGGGAACATGGGTTACCGTTGTAACAATAGACGTTATCTAGATGCTGTTTTGAATATCAAATCCATAGAGATAATGTAGATAACATGCACATAGCATAAAACAGAAGCATAAGCAACAACATTTTCTTAGATCATTATATTATTTTATTATAACTTTTTTTCTTCTCTCTATTAGCTGGGCTTACACTCAGTAGCAGTCTAATGCCCTGTGATGATTTAAATAATTAACGTTTAGTTGCAATAATAATAATAATAATTTTTTTCCTAAATGTAAAGGTTGATGGGATATGCAGGCAGGAGGGTTCAGTCAGTATGTTTCCTTCTCACTTGGGCTGTAATTTCCAAATGACACGTCCTTCGGTGAGTCAAGGGCACATGCTGACAGTGTGCTGTCATCAGCGCTGTTTGGTGACCCATGGGCCCAATGAGATTGCTTTACTTCCTCCCTGTTTGTGATTTTATGGCTCCGTTTCAAAACTGCCTACAAAGATCTGCCAACAAAGACTAAAGCATTTTAAACCATCATAGACTGATGCAAAAGCTGTTTCACAAGGTAGGCATCAACATTATGGTGCTTTCAACAATATTTGCAAAAAAAAAAAAAAGAGGGAGAGAGAGAGAGAATTTTTTTTTTTAAAGCACAACAAAGGAAGTCCCAGAAGGTACTGCAACAATGTAATTCAAATGGAAACATTAGTTTACAACAAAAACCAAAAACATTATAAATAGTATTATTCTAAATTATTATAAATAAATAAAATGTACAAAATCTTAGGGGTGTTATTTTTTTAATAGTTATACGCCTGTATAATTATGAAATTAACAGAAAGAATAGCAAATTACTACTACTAATAATAATACAGTAAAGACACTTTAGAGGTGCTGTTCTAACTGCAATAAAAGTTTCCAGTCTCTAAGAAAATGGCATACAATGTTCTGAGCCTCTGGCCCATGAGAAAAGCAACATTAACAGATACAACCATGTTCTAAGACCTGTGAAGAAAGAGACAATAACAGATTCCATGCTTCTGAGTCTCATCCAGTGTGCTAGCAGGCAATAACAGATATAACAATGATACAACTCTGAGTCTATGGCCTGTGAAGGCAGAGAGAGCAACTGTAAAGTCATGCTTGTGAGGCAGCAGCAGATAGGACAACACTCTGGGTTGTCTATAATCAGCACAGGCTTATTGGAAAAACACCTTACCAAATAATTCAGTTCCCCTTCTCTATTTTTTTTATGCCTCTCTGTAATATTTTTGTCTCTAAGAAATCCAAGATGGTGGCACGTACAAATGTAGAGGCTAGCCCGGCTCTAGCAATAACCGTGTAAGATGTGACTATCATCTCAGATGTTATTATTATTTTTGTCTTTTAATTTAACACTACTAGAAACCGGCAATGCCCAAACTGTGAATTCAAAACTGTACAAACCAACTGCTGGAAAAAGTCATTTTAATTTCTGTAGCACTTTATATAATAGCTTACAGAAATAAATTACAAAGCATCACAAGTCAAAATTATGAACTGATGTCTTTTTGAATATTCATCCAGTGTCTTCTGCTTGAAATGATACTGTCATTAGCTCATCAGTTCAGTTGAGATCAATAACAGTGTAACATTCATCAATTTAAAGAGAGTTCAATTCAGTTTTAAGCTGTTCTACAAAAGTGTGCTCAGTCTTGCGATTCTCATGGTTCAGGTACTGCTGTTGCGGAGGCACGGCAGTTGAGATTGTGGGGATTGCAAATGAGGAGGTGGATGTACTCAGCATTGAGGACTCGAGAGGAGGACTCGCCACTTATCTCTTGCTTATGAGGAGATGGTGGAGGTTGTTACCCGTGCTGTGGCTAAGTGAAACATTGACTGGCCAGCCAAGAGGTAGGATGCTTGTCCTAAAAGGAAATTGGATGAATGTTTTCTGCTTATAAAATCACATCCTATATTTCAGGACATGCTCTTTTTCCTGATCTCCACACTGAGATGTCAAGATTGTGTAAGAAACAGTTCAGGCAATATGGAGGAACAGCTGATCATAGAAGCACAAGGATATTTTTTTTTAGTAGCAGAGCTACTGCTAGTGATTTCAGTGCTGACTTTCAATTTGCAATTTTCAGATATGGCCAAAACCATTACCATCTGTTGGCTACTGAAAAGCATCTCTTTTTGAATCTATCTGACCTGAAGTAAAAAAGACTATTCTGCTTTTGGCTTCTTTGGTGATGCTGATAAGACTGTTGTCGAGATGCTCCAGGAGTCAAAGAGGCAAACCACAGTGTTCCAGCCTCCCTGGGTTAAGGTCTCGGCAGCTGCTGGGTGAGCTCAACAGTTACCAGCATGTTCAGTTCCCAGTGTACGCCTGGAGAAGCTCACACCCTCTAAGGAAATGATCAGAGTTCTCTGCCGGTCATCTGCTTTAGTACTCAGAAAACACCAGATACCAGTCTCGAGAGTCAGTCTTAGACCATCTGGCAGGATAGAAACTTGTGTTTCAATGGGTCCTGCAGACTGTAGAGGATACAAAATATAGGCTCATGCAGCTCACCTCAACATATACAGAATAGACAATGACAGGTGAAGTAAAGGGGCTACTTAAGGCAAAGTAGCGCATACTCACAGATAAAAGCCTGTTTACACCAAGGATGTTCACTATAATGATGAACTCACATACAGTTACAGTGTAAGTGTGACATCCGCGGGCGTAATCTAAAGCGAGCGTTTGTTACGTGTAGTTACGGTGTAAGTGTGGCATCAGTGGGCTGTAATCTAAAGCGAACTATGTTCTAAATTTATTTAAAATTAGAAAAATCTTGATTTGATAAATTTTTTAATCTGTTGTTCAGCTGTGGGCAGAAGTCAGCAAATTTCTGTCAATCTTTTGCAAATACTTGCAAATGTGACGGCTGTGCTGAAGCAGACTCAGGCTCAGTCATATTCAGATCCATTTGCAGCTTTATTTGAAACGTGGTCGTACAGGCAGTGGTCAAAAACACAAGAGCAGAGGCAACGGAGGCAAGACAAAGGCAGTGTGAATAAACAAGCAATAGGTCGGGGGCGATCAATCTTACGAACAAAGTCCGGGCAGTAGGTCGAGGGCACAAGCAGAGAGTCGAGAGAAACAGGCAGTCCAAAGTTGTCAACAGGTTATCCAAAAGTGTATAGAAAAACGCTCAGAGTGTTTGCCGGGGCTAAACAAAACTTTGCGACTCGTAGTGTCGCTTTAAATAGGCCAAATAAACAGCAAAACGTGGCGCGGAAGTGACGAGGAGTTGCACAGAACGTGGTCCGAGTGGAAACTAATATTCCGGAGATGGTTCCCGCTGGCGCTGATCGGAGGGAGCCACAGAGGCCGCCGTTACAGAGCCCCCTTGTCTTGTAATCTGGAAAGGACCCACGTACCTTTGAGTCAACTTTCGGCAGGCTTGGTTGAGATGGAGATTTTTGGTGGAGAGTCATACCCAGTCTCCAACTTCGTATTGGAGTTTAGGGCGTCGATGGCGGTCTGGCTGGGTGGTGAAGCGGCGTACTGCCCGTTGAAGGTGGACATGAGCTCTATTCCAAGTTTCTTCACTCCGTTGAAGCCAATGATTGAGAGCCGGCAGGTTGGTGGTTTCTCCTGACCAGGGGAACAATGGGGGTTGGAAGTCGAGTACGCACTGAAAGGGTGTCATACCAGTGGAAGCTTTTCAAAGGGAATTTTGTGCGTACTCGGCCCACAATAGGCACTTGCTCTAATCCTGTTGGTCCTGATGGCGATAGGTACGCAGAAATCTGATAACTTCCTGGTTTGTCCTCTCCGCCTGTCCGTTGGATACCCGGAGGTGAGGCTCACATTAATGTTAAGCTGCTGGCAGAATGCAGACCAGAGCCATGAGGTGAATTGTGGTCCTTGGTCGCTTACTATATCCTCAGGGAGTCCATAAAAATGTAAAACTTGATTAAGGATTATTTCGGCCGTTTCCCATGCTGAAGGTAGTTTCCGAAGGGGAATAAAGCGACAGGCCTTAGAGAACCGGTCCACATCTCTACGGGTTGAAGTAGACCAGCGGGTTTCTGATGTGATGTTTTATTGATATTGCAGATTTGACATTGTTGCACGAACCGTGTTACATCGGAGGATAGAGAGTCCCACCAGAATCGGCACTGAACCAAATCCAGGGTTGCCTGTATACCTGGGTGCCCGGAGCTTGGGGAGTCATGGACGTAATGGAGGATCCGTTCACGGAGTGGGGCAGGGACGAAGTCTTTGTCAGGGGGGCATTCGGGAGGTGTCGGTTCCTGTGACTGAGCTTCTGTGAGTTCGGCCATGACGTCCCAATGAACTGGAGCAATGATGCAGGTGGGCGGAATGACACATTCAGGATCTGTGGGTTGACTGGGGGCCTCGTGCTGCCGTGAGAGGGCATCTGCCTTTCCGTTCTTGCTTCCGGGGCGATATGTGACCTTGAAGATAAACCTGGTGAAGAATAATGCCCATCTTGCCTGTCTTGAATTGAGTCTCTTGGCCGATCAAAGGTATTCCAGGTTTCTATGATCAGTTAAAACCAGGAAGGGTAATTTTGAACCTTCTAACCAGTGCCTCCACTCTTCTAGAGCGCATTTCAAGGCGAGCAGTTCCTTGTTGCCCACATTGTAATTCAGTTCTGCAGAGTTCAATTTTCGTGAGAAATAGGCACAAGGATATAACTTTCCTGGACTGCCGTGGCGTTGAGAGAGAATGGCACCAACCCCCGAATTGGATGCATCCACCTCCACAATGAATTCTCGTTCTGGGTCGGGGTGGTGCAGAATGGGTGCAGTAGTGAAACGGTCCTTGAGAGCCTGGAAAGCCTGTTCACCTTCGAACGACCAGTGGAGGATTGTAGGGCTCTTGCGTGTCATAGAAGTGAGGGGACCGGCCAACTGACTAAAGCCCCGGATAAACCGGTGGTAGAAATTTGCGAAGCCCAAGAACCGCTGTAAGTCTTTTATGGTACGCGGTTTGGGCCAATTTACCACTGCATTGACCTTCTTCTCATCCATAGTAACCCCTTCCGTACTTATGATATACCCGAGATAGGAAATCCTGGTCTGATGAAACTCACACTTCTCAAGTTTAGCATAGAGTTGATTCTTGATAAGACAACGAAACACTGTGCGGACATGTTGGATGTGAAATGGTAGGTCCTCGGAGTTGATGAAGATGTCATCTATGTATACCAGCACTTGGCGGTTAAAAAGGTCCCTGAATAAGTCATTCACTAAGGCCTGGAAAACGAATGGACTGTTAGCTAGCCCAAAGGGCATAACGAGGTACTCGTAATGCCCGGTGGACGTTGAGAAGGCGATCTTCCATTCGTCACCCTCCTTTATCCGAACCAGGTTGTAGGCGCTTCGAAGGTCAAGTTTCGTAAAGAACTTGGCCTTTCTCAGCTGTTCTAGGGCGGATGGAACCAAAGGCAGGGGGTATCGATACTTTATAGTTACTTCGTTAAGTCCACGGTAGTCGATACATGGGCGGAGTCCTCCATCCTTCTTCTTAACGAAAAAGAAACTGGCCGAGGCCGGTGATGTCGAGGGGTGTATGAAGCCTTTGGCGAGTTCCTCCTTGATATATTGCTGCATGCTGTCAGTCTCAGGCTGTGATAGGGGGTAGATACGGCCCTTAGGTGACACAGTTCCAGGGAGCAGGTCGATAGCACAGTCGGTGCGGTGGTAGGGTGGTCGCCTTCTCCTTGCTGAACGCCTCCCTTAGGTCTTGATACTGTTGAGGTAGGTGCTCGAATACCTAAGACGTGCATAGTGATGAGTGAGCTGGTGTCGAGAGTGACTGGTGCTTTGTGGGAGTCTTCAGACAGTTGGTTTTGCAGTGAAATGACCACTGTGTGATTTCCCATTCCACCCAGGGAATGTGAGGACTATGTTGTTCCAGCCAGGGATAACCAAGTATAATTGTGTGATCCGGTGATTCCAGGGTGAAAAGACGAATGGTTTCTTGGTGCAGTGGTCCGATGCTCAGTGTTAGGTCCTCGGTGACGTGGGTCCCTTGGCCGGATCCGAAAAGACGTCGATCTAAGGCTGCCACAGCCACCCGTGCACCACATGGAAACATCGGATACCACACTGCTTAACTAACATCTCAACAATAAAGTTTCCCTCTGCCCCAGAGTCAATGAAGGCAGAGGTAGTGTAAACATGATCTCTTATAGCTATTTTGACTGGTATAGTAAGTGTTGGCTTTTCACTCACCCGGTTAGTGGAAGATCGGATGGCACTTTGAGAGGCTCATTGGGCCAGCCAGTCTTGGTAGCAAGGGTTCGGAACTTGATTGTGAAGTCAGCCGCTGACTGCGTGCCTTGTCTTAACGTGAGAATCTCCTCACCAGGTTCTCGTCTGCCCACAGCATGATCAAATACTTCCCGAAACATGCGAATAAACTCCCGATATGAGGGGAAGGCCATCTGTCTACTATCCCACAGCGCCGTAGCCCATTCGAGCGCTTTTCCAGTTAGCAATGAAATCAGCAAGGCGACACGACTATCATCGGAAGCATAATCAAGTAGCTGTTGGGTAATGAAAATCTCACACTGCAGTAAGAAACCGCAACATTTTCCTGGTGATCTGTCAAATTTTTCAGGCAGCGAAGGACGGGGCTTACCGGTTACTGCTGGAGCTGGCGGCGGGGGTGGAGCAGTGGTGGCGGGCAGTGGCGTAAGAGCAGATGCAGCTGTTGTGAGGACTTGACGTGAAGTGACGAGGAGTTGCACGGAATGGGGTACGGGCGGAAACTAATATTCCGGAGATGGTTCCCGCTGGCGCTGATCGGAGGGAGCCACGGAGGGAGCCACAGAGGTCGCCGTTACAGCAAAGTTGTCCCTGCAGAATATGAGGAAGCAGAAAAGTCCTTCCCTTCTGATGCCATTTTCTTCTGTGATCACAATTAGAGAAAAATGTATTGCAAAATAAAAAAAATTAATAAATAACGTCAAGTAATTATGTCAAGTTTGCATAATGTAAAGTGTTGTAACAAGATTATATTTTGCCAAATATAAAAAAAGACTTCTGTTCTGTGAGGACTGTAAATTCCACAGCAATGTTTCAAGGAAAAAAAACAAACAAACAAAAAAAACAACAACAACATTGCCAACGTTGTGATGCGGTAAAGCAAAACATAATAATATAAAGGACTACAAAACTTTTACAGGTAACTAGCAATTAGAAATTAACAAACAAAAACTTAATAGTAAAACAAAATAGAGCATCTGCAAATAGCTGACAGTCAGTTCACCTTTGATGGACTCCATGTGATGAGTGAAGAACTTAGAAAAACAGTTTTGCAGATGTAACAATAAATATTTACTGACAGAGTCAATCGATGTCAGTATTGAAGTCAGAGCAGGGTGAAGCTGGATAATCACAGTTCGTAAGAAAAGCAGCGAGGAGCTGAGTCCACAACAATTCGTAATAAGTGCAGCGTAACACTTTACAGGATACACAGACAGGTAGCACAGGGATTGCAGTGAGTGCAGCGGGACGGAGAATAATCCTGATCTCACCAGAGGAGGCAGACTGAGAACAATCAGGAACACAGGACTCCAGAACAGAAGAAGCAGGATTCCAAACGACCAGCCAGCATGGCAGAGGAACTGACGAGGACAAGACAGGTAAGTGCACATTAAATAGTGTAACAAGCCCCAGCTGTATCCAGTTTGCTCGTCACCCACACTCACACACACTGCTAATTTATTCACACAACAGGCAAGAATGAGATTGCGAACCGTGACACTCCAACTTACCTTAAACCCCTGGATGGCCTGTACCATAGTAAATGAATCATGTTTATACCATAGTTAAAAAAAAAACACGCATACGGTGTTACATAGCCCCTCCACTAGGCGCGTATTACAGACGCGCAGACAGCTACACCAGTCTCTAAGGGGGGTGGTGGAGATGGCGGAGACGCCCGGCAGAGACGCCCACCTAGGCGGAGCAGCCGAAGGAAACACCCTCCAAGTTGGCGAAGACAGTGGAGAAGCCCACCTGGGTTTACCAGGCCATGAGGATGCTCTCCTGAGCCGACCAGACAGTTCGAGTACCCTCCAGGGTGGAGCAGGCGGCGGAGACTACCATCGTGGCAGACCAGACGGCGGGAGCGCCCTCCGTGATGTCGCAGTCCTCCTCCAGGGCGCTGCAGATGGTGGGGAAGCCCACCTAGGCTGACCAGACCACGACCATGCCCTCCAGGGCTGACCAGACAGTTTGAGAGCCCTCCAGGGCGCCCTCGGGAACCAAACAGTCAGTAAACCAAAACGGACACTGACATGGCCTTCTGAAACTGAACCGACTTTGAATAAGCCCTCCACATACCACGTAATTTCAAAATAGGTGCCCTTTAGTTATAAAATACTTACAGTGTGATTTTTCAGGTTATTATAAAAGATGATGCACTGCAGACTATATTGGATCCGACTGCAATTTTGGAACACACAAATGTGAGTAACAATGTTTTTACCATTTGTCACTATTGTTTTGTCTGATAAAGATAAATTGATGTGCACTAGTGATACATTTAAAATATACCCACACTTTTTTCAGAGTACATAAAATGTATTAGTGTCATTGGCATTATTGGCAGAATCTCAGTTTTACAGCGGATCACTGAGTCGGTCTGCGATTCACTGAAAGAGCCCGTATAACAGATTATAGTTTATATAGATTATATATTAACATTCTTCATAAGCACAGTACAAGATCGGCAGTATAAGACATTAACCTGTAAGCACAAAACACAAGAGACTTCTCTTTTACAATTATAAATAAGGCTTTATTGGATAAACCTAAGACACATGAACTAAACGAACACATAGGTTGCAGGATGAGAGAACGTGAGAAAAGAGTGAATTTAAGAGAATGGTCTAAATTTACAGGAATAGGTAATATTGCCCGGACTTGATCAACCATCAATCAAACAATTAACTCTCAAATTGAGTACATTAATGAGGTTAACATTTGTGTCAATTTCACCAGTTCAAGCCTGAATCTTGCGTTTGAAAGGGATTTCCCGAGGTTGCTGACTGGTTGGAAGTCAGTAGTTGTTAAAGTTTTGGGAGGCCAATGATTCAGCAGTGGCTGTTGGAGAAGGGAGTCACGGCTCGTTTGAAGTTTGATGCGGTGCAGTCAGAGACCTAGAGACACGGCAGGCAAAACTTAACTTACACAAACTATCACGGAAAGAAAAGAAAGTAAAGAAAGAAAGTAACAAGACTAAGTAGGTTTTCTTTCCATCGTGGCTAGGCAGCGGCAGGCGTGCACACCAGGACACATTGAATGGCTCTTAAAAGAACGCAAAAGGTGGCAAAGAGCATCGTTTTAGCGGAGGCTAAGAGCTGAGGCTAAGAGCGTATGATACACTTGACTAAGAATTGGTGGGAAGAAACATTTCAAGCAGGAAGATTGAAGCAAAACCATACTAAACACGGATATTAAACTATATAACTATATAGTTGTTCAAAATAAATTAGAGGAACTCGGCTTCTAAAGTTTCAATGTTCTGATCAAATCTTAAGTGTCTGATTCACTCAGTTGCACTACTTTCAACTCAACTTAATAGAGAATACAAGAAGACATAGTCAAAGACAACATACAAAAACGAGGAGGTTATGAATATAACCAAGGTTCTTTGAGGGAACGAACACTGCGTCCGGAGACGCTATGGGGA
>JAUCNO010001163.1:320108-331913 GCA_032353835.1 Enteromius viviparus | reverse complement strand
TAGAATGAGTAAAGGCAGGTGAGCGAATACTTTTGGTAATATAGTGTATATATATATATATATATATATATATATATGGTTCTGCTTCTGAGAAACCTGGACATGTGAAAAGTGTCCATTGTGGTGGCGCGTTTGGGGCAAGCAAGCATCCCTCAGATATCCGCTTTGCTTTTAAATGGAATCAGGAGTGGCCTGTTTTTTGCCAAAGTGGCTTTAAGGCTATAGAGCAGCTTAAGGCCAGTGAGCAAGGGGCCGATGTGGGAGTATGTGGTCACAGCGGTTGGCTGATGGTCCAGAGAGACAGTGCCGTCCCCACCCACCACCACACTGCTCATGCCTGCAGCCAACACCCACAGCACATCACAGTTTACCGGCACATGAACTCTTTTTCAAAGAGAATGTGAGGAAAAACTACATCTAAGCAATACTTAAGACGCCACATGTATAAGGCGGATCTTGTTTGCTTACACAGTCATATGCAAACAGCAAATTGAACTGAGAAAAGAAAGAGCAGATACTAGTTATACACCAGCTGTCAAAAATTTTTAATAATTAGGATATTTGAATATTTTTGTTTCTTATGCTCACCAATGTTGCATTTATTTGAAAAGTACCGGAAACCAGTTATATTGTGAAAATGTCATTTATTCCTGTGATGACAAAGCTGAATTTGGTGCTCAGTTATTATTAATTATTGGTGCTATTAATGTGCTTACCATAATTAATATTGAAAACAGTTTTTGTGGCTTAATAGTTTTAAGGAAACAGTTTACGTTCTCTGATAGAAAGAAACATAAATAGAAAAAAAACAATAGAATTTTATTTAAAAAACCTTAAATATATTTCTTTATAAAGCCTGTTTCTGGAAATGAAAAAAAAAATAATAATAATTGTGAATTCTTGTCTCACAATTATGACATTTTTCTTTCAAATGCGAGTTTAAATCTTTTTTCTTAGAATTGCGTCATATAATCTCAGAACAGCAGTATATAAAATCGCAATTGTGAGAAATAAATTCAGGATTTTGAAATAAATACAATTCTAACTTTTTGTTATCACAAATTCATTTTTATCATTTAATTTTATCTCAGAATTCTGACTTTATATTTCACACAATTGCAAGTTCATGTCCCGCTATACTAAGATTATATCACGCAATTCTGAGAAATAAAGTCAGAATTTAATTTGTACCTTAGAATTCAGATTTTTTTTTCACGCAAATGCAAGATTGCATGCAATTCAGATTTTGTTTTTCTCATAAGAGTGAGATATAAGCTAGCAATATATATATATATATATATATATAAACTTATATTCCAAACCTTTGCCTGGTATTTTAATTGCTGTCAATTTAATTAGAATCATTACAATCAATAATTTGCACTAAATTAATTTTTTATTTAAAAGCCCAATTATAAGACATCAGAAGATTTCCTCATCCTCATACTGAGACGGTGGATTTGGGAAGAGTCTGACATAGCACCTATTGTCCGTACAAAAAAACCCACAATTTTCTGTCCCAGCCGGAAAAGCCTGGGTGCGACTGGCTTTGCAGAGAGCCTGCAGATTGCAGCTAAGCACTGACAGACAGATTTCAGAGTAAAAAGCTAAACCACTTTACATCAAAGTGATAAACATTATTAAAAAATAAAAAAAGAGGGAGCCTCTACTATTATTATTTCATTCAAGGTTCATCTCTACACAGACCTCCCAGCAGGTCTATACAATATTTGTGTTCCCCTCGTTCTGCTCGGTTTTGCGGTTAGATTCAGTCTCCTGCCTTTTACGACAACAATCATAAGACAAACTGCTGTCTGAGGCTGAGCAACACCGAGCCAGCTAGTGAAAACACAGCCCTTTTTGTTCTGAAGCAGACCTAACTAAGTGATCGTGATTTATTTGCGCTAATTCCACACTCTTCAAAAAAGCCATTGATTCATAGCAAGCAAAATCTCCCCAACAAATAGAGCAGGCCTGTTTCTGATGAATGGCCTCCGCTGTTTTCACTGGCACTTGATTTCATAGAAGAGATTTTTCTCAATAGCGGCAGCTGTTGGTCAATCGATGGAGGGTTTGAAGAAGAAATCATGGCCTTTTGCTGCAGTGCACTCTTGACTGGGTAAGCGGCAGATGTTATTGCTCAAACTCTCGGAGATAGAGGACGATATTGACGGCATTTAGTGTCCTCTGTGGAATGCAGCGTTGTTTTGCATTCTTTGCTCTGGCCTATCAGTTTACCACATGATGCAAAACAAACACCTTTTTTTGCTTCCTGCCAAACATTTTAGTCTCGTCCTTTTAGCTGTGCATTATTGACATCAACGAAAGGCTTGATTTGATTTGTTATTGTGCCTCTGACAGTCCATAAGAAAAAGACTGATATTGTTATTATTATTGAATTTTTCATATATTTTTTCATGTATTTTTGAAAAAAATACATGAAACATTTAAAATACTTGAAAAATTTATGTATTGATGTACTGTATGTATATGTATTCATGTATTGACTGATAAATTGCAGATTTCTGTAAACTTCTATACTACTTAATTACTAAACTAAACAATTCAAGGCAGTAATTGTTACATTTAGGCATCACAACATTATATTGTACAAATAAAAATGTATTTTTATGTTTAGGTTGGCTAAATATTTAAAAGTGTTATTATTAAATTATTAGTGTTTTTAAAAATGTTATTATTAATAATTATACATGTTTTAAAGAAAGCAAATAAAATGGGCATGCACTCAAGGTTAACCATGAATATTTACCATAAATATTATATTTAAAAACCATAATTTATTAATTTAATCATTGTGCTGGGCTTAAAAAACCTTTACCTAATTTGGTGTTCTAGGTCAGAAATGACCAGCCTTTAAAAATGCAATTTTTTATTTTATTTTTTTAAATTTTTTAAAAATTTGTAAATCTCTCATTATGCTAAATTATTTGACAATGTTTGAATTTGAGCTTGTTTTCTTTCTGTGAAAAAGATTGATCCTATCTGATCAGAGTGAGGGGTGGGGGGTACATGTGGTAATAAAAAGTAACACAAATAAATAAATAACTAAATAAAATTGTCATAATTTTGTTGAGAATTATTCTTTACCCTGTTTGTGCTAAATCAAGAGGTTTTAGTCCAATAAAATTACATTTATCAGCAATTTCCATAAGAAGAAAATCCTCTTTGGGTCAAAATGACCGGAAAACAACACCAGGGTTATGTTCATGTTTAGATTTGCATTGAATATTCACTGATAATAATATTTTTTTGTATAATTAATCGTTATTTTGTAGTAATAAAAGTCCTTTTCTGTCAATAGAAGACTGTTGGTTACTACTATAACTTGCTTATTTGTCCTTCACCACATCAAAACAGTATAAAACATCATTGTTCATGGACGCCCAAACAGACCAGAATAATAATGGAGCATTGTCTGTTTAATATTGGACTTAATACGTATGACGAAGATGGGACAAAGTACAGTCTAACGTCTTTTGTGAGTCCCTTCGTGTCTTTGAGAGCCCATGAATGACATTCCAAATATGCCGTGTTGTAGGTTGACTGGAATGCAGAAAGCGCTTCAGACTGTACTGTTTTCCATTGTGTACAAAAACTCCTCTTACAGGGCAATGCCTTAGGCAAAGACAGAAGTGCCAGGAATACAAACACCATGGCAAAAGAAGTTGACCTCTAGCTGTGAAAATTTGTTCTGCCTAAAATCCTTGAGATATTACAGAGAAATAGAGAGCTACGGTTTTTTCTCAAAGGCTGATTTCTGCCAGACTAATTTAATTTAGTTCATATTCAATTTATTTACAACATTTTTTAAACAATGGATATTGTTCTAACGTAGTGTCAGTGTCTGGCCATGCATAATGAGACCATGGTAGGGAGGTTTAGGAAGAACCCAATTTCCAAAGGGAAAACCCATCCTCATCTAGCTGAACTGTATGAGAGGAATATTATGTTTTATGTGGTTATATGATGGTCACATAAATTCTGCCATAAAATTGTGCAAAGAATAAAAAAACATTAGATTCAGTTCAGATAGAATTGAATCCAGACAGGACCGAAGAGAGTATGAGAGATGGTAAAAGAAGGCAAAATGATCCAAACTATTACACATCCTAACAGACACTGAATATTTACATTTCTGTTTGAAGTTTGGGGTCGAAAATTAAGACTTTTATCAGCTAGGACAAATTAATTTGATTAAAAGTGGCATTAGATACATTTGTAATGTTACAAAATATTTTTATTTCAAATAGATTTTTATTTAACTCTTCCTAATTCCTTAATATTACAATAAAGATTCCCTCCCAGGCATAAAATACTTCTATTACTTATTACTTCAATGTATATTAAAACTTTTATTTTTAAATTGCAACACTATTTGACTATATTTTTGATCAAATAAATGCAGCCTTAAGATAAGAAGATAAGAATCTTCTTCTTCTTCAAAAAAAGAATCTGACATTTTTTTTCGGTCCCAAATTTATAAAATGTTGACTGTAGATCAGTGGCGGCAAGCATTCATGTTTAAAGGGTGAGTTCACCCCAAAATGAAACCTAGCCCAATCACTTACCCTCATGTTGTTCCAAACCCATAAGACCTTTGTTCATCTTCAGAACACAGATAAAATCTGAGCCTTCAGACCCTCCATAGACAGCAATACAACTAAAATGAACCAGGTCCAGAAGAGTAGAAAATACATTGGTAAAACAGGATGTGACATCAGTAGCTCAGCTACTTTTTTTTGCACAGAGAAAACAAAAATAACAATTTACTCAACCATTCTTCTCTCTTGACTTATGTTACCCTTGTGTTTTAGAGAATATCACAACGCACACGCACCCTTTCCTCTAAGAGTAAACAACTGCAGATTACTTTCATGTGCATGCTTTCCCTCAGAACGGCTGATTACGTCAAATACGTACAGTATACATGCGTACACATGCGTTGTGATACTCTCTAAAACGGCGGAAGACGTAACTCTGGGGAAAAGAATGACTGAGTAAATTATGTTATTTGTGTTTTCTTTGCGCGCAAAATCTTGTAGTGTCGCAAAACTGAAGTTGAGCCACTTATGTCACATCAACTCTGTCAATATCTGAAAAAACATGTTAATTTGTGTTCTGAAGATGAACAAAGGTCTTATGAGTTTGGAACGACATGAGGGTGGGAAAGCTTAATTACAGAATTTTCATTTTGGGTGAACTTACCCTTTAAGAAATATTGTAGGTCATTCATTTTTAAAATGTCTTTCAAAAAAAAAGGTAAAGTAAACTAAAAAAGACATATATGTAATTTCTTTAAATATAACATTTAATGAAATGATGATAGTTACCGTAACAAAAAAAAAAAATATATATACATTTTAAAATGACATTTACAGTATATCCATATTTTTTAATCAGTTTGTGATCACCCTCTCAATCAGTTTGAAACTAGCATAAACTGTGACTACAATGAAAATCAACTGGTATGCAATCCCCCAAATTCCTAATAGGCAACCCTTGAATGAAAAAATACAAAAGAGCTCTCATCACATCATTCAAACTTAAATATGCATTAATGATTCATACACCCTTTTTTAAACAGCCTTAGAGTGCCGTAAATGTTGGTTAATTGTGAAGTAATTACAAAAATGCACTCACACAAAGAGAGTCCAGTCTTCTCAGGCATGAAGTATGGTGCTGATTGATTATATTTAGCAGTGGCAGTGCGACTGCCCTCTCCCAAAAGCATTTCGCTAATTACACGGTCAGAGGTCAAAGAGCTGGCCCCTTTTGTGTCCATTCAACACTGCCAAGACAAATCAGATCGGCTGACAATCTTACTTTGTGTGTGATGTACTCTTTAATCTAGGATAGAGGATGTGGGCTGAAGATGATCATATCAAATCTCTGGATATTCGTCATGCAAAAATGCCGTCCAGCCTTGCATGCAAGTGTCTGATTGATTTACCAACTTAAAAAGGACCACAGGTCAAGAGATCAATGATCTTCTGTTGTTGAGCATGGGACAAGAATGACAAAAATGTGATGTGAAAGCCACTGCCAATATGCAATCAATTAAAAATGTCATATTTACTAAACAAAGCTCTCAGCAGGCTTCCTTTTATCATCCTTTTATCACTCTAGATAGTTGTTGAAATATTCTGGTTCCTTAATTTTATTCATGTTTTTTAGTGGTTTTAAGAAAAAAAATTCTTAGAAACTTAAATTTAAATAATTATTTCCAATTTCTACCATGTCTAATGATTTTTTTTCCCTTTTTACAATTTAAGGACGTATTTGTAGCAATAGCAAAAATATTGTTGGGCAAAAAATGTTAGAATACCAAAATTATTAGATCATTAAAGGGGTCATGTGATGTTATTTTAAAGATCATTATTTTTGTATTGTATTTTGTGCCACAAGAGTGCAAAACTCCACATTAGTCCAGTAAATAGCAAATACTTAACAATACATTCTTACAGTTACTGATACAGAAGCACCAGATTGTCAGAGAGGAATTTACCTATTTTTTTTAGAAATAGCCTTTGCACATCCCTTTGTATTCTCCTAGGTTAACAAAACTGTTGTCTATGTACTGCATTGTACAAATTCAAACATGTGGGTTGTGCTGTTCTGTTTTAAGGTTCTGTCTTAATGATTCCTTATTGCATCTACTTTCAGAAAGCCAAATAAAGTGTGTTTGCCTTGGCACAGAAACACACAGCATCTCCTGACACGGCAGCAACGGCTGTTACTGAAACCACGCCTTCTTTTTTTTTTGCGTGAACATTTGGGCTGCATTATGTAGATATTACAACATTTTGACGTAGATATGTGGGGGCATGTTTAAATGAGCCTTTTTATAAAGGTGTGGTTGAGTTTTAACTTTTATAAAGAATATCTATTTGGGAATAGATACCCCAAAGAGAAAGGAAAACAAAATCACATAATTTCAAGTAAAGATCCTGATTTATCAACTTTGTAAATATGTCAAAATTATTATTTTTTTATTTTTAGTAATATGTATTGCTAAGAACTTATTTTGGACGACTTTAAAGAGACTCCAGATTTTCAAATAGTGCTATCTTGGCAAAATATTGACATACGGAAAGCTTATTGAATATTTTTTCAGATTATGTATTTACCATTATGACTGGTTTTGTGGTCCAAGGTCACATATTGCTGATTCAGTTAAAAAGAACAGATCCATAAGAGTCATATTGTTTAGCAATCAGACTGCAGTAGTTTTGTTAAACGCTTTTGATTAACTAAAAAGAACCAATACTAAGTTTCCTTAGTTATTACGCAATCAGACTTTTTTTGACCAATTTTGATGAATGTGTTTGATACCCATTCATAAAAGTTACTCAGTGGAAAATGTAGTTGAATGTCTTTGTTTAACTAAATAAAACCGGTTCAGGAGAGGATTTTGTTTGTGAATGGCAGTTTTTGTGTTTCATGCTGTAGATTCAAAAGAACCTCTTCTACAGTATTTTTGGATGGAATATTGTCTACATTAAAAATAATATATAAATAAACATGCAGTAACAGTTAAACACCATTCATTCCTGGTATTTTTATCTATCTATTTGTCTATCTATGTAATAACCTCAACTCTGGTGCATATTACTTAACTACTGCCTGCCAAGAAACATCAAAATCCAAACATTTCAGCACCTTTTCTTTGCAAAGCTTCGTAACGTACCGCTTGTAAACACCACAAATTAATAACTCTTTCCAAAGCCTTAGCCAAAAATCTGTGATCCATCACCTCAAAGCGTCAGCAGCCTGTTTTCTTTGGATTCTTTCAACACGTGTTACTTTTTTAACACCCATTTCATGTCTCTAGTCACCATTATGAAAAAAACCAAAAGAAGAAGCAATACAAACAAATTAGTCTGTGGTTTTGAATTACTGAAAATGAGAAATATGATGTTTCTTTCACTTCTTTTCAATTTCCCCGCAGAGCTGCTGGTGGTTCCCCACAGAGAAAGTAAAGACGATTCTGATGCACATTGTTACACAAATGAAAAGAATATCATTGCATTTAGGAAATATCAACAGGCCCCTTGGGAAATGAAGATATAGTTTCTTTCTGGCTGAAGTATTAATCATAACTTATCATAATTTAAGAAACAGCTCGGCTTTGTAAACAAGCATTTAATTCAGCGCTCACATAGATATTACACAGCTGCTACACACTGCTAAAACACACTCTTTAACAGTTTAACTTGTGTTCTCCAGTCAGGCCGCACAAACTTGACCCGAAATTATCCAATAATTTCAACACATTGGTTTAATAGAGATAAATGCCTATTAAATTATCTTGTCAAAAGTGCTGAAAGATGTTATTTAATAGCAATCTGAGCCATCTCTTCATGATAAATGATTCCTCTGGCAGAGCACTCCAAACTGACAATCTGAACGCTATAATAGCCCAAATGCTAGTCATTTTTCAGCCTGTGATCGCCACAGAGAGCCTATAGAGAAAATGCTATGACACTAACAGCAGGTAGCACCATATCTAGAGTCAACATTGAGGCTACACTCCCAGGCCCGGAGCAATCGCTCAGTAGGATTTAATGTTGAAACAAATCTACATCATGTAAACACAGCAGTTGTACTGTATGAGCCGCTCTCATGCCATCATCAAGTTACATGAGATTTATTATTAGGATAAATTCAGCTGGTAACAATTTGTGATGCAAGATTTTGTAATGATTCTCAGAATGGGAACGGTCCAGCTCTGTGTGGTTATGTAACAGAACACAAAGCAAGGCCAGCAGCAGCAGCAGTGCAGCAGAGTGGTGGCGTTTCACTTTTGATCGAGGGATTTTCTCACATTTAATGAAATGCAATGATTTGGAAAAGATTGATAAAGTGGATTAAATCACAAATAATTAAGCTTCACTACTCTATGTGATGGCTGGTTGTAACACAAAAAAGAAATGGATAATACCTGGCAACCCGACCCAAGGTGTCAAACTGAAACATGGTCAAGCGTGTTTAGTGGCACTGTTAAGACGCACCCCTTTAACAATTAATAATAATAACTAAATAATTAGTAATAACTTCATTGTTTTTAGTGAGAAATCCTTAGAAAATTTCAATTAGCATTTCCATCCACCAAAATGGTCAAATCCCAAACACACAAAAAAAAAACTGATGCCTGATAAAGCATTAACCAGCTCAGTTCAGACAGAGATGTGACTGGTTAAACATGGCAATTTTCAGCAATTCAAACCCCCATTTTTAACAATTAACCTTCTGGAATTAAATTCTGTTCCTCAGATAAATAAATATATTGTAAGGTTTCAGATGTCTTGGAATGCAATGTGTCATTTTTATTTATTTTTGTTTTAACTGCTTTTTTGGTCCATTTTTGCAATTTTATTTTCTTAAATAGACAGTTATTTAGATAGACCCCCTTCCCCACCCACTCAAAAGGAGAAATAAAAGTCTTCAAAACGATCATTTACGTAACACAGTGAGCAGGAGTCAAGGTCCAAAATGAACAAAAAAAAGACTTGAAATACTTAAAAAAAAAAAGTATAGCTTGTACTCTATATTCCAAGAGTTAAAATTAAACAATATTGTGTGATAATGAAAAGATCGTTTTAAGTCATTACCGTTTCACCATAAAAGGTTTTGTTGCTGGGTTCGAATCAAATATGACACAGATTTAATATTCTGACATTTGGCTACAAGACACAGGAGAAATAATAACATTTAGTATTATTGATGTGACGACTAACCTTCAGTTTCACTTGAGAATAACTATTTATTTCTTTATTTTCTTTCCTTCTATCTGTGAAAATGAAAGTTGAAGAAATAGTGGCAAACAAATGTGAATAAAAATAATAATAATAATAATTACTATTATTATTATTATTGGGCATATATTATATATAGCAGAATTATATAAGTCTGCAAAATATGGTTTGAGGGTACATGAGCAAATAATGACAAAAAAAATAAAACTTATCTTGAAAAATGAAAATGTGATAGACAAGCAAAAAAAAGTGTTGACAAGCAAATGCACTAAAATGTTGTGGGGTGAAGCAAAATTCATTACATTTCAGTTTGTAGTTTAAAAAGTGGACACACATGCAGAATAACAGGAAATGATTAACCTCTTTAACCTGACAGACATCTACATTCATCAAAACATCAAACTCCCTGTACATTGTGAGATCAAAGCTCAGATAAGTAGGACACAGCCTTACAAGTCAAGCAGCAAAACAGTCTGTGTCCTTTCCGAGAACGAGGAACTCACAACATACTTCAAGGACAAAATCACTGCAAGCTCAGCCAAGCTCTTATTCAGTGGTGACACATTGAGTTCCTCATAAAGGAGCAGGGCACATTTTGACAAACTGTGTGGTGTTGCGTTCTTCACCTTGAAGAGCAACTTTTTTGTGGCCTTGAAGCAGGACTTCCCTCAGATAGTGGATGCGGCAATCATTATACAAACACCAGTCTGCAAAGGGTGACCACCGTTCTCTTATTTCACTCCTACCTGTCCTGCCATCTCCCTCCCCCCTCATCCCTCGTTCCCTTTCTTTCACTGTGGTGTACTGTTCCACGTTACCTTGGCAACGCAGCGGTTATGTTCTGCTCTCCATTCAGCCGGCATTCTCTTGCCCTGGAGGGCAGATGCACTCTGCTTGTCCTCCTGTCATCCACACCAAAAAAGCCCATGTGGACGGCTCCATCAAACCCCCGTTTAGCCTTCACGCTGCCCGAGATGACTGCAAACATCCAAAACACAAAATAAAGTGCTACCAGACGCTCTCGGTCTTCTATTTTCCCCTTCAGGAAAATACAGTATTTGTCCCTCCATATGAACCTAAAACTGCATTGCAAAGATACCAAAACCTTGCTCTGAGTGGAAGGTTGAGGACATTTCTCTAATTGAGGAGGCTGGTTGCCATGGCAACATATTGAACGGTTGCTTAGGGTAATGGGCGAACACCTTACTGCTGCTTGGTTTCACCTAACTGTTGTGACATCCTACCATCCCCGATCCGCTATAACGCAAAGCCAGCTGAAATCTCAGGAAAATACAGAGCGCTTTAGTCTTAATGACGCTTCAGCTGTTTTAATCTATTTGTTTCAACATTCCATGAAAGAAATACTAAAGAGTGATCATTTGTGTTTTTACAGAGTGACAAGGCAACAGAACGCCTCAACACATGCTTAAAAGCAGACGTTACTTTGTTTACCTTCTCTCAGGTCAGGGAGGAGTATCTGAGTGTTATTAATTTGAGCGCTGACAGAATTGGTATGCTGGTATGATTAACTAACGTAACCACAGTGTTTATTCTGCACACACGCCTTGTCTGTCTCACAAAGGTCAAATGCAGTAACATACAAGCTAAGTTTTGATAGAGCAAACTGTGTAGACACAATACAAGTGTTTCTAAAACCGCTGAGATTTCAGTGTAAAGCTTGTGTGGTGATCTCTGTGAAATCATAATTAGGAGTGTGCTTATTGTTTCCACAGGAGACAACTAAATATCTGTAAATATTCACAAAATGTTTTATTTGGCGTGTATTTGTGAATGTGTGTGTGTGTGTGTGTGTGTGTTTGCACACGTGTGTTTATTATATAAAAAATATAAATACATAATTTATAATATTTTAAAGATATGTTTAAAATTAATTTATTATTTACTTATTATTTACTTACTTTACTTATTTACTATTATAAATTACACTATATATATATATATACACAGTATCTCACAAAAGTGAGTACACCCCTCACATTTTTGTAAATATTTTATTATATCTTTTCAA
>JAUCNO010001163.1:246030-288830 GCA_032353835.1 Enteromius viviparus | reverse complement strand
ATAAAATAAAATAAAATAAAATAAAATAAAATAAAATAAAATAAAATAAAATAAAATAAAATAAAATAAAATAAAATCTTTTGGCAATAACTAAAAGCTTAAAATACTTTATTTATTTTGCATAAATAAGAATAATTAACATTTTTATTAATAACATTATGGACAAAGCAATAAGTTGATTTTTCTTTTTTTGTCATGTTTTGGCGGTAACTTAAAAATACATGTTGTTGTTGTCATGGTTGTCTTTTGTCCAAAGTATTTTTTTAAAAATAAATAATAAATAAATAATAAACAATAAATTAAAATCTAAATATTTGTGAAAGTGAATTCAAACTACACAATGCAACATGAGAAATGGATATTTTTTTTAGATGTCCTGAAGATTAGGTTTAACAGTGTTACTAAATCATTTGTTTTTAAAGATTACCTTTAAGTGAATGGTAGATAATGGCAAAGATAATCTAGATGTAAAAAAAAGGGGAAAGGAGCATACACAAACAAAAAACCAATACTAAAGACACTGAGATATCTGAAAACTGATATGCTACCCACAGATACCATATCAAATCACATTATTTTATTATCTTCTAAGCTGATTGTCTTATCCTTGCTTGTACTCTGTGGCATTTAATCGATATAATACTCCATGAGCACGCTTACGTCTGTGTCCACAGAGGGCTTTGAGAGCTTCTTGGATGTCTCTGTAGTGAACAGCCACGCCTGTCATCAAAGCAACAGCTGTCAATGAGCACAACTCACTTGAGACACAAGAAGGAGCAAAGATGCATGTATATCCGGCCGCCACACGTTCTCACACAGCGCCGAGGACACACTGTACCGTGGAGCTGCAGTGCACATTCCAGACCCCTGCTGAGAGGCTCTAGTGAAGCTTAATTGTGCAGCACCGGGGCCATTGCATTTCAGACACCAGACTGACTGTATTTCACATCACATGTCACCAACTGGACCTAGAAGAAAAACAGGCCTCAATATATCCCTACTATAAATATAACCAAATTCCTTCAAAACAGGGGGCTTGAGGATCCTATTAGTTCTGTTACAGGTGGTGAGCAAAGGACATTCTTTCTTGAATGTAGTTTTGATTAAATTATTGCATGTCTTATTATATAAAATATTTTTAGTATTTTTGTATTTATATACTATATGTAAGGAATAATTGATGAAGGGCTGTTGAATTATTAAAAAAATAATGCATATTGTGGTAGTGTACATTAGTGCGTTGGAAAAACCATTGTGTTTTATTGTGTTAGTTAAGAGATTTCTTATTTTTGAGATTTTTGATCATTGTTAAAAAATGTTAAAAAAATCTGTTTTTTGCAAATAAACACTTCATATATGCATATATATATATATATATATATGAAGGAGAAAAAAACATTTATTTTGAATGCAATTCACTGCAATAAATAACATATAGATTTTTTACATAACACACAAAACCGATGGATTTGAGTCATGATGATTACTTGTGGACTGCTGTGATGTTTTTATCAGCTGGTTGAACTCATTTCGACGGCACCCATTCAACTCGGAGGATGCACTGGTGAGCAAAAAACAAATAAACTAATACATCTACATTTTGAATGACCTGAGGGCATTTGAAAATCTTCAGCCAATTGTATCAAACACTCTCATAAATAAAGGCAAAAAGGCTGTCACTGGGGCAGTACATTTTCAAAAGTTACATTTTGGTACCTATTAGGTTGTAATATGTACACTTTAAATACTAACATGAACCTTAAGGGGTACCAAAACGGACCCTTTAGGCACAAACATGCACCTTTTGAAAAGTTGCTGCCCCAGTGATAGCTTTCATAACTTTATTTCTGAGAGTTGACTTTGAAGCACAGTTTCAGTGCATCCAACAAGAGTCATAATCCTTACGATCCTTAAGATTACTAATCATCACAATCATACTAGATTTTGTGTTTCATTTACTGAAACAGAAGGACATGCAAATTGGTTTCACCTTTTCACTGCGAAAGTTCAAGTTTGAAGAGTTGTATTCTCTGCCTGAGATAGCAAGCTAACAGACTTCATTTGGATAGACAGAGGCTTCCTACTATTGGTTTACTGTAATAACAATTGTCACACCACTATATATGTGTTATATACTTTTAAGGTATGTACTAATACTTTGAATTAGATTATCATCTTCATTTTTTCAATTTTTTTATTTTTTAAAACCCAAAAATAGTTTGTTTTTAGTTAAAAATACCAAAACTGTAAAAAAAAAAAAAAAAAAAAAACTGTAATAAATATATATATTTTTAATTTGTAAAAAAAAAAAAAAAAAGTATAAATAATAATGAATTGTTATTGGTACGTTTACAGTTCAATAAGTGGACCGTTCCTGATTAGAGTAAGCTGGAATGTGAAGCAGACTTTGTCTGGTCATCCGAGAACAGGTGAAACTCTGACCTCTGGAAAAATGTGTGACCAATAGAGGATCTAAATATCACAGATTGACCTCGTGGCTCTGCACAAACAATACAAACTTCAAAGCTACATGGTTTGCAGTACTGTGGTAGCTGTTAAGTAGGTAATATATTTAAACTTTTTAAACTGATTTATAATTTAATTTTCAATCAGAAAAAGCAACCACCTCATTTTGTATGCCGTCATCTGTCAGTCTCTGACGCCATACAGAATTGGACACAGATCCCAGCAGATACACTGTCACATCCTGTCAACGCAGAAATCATTAATGACTTAATAACATTTCAAAACACTCAAATAGTATTTGCAATATATCGCAGAACCTAAGTATTCACTTACAGAACTATCTTTTTGCAACCCTCTAAGGAGGAGTCTGCTTTTTATATAAAAGCCTTTTTTCCCTATGGAAATAATAATCAGTAATAGGCTGAATTTTATGCATGGCTATGACATAATGAATGAATGTGTTTGTTCTGTGCTGGCTGCTTTCTCTCTCTCTCAGTCAGGTGACTTTAGAGATGGAATGGCCATTAGATTACCATGGAAACCTCCGCAGAGACATGAAGGCAAACATTTAAATGAACAGTCATCTGACTCTAGGCTTCTCTTAAGATGCCTTTACGGTTTAAATATGAAAAACATATTGTTCTCATTGGCATATTTAACCTTTTTCACCCGCTACAAATTCAAAGTCACACAGTCTATGGCAAATTATAGTTTTTAAAGGTGCGGGTTTGCTCCATTGCAGAAAATAAGACTGAACAGTTTTACATTTCAAATTATTATTTATGTTTAATTCATTTTTTAAAAGGTCTGACTGTCCCTTGGCTCTCTGAAGTAACAAGAAGTGCTGCTTTGTTTGCAGTGCAAAAAACACACTGCACACAGGTGGAACGTGATAATTTCACAGCAATCATGAACTTTGAGACAAATATTTGCCCTGTAGTTGACAGGGCCTCATCTAGCGTTCCTCACACATTGTAATCACCTCCTTTATCTGTGTACAACCAAGCCACAGCAAGCCCATAAATGACTTACAACACAATGAGCTAATACTTCTCAGAACACAAGACAAGACTTGTGCTTTTAAATGGCCTGATTTTACAAGTTACAAGAGCACATGGATACTATCTTGGATTACTGAAACACAGTACGATTGCACAACATTGTATTAACAGAATGTACTAACAGATGAGAAATGGAAGACAGAAGTTACGTTGGAAGAGCGGTCAATGGTCTTTATGTAAAACAGAACAAAACATTATTGTTTTTTACCATTTTTAACATTTAAATTGGTGGATTGATGAAATTCTGTACAGCTGAAATTTTTAATATTAAATATTGCAAGAGAATATTTAGCCATATCTGAGTATTGGGCCAAATTATTTATGGTTTTTACAGCCCTGATCTAAACATTTATCATTTATGGCTTTGACTTCAAGATTTACGACAGTTAAGGTCTTTGCACATTGAGTCAGAAATTCTCATTCAAAATTTTCACACATTAAAAGATAAAAACAACCTCATGTTGTGTCAATTACATATACACACTGCTTCAGGAACTTTTGTCTGTCATTAAAAAATAAACAAAAAAAAAAAAAATCAGATCAGGTTGGATTTTCTGTGGTTTCGCCTTCGTAACAAGCATTTTGCTAGGAAAAGATGACGAATTAAAATTTTTCGACTATTTTCAGGTATATTGCTGCCTTCATAAAGCCGTGTCGTAATTACCATAATTCCAAGGTGACTTTTTACTCATAGGTTTCCATGTTGTTGGACTCATAGGTAGCACTAAATTTTGTCACTGGTCCAAGTCATAATTCTCAGTTCAGGAGCATGTAAGGGCTTTGGAGTTAATAGTGTTGCCATAGAAACACATAATTTAGATGCAGAAAGTCATGCGTTGTCATCTCGGAATTATGGAATGGCGATAAGATGGCGATATGTTCAAAAAGTGGTTAACGGGTAAATAAAAGGAGCATAACTATTCATAAATATAACTTAGTACCTCAAATTCTGCTAAAAATACAAAATATTAAACAAAAAACAATAACAAACTAAAATATAATAAACTAATTTAATTGAAAATGAAAAAAAGCAGCACTAGAGGGTTAATTTTGGAGACCCCATTTAATTCAGAAATGCACTTAAAGGAACATTAACTTTTTTTGAAAATATGCTAATTTTCCAACTCCCCTAGAGTTAAACAGTTGAGTTTTACTGTTTTTGAATCCATTCAGCCAATCTCCGGGTCTGACGGTAGCACTTTTAGCTGTATCTTAGATCATTGAATCTGATTAGGCCATTAGCCTCACATCCAAAAATGACCAAAGAGTTCTAATATTTTTTCTGTTTAAAATAGGGCTGTCAAAAATAACGCGTTAACAACTTTAATTATTTTTTGTCGTTAATTACGTTAATTTTTTAACGCATTTCACACATACGCAGCTTGACAAATTATTTGTCAGGAAAGTGCCTCGGAGTAACTGCACTCTGCATCAGTGACACGTGGGAACTGAAGTCTTTTAAGCTGGCTGTATTAAAAACTGAGGAGCGTTATTTTGCGGAGGCTTGTAAAGAACAGTTCCTGTCTGTTGCACATAAGGGGGGCAAAACTACAACCATTGGAACTGACAGTGCACGCGACATGGTTGCCGCAATTCGTCTTACAAGTGAGTCTTGCTGATAGCGGCTTTGTGAATGCTTTGGTAAAGACAGCGCGTAGCAGAAGCGGCAGTGCCACGCGTGATATGGTGCCAAGTCTATTTTGTCTATCTACAATCAGTGCGCACTGCTCCTCCTCTGCATACGCGCAGTGTGAAACCGGCGTAAAGGTAAAAGATTGCTCTCATTGCAAAGACAAATATTACGGTATGTTTCAGCTTGATTTAAACCATCGTTATTTGGCTGTGTTAATAAACAGACATGTTATGAAAATGATGTATCTGTGTCCTGTTATTTATCGTTTGGTATGCATTTCAGGGAAAAAAATGGTTAGGATTCAGGGGTCGTTGCAAATAGTGATTAATCATGATTAATCCACTAAAAATCCAGATTAATTTGATTAAAAATTTTAATAATTTGACAGCCCTAGTTTAAAACTTTTCTTTCTTTTAAAATGTATTCTTCTAAAGTTACATTGTGTATTAAGATGTGATGCTAATGGTCTAATCACATTTAATTATCTATGCTAAGCTATGCTAAAAGATCAGCTGAATGGATAAAAAAAAACAAAAAAAAACAGTAAAACTCAACTGTTTAACACTAGGGCAGTTGTAAAATGCTGCCATTTTTGGCTATAAAATTGGCATGTTCCTTTAAGCTTTAAAGAAATTTAATTTGGACCGAAGCAGCATTCTTCAGAAAATAGCATGAAATTTTAATAGATTTTTGTAGCCCTTTTTTCGTGATGCAACAGGGACTACACTGTTTTCAAGCAGCTGTAATGGATATGCGTGTTTGTGTACAGTACTGAGTGAAAAGTGAAAACGAGATGCAGAGAAATAGATAAAGGTAGATAAGAACAAACAGGCAGTGAAACACAGAGCTGTTTAGCGCAGTGCAGGAAGCAGCAGCCATCTGGGTGTAATGACACGCCTCCACTCTAACACAGAGGTGCAGGTAGTGCTACGGCCTCTGAGGCCCCACTGTCTCCACCGATCACTACAAAGAAGGTTTTCACGATGCAGGCTGACACACCGGCCAGCTGGCCCACTGCAGAGTGACCTTTAATACACAGACAGGACATGCTCACAGCTGCAGGGAGAAGTTAGAGATGCCAAGCTTTAATTGGCAGAGCTTTGATTTAGTTGCCAGAACCCCATGATACTAAACTCTTTAACGAAACAAAACAGTGACTTCATGAATCTTACAGAATATTGCTATGGTAAAACTTTCAGAACAGATGGAAATGTCTAATTCATGACTGGTCATTTAGCCAAAAGCAGACTTTTTCCAGAGATATTGAGATTTAAGTATAAGGCTGCATCCAAAAACGCAGCCAGCTGCCTCGCTAAACAAGCAGTCAATGACTAAACAGGCAGCATTTGTGCATAAAGGTTCCTGCTAGGAACTGGTTTCAAAGGAGCATCATAACATCATGTTTAAAGTAGGGGTGCACATTCTGTTTTATACAGATAAATGCAAATGCTGTTTGTTGGTTTGTGTTTAATGCCGTACCAGCTTCTATGGATATTTTAATGGGAAGGAAAATGTATTGCTTATTATTAATTATATCAGGTATTTACAGTTTATAACTGTATATGGCCTAAATCTTTTAGAAATCACTTCAAAAGAGTTTAATATAATAGATATTATTAATCAAAAATACAATAAAATAAAAAAATACAATTAATGAGTAAATTAATAAATCATCACAGCAATAATGTTTAATACGATTACGAGTAAATGAACGTGGACTATAAATAACACCCATGCCAATAAAAAAATATTAGCCAATAAACACTTGGTAAAGTAATATGATGCATCCATCTAAAAGAACAAGCTAGAATTATAAGCGTATCTTTACATAGAAATCCTAAGTTGATAAATTTAATAATAATAATAATAAGACGCATTTACTCTTTTTTTAAAGTATTATGAAGTGCCATTTCATTCTTTCAAAGCCAAACCATACATACAAGATTGTGGAATTTATTAGACATATTTTTTATAAATAGATTAAACTTAATTGAATATATGCATCACAACATTTTAATGATGACCAGCTAAAATTACATTTTGCTAAAGAACATTTTGAAAAAAAAAAACAATTAAATAATATAACTAAAATATATTTTCCATTATTTTGAGAGACAAACACAAAATGTACCACTTTTAAAAAGATACACATCTTATTTGCTCCTAAAGAGGGCATTAAAGAGGTACCTTAAATGTACATATTTGTACCTCAAGTGTACACATTAGTACATTTAGACAGGGTACCACCCCAGTAACAGATTAATACCTGTTTTATCTGAGAGTAAAAATGTCATAAATTCAAAAATCTGAAAAATGTCACAAACTCCTTCAGATGATTTTTTTTAAACTACCAAACTGCACACAGGGTATGGAATATCACAGGCAGTAAAAGACCAATACTGCATTGAAACCATTGACACAAAGTCACAGGAAAAGCAGCACTAGCATGCAGAGCAGATCACTCACTGTTTGTATCAGTTCAGTCTTCTCTGTGTGTGCCAGCACCTCTTCAGGATTGCATCCTCGTCTCATTCTTGATTTACGATGCATGAAATCCTCCGTCAGAACAAACACAACATAATCAGCCTCAGGCCATGTTAAATACTCTGATGATGTACAAACAAGAACATTGGCACAGTTGCTTGCATCTTAAAAGTATACGGAGAAAAGTGCACTTATTTGGTATTATAACTCATAAAATCACTTTAAACTAAACTGCCACAAAGTGCTTGTTTTCAACTTTCATGCACAAAGATCAATTTGAAATTGGATTTAGCTTAATGCAGTAAAAGGTTATTTCAGGTAGACATCCTCAAGTTCCAATTTTTTTTTTTGGAATAAAATTGCCCCTGCCAACTAAAGGTCTGTCAGCAAATAAATTGACCAATTATACACAATGAGCCTTAAGTGTTCTTACAAAAATAAACAAGGTCGAGGAGCAGAATTATACATTGTTTCCACTCTCAGTTTCAGCTTTCAAAAGCCATACACAGGTCAGGAGTGTGGGTGTACGCTTGAGGTTAATCAAATTGTAGCAAATGTGTATTCTCACAAGCCTTAAAGTGAACATTCATGCCAGCGTTTACAAAATCAGGATTAGTGTAGTGGTCTGATACCATTTCCTTCATATTGAATAAAAAACAGCCACTTAAAAGAACCAATGTTGCAAATTTATTTATTTATTTTCACGTTTTATGTTGCAGCTTAAGTTCAGCTGCTTTAACTTACTTTCCGCCCCATATCAACAACTTTACTACAAATAAAAACTGTATTCAGTACATTTCAGAAGTATTCATACCATTAACTCAGTACTTAAAGCACCTCTACAGCCTCAAGTCTTTTGGGATATGTCCCGACAAGCTTTGCACATCTCAATTTGACAATTACCTCCCATTCTTCTCACCTCTTCACCTCTCAAGCTCTGTCAGGTTGGATGGGGGCTGATGGACATTTTCAGATTTCTCCAGAAATGTCTGATGAGTTTAAGCCCTGCAGGTTGTGGCTGGGCCACTCAAAGACATTTACAGAGTTTTCTATAAGCCACTCTTGCTGTGTCCTGAGGGTCATTTTCCTGTTGAAAGGTGACATTTCGGTAACACTTCAGAATAGGGGGTCAGAATAATGCATTAGTTAAGCATTAATTAACGGTTAATTTGTTCACAATTTTTTAATCATTAATTAGTAGTATGTTTTTGCTCAACTAATGCTTATTTGTGAACAAAATAATCCTTAATTAATGCTTAACTAATGCATTATTCTGACCCCCTATTCTGAAGTGTTACCGAAATTTCTGCTGAGTCTGAGGTTCTAAATTTATCTGGACTGGGTTTTCATAAAGGCTCTCTCAATATTTTGGTGTGTTGAGCTTTCCTTATACTCAGATGAGACCATCAGATCTTGCCACTAAAAAACACCATTATAGCATGAGGCTGCTACCAGCATACTTTTTTTTTTTTTACTTTTTGGATGGTACTCTGCAGGTGATTAGCAGAGAATCTTGTTAATAATTTAATTTATTTATTTTTTTAACAAATATCAAGTAGGTTTTTATGCATCTTTACTGAGGAGAGGATTGAATCTGGCCTCACTGCCATAAATCAGTGGATTTTTTTCTTGTGAAGTATTCTCTTAATTGTAGAGTCTGAGAGGCACGTCTACCTCCTGGAGACTGATCTTCTCTTGGCTGGATGTTGTAAAAGGGGCCGTGAATCAGCCCAGATCAGTGGAGTTTCTCATATCTCCATATGTATGAAGCTCAATAAAGATTGACCATCAGCTTTTTTGTCACCACTGTAACCAAAGCCTGTCTCCATCAATTGCTTTGCCAGAGTCCTAATTCTTCCAAACTTCTTCAATTATGGATAATGGATGCTGAATTTGTTTTTGAACACCCTAGATGTGTCTTGCCGCCATCCTGTCTCTTGCGCACAGGCAATTCTTCTGACCTTAAGGTTTGTTTCTTGCTCTGATATACATTGTGTACCTTTTATTGAAATGTGTGTGCCTCTCCAAATCATACCCATTCGGGAAGATAGATAGACACACACACACACACACACAATTATTTTGAGTTTTGAGCTAATATTAACAAAAAACAAAAAAAATTGATGCATCTGAATTCTGAGATATAGTCATGTCTACAAACACTAGTCAACATTTAAGGTAGATCAAAACCTTCCGTCAAAGTCATCCTAAAATTAAAGTGTGTTCTTGTCTTAGTGAACTTTAATGAACTTTTTAATACATTTCAAATGTTGATATTTAGACACAGGTACTGTTTTCATTACTTTAGCTGCTGACCAGAAACCATTTAAGTTACAGTTATATAATGAATGTGGACTTAAAGTGCATACTCTGAGATTGTATTTGAGTTTATAGCAGATAAATGAGACTCCAGGAAAATTAAGAGTGGCCAAATCAACAGTTTGGAACATTCAAGGCTGCTTTTACAACATCCAGCCAAGAGAAGATCAGTCTCCAGGAGGTAGACGTGCCTCTCAGACTCTACAATTAAGAAAATACTTCACAAGAAAAAAATAATAATATTCACCACAAGGTGCAAACAAGGTCAGATTAGACTTAAATAAATAAATAAAAACATTTCTGGAAAAGCATTCTTTAAATGGCTGAAATTAAGATCATCCTGTACCAGAAAGACAAAAAAGTATGGAGAAGGTTTTGAAAAGCAAATGATCCAAAGCATACAACATCGTCTGTGAAATATTGTGGCGCAGTGTGACAGCATGAGCGTGCATGGCTTCCAGTGACACTGGGTTACAGGTGTTTATTGATGATATGACAGAATATGGAACATTCTGTTCTGGTGGCATACAGAGCTGAAATGGACCTGACTGTACATTCTAATTGTGAAATAAAAAGTTTGGATTACCTTTTATGTGGCGGAAACAGTTCTGTATTTTCAGGTACAGAATTGATAACGAAATAGGTTTCCAGAGTTTATTCTAAAGGAAAGCCTGCTGCCTGGGAAAGCAAACTACAATCAAACTCTGAGGATGTCTGTAATCAGTTAAGGGCACCATATCAAATCGGTTTTCCTTTCGACAGGGTTATTTCAGAGTCATTAAAACAATGTCTTGTTGTTGTCATAAAATTACCACCAGAAATGTTACATCTGGGAACGCATACTGCTTGACCAGGGGAAAAAAATTAACCACAGGGGAAAATACAAAGGACAATCTAATAAAAGACAGATATCACAGTGCAGCACAGTCCTTAACTAAAGGAAGATTGGTAAAGCAAGAAAGAACAAGACGGAGAACTTTACCTAACGCCACAGGAAACCAGCTGCTGATTTGGATACCAGTGTCATCCCCTGGTGATTCTCCGTGTAGATGTTTGGTTTTTTTTCTTTCAGTAGCTGCTCCTCTGAAACCGTTGGCCTAAATCCAAGCAAGATCTTTAATAAATTCAAAAAAGGAAATTTAATGCCGTTAGTTCTTCCAGCTGCACACAACATAAAATACTTAAGGACGATTAATAAGCATGCTAAACAAATAATGTTTCCGATGTTTCCGTCGCATCAGAAGATAAACAGACCCCCTACAGGGGTTCAAAAAAAGCTTTTATCTTCTGTGATATAATTTCCTTACTTTTATCTAATTACTACTGCAACAAACTATAATAACAACCTATTGAGGCTTCTAATGCAAAAAATATGTACATTACGTGTTACTAGAATAACCTTTTTATAGCTTGACTTCATTTGCATTTATCTGTAGACTATGCTGCTAAAACACTAGTCATCTCTCTCTGATACATGTGTCCAGCTCCACTAAGAAGTTTAATTCTGGCAAAGTACATGTTGTAACGAAACCAAGGCCAGATGCTAGTGTCATATTAGTGAGCGAAGAGAACAAACTATAAAGGGCAGAGAGTCTGTGCAGCCACAAAGACATCCAAATGAAGACTTTAACTAAGGCATGGGTTTCCAACTAATTTAGGCCAAGGACCCGATAGTACATAGGGTATTAAAATTTAACATATATATTAACTACATAATACCAGTACTAACCATGATACAACAATCAAATAATTGATGTACAGTCATTTATTATACTGTGGAATTGTATCGTAATTAACATTAAAGTAATAAGGGATTAAGTTAATGTAATTTACTAAACTAATCAGGATTTTCAGTAAGATTTTAATTTTTTTACGTTTTTAAAAAATACTTTTATTAATAGAACAGTGATTTCTGAAGGATCACGTGACTGAATAAAATAATAAATAATAAAAGGTTATTTTAAAATAGATTAAAATAATTTTTAAAAATAATTATTTTAAATTGTAATAATATTTGACTTTCGTTTTGTTGCGACTAAACATTTGGTCAAACAAATACATTCCTGGTAATAAAAGCATGATGCAGTATATGTAAAATTACTATATTAATTAAAACGTAAAATTATTATATTAGTTTATTCCATTAAAATCAGACTGTATTAAGTCAAAAGTTGGATTTTAACCTGTGCTCAATTCAGAAACTAAATGTGATAACTATGATTAAGAGAAGTGCTTAGTATATGCTTATGAATGTGGTTGAAGAATGCTTGTAAGTACTGTGGATTCAATCCAATCAACTCACTAAAGGTGTAAACATACAAGATGCAAGTTTAGGCCAAAGATTCTCCTAAAAATATACAGTAAGTGAGACAGGGCTCAGAACCAGCATGAACAGCCCTGTGGGTTCCATGAATTGCTGCAATTTTTGGCTGACACACTGAGAAATCAAAGCCTGGCATGGTTTTGTTGGACTGCATTGAACAAGTACAGAAGCTGCTTTTCTTCCTACAGGTTTCAGAATCTCTGAACGAGCAGTCTGCATTTGTCATACCAATAAAGACTTCTGGAATCAAAAACAAAATAAACAAAAATGATCTAAAAGGCATGCTTGTTCTTTATGGCTATATAATATAAATTTGCACAAAACAGCTTTGTAATTTAGGTCAAGGTGGGGCTAGATGAACTGCACCACAGATCTGTGTGCCTTCGGTTTAGCTCTGTTACTTGAGAGCTCAAGGGAATTGCACAAGAGCTAATATACATGCAGTTTCTTAGAATATTACGTAATTAAGCATTACATCGCTCCCTCACCAATGAATCCTCTGCAGTGAATGGGTGCCGTCAGAATGAGCATCCAAAAAAAGTTAAAAAAAATATCACAATAATTCACAAGTAATTCTAAAAACATTCACATACATTTTCTCAAAATCTGTTCTGATGAAGAAGCAAACTAATCTATTTCTTTGATAGCTTATTTGTTGTACTTTTCTTTTCATATGTGGAATATTTGACATGCTAATCGAATCATTAAAATTGTTCTAATAATGCAACTGTGGGAAATCTGGTCAAAACCACTAGATTGCAACACACACATTTGAACAGTCGATGACGTTGGGCTCCATCTGGAAGCTCTTTTATTTCCTATTCCACACATGTAAGACATTAGTTTAACTTTATTACTCACCCTCAGCTCCTTCACTAGCACCCTATTTGTATATTTGGTGGGGAGCGGCTCTGTTACATAAGCAGCATGAAAACAGAATTCCAGAAATTCCTGCTGGAGGAACAACTATATGATCCCTAAAGAGGTACAGAAGGAGGAAGTTGCAGCAAATGACGACAGAACTGACTCAATGCACGCAAACAGCTGATCCATCTGCAGCGCTGGACACACAGATTACCCATCACTGAACCTTGAGGCTGTCATTTCTATTAAACACAGAAGTGTCAGAGGCCTGGACTGTCTCACTGCGCTCATGGGAAACTTGGGATAGGAAATGATCTAAACCGCCATCAGCAAGACAAAAAACATCAGGCCAATACTAGTCTGATCATCTCAGAGCGTCTCTCAGGACATTATGTCATCGAGTCTTTGAAAGTGAGAAACTGAAGAGACTGACAATACATTTGCTCTGGGATTGCCTGATTAATGGTTATAATTAACAACATGTTTCTTTTCATCAAGAAAAAAAGAAAGGTTTTAAGGAACTTTTTTGCATCAAAACTTTTTGATGCAAAAGCCAAATGGAAGTACTGACATCTAGTGGCAAAAGAATAGCTATGAGACAAATTGATAACCAATGAAAGGGAGGGAGGGGGGTCTTCTCATCTCCCTGAAATGAGTTTTTGCAGGTTGAGATGAAAACATTGTTCACACGTTCATAGTAATTAAATTTTAAAATAACTTCAATAATTGCACATAACCCGTGCTAAATGCTGAATATGAGCACATGATTAAGCTTTTTTTCAGACTTTTTGTTTGTGGTGGAAATGATGCCATTGTGGAACAGTAATAATTGTTTTCTTAACATAAATAATTTTACTCAAATACTGAAGTTGTTGATGCACATTTAAAGCAAGACGACGAAGAAGACTCTATGATGGATTTTTGTTGTTTTAAGATTTAAAGGGTAAAAGAGCAAAAATATAGGCCATACTTAGCTATTTTTTTATTAGGTTTTATAATTTACAAAAACGTGAAGGTTGTAAAAGAACAAGACACCATCTTGTGGATACAAGTGTCATTGCGGCACTAAAACATTAGAACTTCTTGCCTGGCACCTTTTAAAGTTTGTCACAGTCGATAAAAATACAACGAAGTCAGATTTATTGCACCAGGAAAATTAATTTTAGTGCGACCTGTAAGCACATAGCCTAACTGTTGTAGTTACTAACAGTTTGTAACAATTACAATTTCTTCATCAATAAACATAATAAGTCCTCCTAATGCACACAAAACCACTACGCTATCACCAAATAACTTTAGGACAAACATTAAGCGTATTTTCGTGATGTTTTTCCCTTTAAAATAATAAATTAGTGCAAAACTCATTTATCCTGCGGTACCTAGTCTATCCTATAGAGGGCGATGGATCATAAATAAAAACGCCAATTACTTTCGACTCGAGCACATGTCATAAATCAACGCATAGGCTGATAATACAGTTAACAATCAACGGTAAACTTGTATCTGAACTTTCTTACATGCATGTTCTTTTTTTCCGGCCGGGTGTGGTTAATTAAGTGACAGATGCTGAAAACTGGCTCGACTGAGGCCTGCGAGTGGAAATGAAAACATCAAGTGGCGTCGTGTAGTTGGAGACCCGTGGTACCTGACGCTGGAAAGGGCGTGACCTAAGATGGCGGGAAACTACCTGCAGTCCATGGTAATTTCTTTATTTAAAGTATGTTAATAATAATAGTTAACTAATGTAAAGCTAATTCTTTACCATTTTATTTTTATACAACATACCTCAGTGACCTTATGAATAATATGTGTAGGCCTATTTATTTATTCCTACAGTTTACATGTGACCATGGACCACAAAACCAGTGATAAAGGTCAATTTGTTTTAAATTAAAATGCTACAATATATGGCTGAGATACAGCTACTTTAAAATGTGGAATTTGAGGGTGCAAAAGTATTGAGAAAATCCTTTAAAGTTTTCCAAATGAAGCTCTTGCATATTACTAATCAAAAATTAGGTTTTGATACAGGCTATTTACGGTAGAACATTTACTAAATATCTTTATGGAGCATGATCTTTACTTATACGTTTTTTGGCATAAAAGAAAAATCAATCATTTTGACCCATACAAAGTATTTTTGGCTATTGCTAAAAATATACCTGTGCTACTTATGACTGGTTTTGTGGTCCAGGGTCACAAATAATTTGCTGGAGCTCAATCAAGCAGTGTTAGAAATGGGTATATTTTTGAATAAGAACTTGCTTCACATACGTTATAGTATGTGTATGTGTGTAGTATGAATGTTGACATGTTGTCATTGTTATAAGGCCTAGCAGTAGCAGCTTCAGTAGAGCCTATTATCTACAATTACAATCATAGGATAGTGTCCATTGGATGAACACTTTAGAATTTCTGTGAAAACACTAAGTCAACCAGGAACGTTTTGCTTACAGCAGTTTTACCAATTCTGTGAGTTCAAATGTATGTTGTTGTTGTTTTTCTAGTTAGTACATATATTGAAGTATGTATATTTGGTTGCTTAGTGGTTGTTACTAGTGAGTGTCCCATTTTACAATGTTGTCCAACTGTATCAAGTTACAGATGACTTTCTGCACACCCGTTGGTTGACTTCACATCATGAGAACCATTTCAGTTGTGGCAGATTATTATAAAATTTTGTAATACATTTTTATATATACATTTTTTTTATGTAAAGTTTTCTTGTTAGTTGATGCTGTTTCTATCAGAAACATATGTAATGTGTTGATTGATGTATTAAATGGTGTCGTAGGTAGAGCTTACAGGGGCCCATGGCCATTGCTTGTGCATAGGGCACAGAGTTTGGTGCTACACCCCTGTATGTAACCATTTAACCATGTTGCATAATGTACATGTGTACACACAGAAAGGAGCATCTGTTAAAAAATTCTAATTAATTTACAAAAATTAATTTATACATTAGTCAAAGGTCAAAATATGGGTGAATTAATGTTTCATTACTATTCAGCTTAACATATTTAATCTAAGAATTGAATAATTCTTGTTCTGAATATATCTGACAATTTTTTTTTGTTGTTAAGGGGAAACCATAAAGCTGTATTAATTATCATTATTATCATTTATTTATTTATTTATTTATTTTTACAGAACTCATTCTATTGTACAGGAAAACTAAAGCTGTTTTAATTTGATTTATTGTTTTTCTCCATTTAGTTATTTGACCCGTGTGTTGGAGATAAAATTCATAGTTTTGTTCTCTCCAACCACAAAGTGCTCAAACTTAACATTCATTCATAATTATACTATTAGCAAGCACGAATGTATAGTTTCCAAATTGTCAATTCATATTTACGACACCTCTAACACGCATAAAGGCAGCGCTTGGAAAACAGTAAGTGCATGTTAGAATCCTATTTAGCTTATTGATTTTCTGATAAAACAAATATGAGCTGTGGTGTTTTGAGTAGTTGCCATGCAGTGCATTGTAATGCAATAACTAAACTCTTTTCTGCCATGTTGGAAGATTAAGGCTTTTCCCAACTCAGGCAACAAAATCATGCATACTTCACAGTTCTGGAATTGTTGCAAACACAAATTGCTCTGACTTGACAGTTCGAATTATAACGATGACTTAAGACTAATGTGCTCTTGAAGTGGAGATGGAAATATTGTCATTATGAGTTCCGAGGACACATGAATGACCAAGCAAAGCGCGAAACTCCGAATTCTGCATGACAGACAAGCTGCCAAATTGTGATGTTGAAAAATGTGCAAAATACAAGTATATGGCTTCAAGATTTTTTCGGGATTCAAGATTAGCTGTTTTTGCACTTGCTTATCGCCGTGACGCTTAGGTGTTGTGATTGGTTGCCAGGACATTATCATGCGATAGCTGAAGTGTTCTCAGTGGTTTTAGCATGTTGTTGCACAGTTGCTAGGGTATAACGGATGGATGATATGGCTTTGCTAGAGTATTCTGGGTGGTTCCTTAGAGCCCACCTCCACATATCAGAATCACCTGCACCGCAGCGCACACATAACACAGTGAGATCTTGTGTAGTCCATAATTTATTAGGTTGTGTTATGTGAGATCATATGGGGGATAACAGCCCTGCCGTGCTTGTCTTAAACAGGTAGTCCTCTGCACACTGTACAATGCTCCTTCATTCTCTATCTCCCAACATCTATTATTGGTAGTCGCATGCAGTATAGCGAGAGTGCAGATGGAAGGTCATTGTTTTCCATTACGGATTGCATTTTTGATATCCAGTATCAAATTGTTTATCATGATCATGTCTGCTGGCAGGAGAAAAGGAACTATATGGTTGACAAGCTTTACTAGCAAGCTTGGACAAGACAAATGTTACCTTACTATACAAAGGCTTGGAACTGTATATATTGGAATATAAATTGTGTATTACTTTTTTTATTTTTTTTTTTTTCATTTTTCGTTTTTTTAGAAGTAGGCTATTAGCACACTTAAAGACACGGTTCACCCAAAAATGAAAATTCTGTCATCATCTACTGATCCTTGCTCCAAACCTGGCTTTTTTTTGTGGTTCATACAGAAGCCCTCTAAACAAGATGACCCTGATACCTTTATCTTTTTATTATTATTTTTTTCACCATCCATGGCAATACATTTGATCCTCTTTATTTTGTGTCTATTCATTAAACTATTCATTAAACCAATAGGCTAACAGTTGATTTAGTATTCTATCTATCTATCTATCTATCTATCTATGCATAAATGTATGCATCATCATCCTGCACATAAGAAAAATGTCAAAATATGGGTGAATTAACCATTCATCACCATTCAGCTTAACAGATCTAATCTAAAAATCTAATGATTCATATCAAGTTATTTTTATTTATTTATTATATACATATCCATATACGTATCTATCTATCTATCTATGAAGAGATAGATGCATCATCATCCTGCATGTGCTATGTGTAAATATGTTACACTTTAAGGTAAGTGCATGTTGTTTTTTAGGAAGGCATCTACATCTACACATTTGACGCAGAAAAATTAAAAAAGGCTTAAAGTTTTGATTTTGTTGTTAAAATACTCTGTCAAGAGTATGATGAAATCTTGTGACAGTTTTGTAGTTGAGGTGGACTTTAATAGCTCAGTGCATTTATACCAGATAAATAGATTCATTTCTGCCCTCATCAGTATGTAGGCTGGTTAAGGTTTTCATGTGCTATTAATTTTATGCCATTAAATCCATCTCTTTAAAAAAAAAAAAAAGGAAAAAAGACATTTTTCTCACTCTCGCTTCTCTCGCTCTCTTTCTCACACAGAGCTAGCCTTTGCTCTGCTTCTTTTTCTCTGTCTACCCCTCCCTCTCGCTGTCCCTCTTTCTTCTCTTTCTTTCTCTCTGGCTGCTTTTCATTGTTTTTTTCCTCGCTTTTCTTTAGCTCTTTGGGACCTCTATTTCTACTCTTCCTCTATTCAGGTTTTCTTTATTCTCTTTTCTGAATAGTTGTGGTACTTAAAGGGAAAGGGGAAAGGGAAGGAGCAGGGGAGGGAGGTTAGTTTCAGTCAGATCTCAAGCACAACACTTCCTCCTACTGCAGTCAGTCTCAACCAGACTGCAATGGGGAATTTTTCTTACATAAAGCGCTCGGTTTAGCCCTAATGAAACACCCTCAGGTGCCTTTCTATGCATGCACACTTGTCTCGTTTTGAATAATCCTACATAAGGTATAGGGGTGTCTTGTGTCTTATTGGTTTTCTGTGTTGTTGAGGTTGTGATATATTGATATACATCTCTGTTGTTGTGTAGAGGACCGCTATCTCCTGATGGGAGTCTAGGTCTCATGGGGACATCTTCATCACAGCCCTGAGCTGACAGGCCAAAGGATGCTCGGTTTTCACTAGGAACCTTAAGAGAGGTGTGAACCTTAGAGGGGATAAAGCATTTTGAATTTAAGTTAAACCTAAAATTTAAATAAAGACTGAACATTTTATTCTAATTCATTTAGGCATAACATCTATAGAAATTGGACAGGTAAACTTAGTCAAGTATAAAAATATTTCGTAACAATCAGTATAATATACAAGCAACAGCAAAGGTCTGTGAATATCAACATTGTAAAATATTTCTGTAGAAATTTCAGTATTATTCGCAGCTGTTTGCCAGTAACTTACTGCCGCTAATTTACTAGCGCAGTTTGTTCAAAGATAAATGAACATTAAACTTTAACAAATCTTTATGTTTACAGGACAATTTCTGGGAACCAATATCAGAAGAAAACTTCTGAAGAAGAAAATTGCTTTGCATGAGGCTGTTTTTAATCTGTAAAGATAAAAGACTTGTTTTTGTTTACTGTTCATTTCTATTTAAACAAACTGTTGCCAATAAAATCTACAGTAAGTTACTGGCAAACCAGCTGCATAACTACAGCGAATTCTTTAAAGTGAATGTAAACAACAAACAAATAGCATGTTCTGTGTGAAACAGTTCGCTATTAACACGTTGTGTAAAATTATAATAAAACTCAACTTAATTGGTTTTAAGCTAGATGGGCTTTTGATTCAATGATTCATTAAAAAGACCAGTTAATAAGAGTCATTTTAGTTTATCTCATTATGGAATATGTTTCTTGATTCGTAAAAAAAACTGTTTAAAAAGAGATTCTGTAAAAGTACTGTGAATTGTAACATAATCATGAACCTGACCCTGATGTTGTTTGATTCAGCTCAAATAACTGGGGCCTGTTCCATAAAACAAGTTTACCAAATAAGCCAGGCTTATGCCAGATAGTCTGACTTATTTTAATACAAAATAACTAGCAATAAGCACTCTAATCTTGGTTTATGGAACAGGCCCCAGGTCACAAATTTTTAATGATTCGTTAGAAGGACTGGCTCATAAGAATCATTTGCTTCAGAATCTGACACTGACTACATGCATGTTTTTGTAGTTCAGTGGTTCAAAAGATTATTTTTTTCAAGAATCGGACTAGACTGGTTGCACTGTTGATTAAGTATCACTAAAAAGAACCAGATTAAAAGACTCTTTTGTTTATGAATTGTACTAAACTGTTTGCTCTGTGCTTTTAATTCACTAAAATCTGACTCATAACAGGGCTCTAGAGTAGAAGATCGTTCTTGGGATTTCGCGAGTCAAGGTTGTTCAAAATTACATATATCCTCCTCTTGTGTAAACTTCTCATGTGTACTTTCCTGTGGCACTCTCCTGATCTTAATGTGAATGATTAATCAGTCCACAAAATTCCAATTTCTTTTATTTTTTTGGCTTTAAGTAACAAAGTAACTTGCTCTTCCTCTGAAATGCCTTTCCTTATCCACTATTAGTGTTACTGCATAATGTTAACCAATATCTAAATAGCTGTTTTTCCCACTCCAGTCAATTTTCAATGATCCATCCTATACAGAATCATCCAGTTTCACTTAGAAATGCATCACATTATGAAATGGTTTGCAAACGACAGTTCACGTTGACTTTAATCATAAACGCATCACATATCCATCTACACCGCACTGAACTAGCCGCAGCGAGATGAAGACACGCAATATCAGGTTTGCTACATCCTGTAATCCTTTTCATGCTAGACCTTCTTCCGAAATCCGGAAGAACAGACAAGCAGCCCAGGGATGAGCACTGAGGAACTGACCACTCCGTCTAGCACACATGTAAATGAGAGAGTGTGCGAGTGGAACAGGGCGGATGGAAAGTGATTAAAAATGCAGAATTGATAGGGCAACAGATGAAACTTTTCTCCCACTCCCTCGCTCTCTCTCGCTCTCCATAAGTAAGAAACTGAAGAAAAAAAACAGCATGATGGAATGGCAGGCTTGAAGGGGAGAGAAAGGTGAAAGACAGATGAAAGTGAAAAGAGATAAAAGCCGGAGTGAGGAGGGTGTGGGATAAAGCAGGAGGAAGGGAGGCAGAGATGAAAGCAAAATGAGAAAGATAAGAACAGAGTGAGAGAGACAGAGAGGGAAACGGAGGGAGAGATAGATAGTGTACAGCGCAGAGAGAGGGGTAACCATGGAAACAAGAAGAAGGTACAAAAGAAGAGAGAGACAAAGGGGTTTTGATTTAAAAGAATGAAACTTGGGAGAAAGAAAAAGTAATTCAGGTTGAAATTTGTTACCGTGAGGTGAGGGAGAAATACAAAAGAGCACGAGCCTGCGGAAGGACGGACGCTTCTTCCATGCTATTTATGAGATCCTGCAAATGAGACTTTGCCTGCTGTCAGGCGTCAGACCCGCTAGTGTATTCAGGCCTCTTTGTGGCGTAGATGCTGCGATTGGACGTCAAACTAGGCGGCCAGACTCGTGCCGTCGGCCCATTTAACTGCCATTAGCAGGATTATGAGATGAAACGGCACGGGAGGCAGGAGGCAACTGTTCTCTTGAAGGCAGCGGCGGGAGTCAGCTGAGGCTTTGACCTCCCAACCTCGCACACAGAGGAGTGGCGCTCCTGAATGCTTCTAGGCCCGACACAATAAACTTGTGCCTTCACAGCTGAGTTTTGTAGGGTGTGGACTCCCGCCTCATTCAGATGCATACAATATAGCCTCCTATTTACATTCATATTTGTCTATCTTCATGGAGCCGAAGCCAGACGTTGCTGCTTCTTTTTTTTTTTATTCTGTGGTTTTTGAGTCTCTTGTGTGACTCTTTTTCTTTCTATCTCCCTCCCTTCCCCCTTCTCTTCTGTCTTTCTCTCACTGTCTCTGTCCCTTTCCTCTTTCTGTTTCTTTCTCTCTCTCTCTCTCTCGCTCGCACTCCCTCCCCCTTGATCTCTCTCTCTCTCGCTCTTCTTCTCTCTCTCTCGCTCTCTCTCTCTCTTTCCCCCACTCTCCTCTTTCTTTTCTCTCTCTCTGTTCCTTTTATATCCTGTGCTGAATGCTCTCCTCCCTCAACTGTCTTTCTCTTTTCTATTCACTCTATTTCCTCTCGGTTCTCTCGGCAGAAACATTTCTTGCCCAATATTCCGTCCAACATTTTATCTGTAACCCCCATGCTGAATGAGGGGGGTAATCTTTTATTCAGGATTTGGAGAGCCTCTCTTCTTTGCATCTTCTGTTCTGTGTTTGTGTGCGCGCTCGCGTATCTGAGTGCGATTTCTCTCGGATGGGCTGTAACCAAAATACACAAACATTGAAATCAAGAGCGCAGGATCATCAGGGCTGAGATGCAACTTTGCGTGCCTGAGATGAAGACGTTCGGCATGGAATTGACACGTGAAGTGTTTGGATAAACTAGCTCCCGCTGTCTGTCTTAATAATATGTTCTCAGAGAAGTGGACAAATGATTTAGAAGTTAATTTGGAAAGGAACTAACTGCTGGCAGTAATGTCTGACTTGGGGTCAAAGGTTATGTCCATTGAGTTTCAGTGGTTAATAAGTGGCAGAAGGCTGAAGGCTGGCTGTACGCACTTTGACGCCTCTCAAGGGCTCTGCTAAACCCAATCTCACCGCAGCATAGAGTCATGATCTTGTCGCCTGAATGACTGAAGATCTGGCTTTTTGTGCTAATTCATGTTTGTGTGATTCTGCCTATATTAAAAGCTATTAAAAGCAGTTTTTGTAATGTCACTCTATCTTTAGAAAGCCAACATTTAGAGAGTAATATTTATATTGTTAAGTAAATTATCTACAAAATTACGTCAAAGTAAAATGCTATGGAGGACTAAAAATGTATAATATCATTCAAAGTTTTTTTGAAAAAGAAGTGGCTTGTGCTTACAAAGGCTGCATTTATTTCATCAAAACAGTAAAACTAGAATGTTGTGAAATAAATACAACAATTTTTAGTTGATTTTTAAAAAAAATTATTTCTGTGATGGCAAAGCTAAATATTCAGTAGCTATTACTCTGGTCTTCAGTGTGACATGATCCTTCAGAAATCACTTGCATATGTTAATTTGGTGAATGTGTTTTTTGGAAACTGCTACAATATAAAGTTTAGCATAAAAGAACAGCATTTATTTAAAATAGAAAACTTTAGTGACATTTTATTCCTTACTGTTACGTTTTTTTGCTGAGTTAAATTATTAATTTCATTAATGATGAGTATAGGTAGAAGACACAAAATGTGCCCATGAGCCCCTTTTCACTAATATAAGTTTAAATGTTAAAATGTATGTGACTGCATAAGGGTTTTTCCTATCATCTTGTATAGTTTTAGAACAGATAACTATAATCAAAATATATATTTATATTTGCTTTCTTTTATTAATTTTAATTTATTGCATTTCATTTTTTTTATATTTTTTTATTTTAGTATTATCTTATATTTTTAATGCTGTGTGATTTACAGATTTTAAAAAAAAAATACAAATTATTCTTAATTTCTCATTTAAATGGTGTCATGAAAGCGAAATAATAATTTGCTAAATGCCTTTTAAAACCGAGAGGACACAGAACATTTATACAGAAGTAATTAATGTCAAAACCCACATCATAAATGTTGGTGAGTTCCTATTGTATAAAATGTAATTCTTTTTAATTTCTTGAATTTCAAAGCCTTGACCACTATGTTTGTGCTACACCCTTTCGCCCTTTACAATGGAGTCATAATGGAGTTAGAAGGTGTCAGTATGTACAGGTGGAGGGTTTCATATTTCCCCTCGCATCACCTGCGGTGGGCTAATGTATAAGTGTCAGTTCAGGTCACATTAGCGCTGAGGCTTTTGAGAATTGAAAACGACCACATGCTCATACACCCCAGTCAGATCTCAGCCACTAACCCAACCGGTTCGAGCCCACTTCCCTCAGTATCATACGTTCACATTGCCGCAGAAAACAATGCAGACAAAAGTTCCCTATTGCTTCTGTTCAGGTGGAGGAGAAATACACAAACCGTAAGTAAAAGTGTAATGTGATATGTGCGCGCGCACACAAACACACACACACACACACACGAGTTGTCAGTTAAACCTGTAGATGGATTCCCAAACCACACACCCCTCTACAGCTACACGAACCTGCGGAGAAGCTATCGCAGACACACACATGCAGAAGAAACTAGTAGGCGTTCATTATTCATTATGTATTCTTTCCTGCGTGAGTGTGTGTGTGAGGACTGGTTCACACAAGTCAGATACTTCTGGGCAAATGTGGTTAGGACAGGTTTCAAGCCATTTCTTCTTTTTTATAAAAAAAGGAGGGGGAAAAACCCATGGGCCTGGATGGGTATTCCAGTCAGCGTATATTCTTTCTTTCCTCTAACTTTTGTTGTCTCCCCCTCTTCGTTTTCCCCACAGGCGGGCAGCTCTGTGTTGTTTTATGTACACGTCCCTGGCCGTTTCTTCTTCCATGTGGATTCTTTGTCTTTTGCGTCTTATCTCTTTGTTTCTTCCCTTGCACTCTTTCTATTTTCTCTCCTCTCTCGCTCTCTCAACTTCCTGCTATCTCTCCCCCTCACTCACACCCTCCCTCAATCTCTCTTTATCTCTGTCTGTTTCCCTTCACTCCCTATCTCTCTCTCTCTCCCTGTCCTTTCTCTTTTCCCTCCCTCCCTCCCTCCTTTCCTCTCACGATCTCTCACACGCACACACACATCTTTCTCTCAGACGCACATATACTGACTCTCCTACAATGCTTGATTTTCTCTCTCTTTCATGGATTGCCCTTTCCTGCTCACTGATGAAAAATGTCCTCCACTCTTCTCACACAGTGACGGTATACAGCACAGTCCTTCACTCAGGTGTGTTCCATTCCATAATAGAGGCTCTTTTGTGGGACGGCCAGCCTATATCCCGGCGTTAATAAGCTCACGGGAAGTGTTAGACTAATCCCATACCTTTTCCGTAATGAGGATGAGCGGGAACACCTCAGAACACACCCGAGAATGGAGCGGGCAGGTATCCTGTCGGAAAGAAAACCGGAACTTTAATAGTTAATATGTTTCCTTGCTGTTTTTCCCTTTTCCTCTCTTTTCCCCTGCCCCCCCTTCACTCTTCCACTCCCCCTCTTTTTCTCTTACTGATGGACTCCTCTTTTTTATTTTCACACTCCACCATCCCCCTTTTTCTTCTTTTTTTTCTCACTATCTCTCTCTCAGGCTGCTGAAACTCTCTCTCTTTCACTGCGTTCTTTCTTTCTATCTCTCTTTCAGTCCCCACCCCCCTCTCGAGCGCTCTCTCCCTCCCTCTTCTCTTTCTTTCTGTCTTTCTCTCTTTTCTTTGACCTCATCTTTTCTTATGCTTTGCTCTCCCTCCCCCAGTTCCTCTCTTCCTCCTTTTTTGCTGCATTCTCTTCTTCTCTCGCCCTCCCCCACCTCTTTTCTCTCTCTGTCGCTCTCTCTCTTTTTCTATTTCTCTCCCATTCACCCCCCTTCCCTTCCCTTCCCTTCCCTTTTCTCTCTATACCTCTCTGTCTCAGTCCCCCTCCCTCTTCCTCTTATTCTCTCTCTCCCCCTTGTCTGTCTCACTCCCTCCCTCTCTTTCCAAACTGCTTTTCTTTCTCCTTTTCTTTCTTTTGTCACTCATTTTTTTGTGTGAGCACTGGCTCTCAGACATTGCACGGGCGTCTTGCGGCTTAATTATTTGAGATGCGCAAATAAACAGACCTGTAGAACTCCTCCAGGAAAACATTTCAGCATATCTCACTCACTGTCTGCCTGACACCGTCAGACACACCTCCAGTGCGCCGGTGATTAGAGATCACTCAGTGTGTGTGTGTGTGTGTGTGTCGGCTTGACACATGTTTGCGATCATCTCTAAAGCGAAGATGTGTTGAAAAGTGAGCTTTTGTTAGTATGAGCGAATATGTTTGTTGTAGGGTCACGCCGTATGTGCGTGTGTGCGTGAGAAAGAGAGATAGTGAATGCGCGCGCGAGAGAGAGAGCGAAAGAGAAAGAAAGAAAGAACGGAGAAAGAGATGGGGGAGTGTGGGGAAGGGAGGGCAGAGAAACGGAAAGAAAGAAAGAAAGAGAATGGAAGAAATAGGTTTGTGTGTGTATGTGTGTGTGAGAGAGGTAGGCACAGTCAGTTCTGATAACAGCAACAGTAGGAGGAGGATGAGCGTGGCTCCGCCCCTTTCCCTCTCGCAGCTATAAATAGGAGCTGGTGTTTTTTGCTCCTCTCACTTCTCTTGAAGGATGAGGTCCCTGAAACATCTCAAACATCACACCAGGAGTAATGTGGTGAGTGCTCAACCCAAACATACATGCTGCACGAAGCGGCTTGTGTTGATATATTGACTTTGACCTGTTGGTTAATTGCTTTGTTAAAGTTTGCAACTTTGAATTGGGGAAATGAAATAACTTTTCTCTCTCTCACAGAATACCGCAAGAGTGAAATTTATACTTTAACATTGATCTCTTTTTCAGTTTAGCCTTACGTTGTCTCTCTGCTTCCAATGCAGTGTGTTTCTCCTGTTTTCTATCTCTCAGACTCAAACACACAGGTTCATTCTGTGCTGGTCTCTACTCTAGCTAGCGTTTGTGGTTTTTTTTATCTATTTTTATATTCACTTCAGCTCTTCTCATACAGGCACGACTGCTATCTTGCCCGACTGGCTCTTTCATTTGTCTTTCTGTCTTAACACTCTTTCCTATTCCCTCCCTCCTTCTTTCTTATTTCTCACCCTCTTCTTTTTCTTTTTCTTTCTTTCTGTCTCCTTAGTTTCAGTCTTTCACTCCCCAGAACCCCTCCCTCTCTCTTTATCTCTCTGTTGTACTCTCTCTCACTCACTCAGTTTCTTTCGGTCTCTCATCCCCCGTCGCCCCTCCCTCCCCCTCTTCTTTTCCTCTCACTCTTTCTGTATCTCTCTTTATCTTTCTTTCCTCACTCCCCTCCCTCACTCAGTCACTGTCTATCTCTCATCCCCCAGTTCCCCTTTCCCTCCCCGTCCTCTCTCTTCCTTCTTTCACTTGCTTCCTCAATCACCCTTTTTCTCTCTCTCACTCAGTCACTCACTCTTTTTTTTCTGTCTGTTTTTCCCTCCCTCTGTCTGACTACTTTAAAAGCAGTAATTATAAATGACATGGTTATCAGGGCATCCAGGTTCCCCTTCTCATTTCTCGCTCCCTCTCTCTCTGCCCCCCCACCCACTTCTCTTTTTCTTTCCCCTGTCTCTGCTTTTCTGTCTCTCTTCCTCTGTTTTACAGCTGTCAGTCGCTCCCTTCCTCTTTCCCTTGTGTATGGTTGTTTTTCTTAATCTTAAATCCGTATTGTGTAGCTTTCATTTTTTCAAGAACAAATCAAGGTACCAGCTCGTTAGAGGTGATAATGTGTGTTAACGACTTTTCTAAAAAAACAAGCATTAACTTGTGTGTTTGAGACAGTGATTTTAAGCATTCTGAGGCATGGTAAAGTGACCTGAGCTAAGAGTTTAACCAAGTTCCCTTTAATTAATCTACACGTACTGTAACTAACATAATCATCAGCCTCAAAGAACAATTTCTCTCATAGGTGCTGAATCTAACTGGATCACGTTGGCTTCAGCCAATGTGTGAAGTCCACAAACTGACTAGACTTGCTGGGACAGCATAAACTTCACTGTCCAACCATAGTCATAGTCAGCAGTGGCAATGCTTGACCTTACAGGAAATGCTGTGGATAGTCCATGGATGTAGACTTCCCGCTCGGTCCCAGACACTCTTTGTGCTTTGCGTTCGTTTAAAGACTGAAGGAAGGAAGCATGGCGCTCGAACAGATCTGTCTTATCTCTTCTATCTAAAGCAATCTCTGGTGGACACGGAGGCAAGGCGTTGTCAGACGATGTCTCTTGCTTACTGCTGTGAAAATTAGATTAATTATATATACGGTCAGTTTCGATTTTAGAAAAAGATATTGGAAGAATTGCACGTTTTTTTCCGTTCCTAAAGCAAATCCACAAACTCTAATTAAACAGCTCTTATTTCTTGTCCCGCATCAGTCAACTTGGTTGTTCTGACACTAATGTAGATGTGACGCTATTGCTATTGTAGTGACACTGTTGCCATGACAGCCTTAGCCAGACTTTGTTGCTACGACTGTATTGTATTGACACTCTACACTGATTCAGATTTTTTGAAGTATTGCTAATACCTGTTGTTGTGTCTGTTTACAGGAAGAGCAGGAAGTTCCTCTGGTTCGCTGCTATTCTAAAGTCATGGAGCATGCAGTGGACGTTGGCACTCAGACGGATCCGGTGGTGGTCCTGTCCCTGGCCCAGGCTGCTGTGCTGGGACTCATATCACAGAACGAAATCTTTGGAGCCACAATTGCCCCAAATGGTTTCTACACTGGAGAGGGACGCGAAGGCCCCGCTCCACCTCCAGAGGCCATGGAGTATGAATATGCAGATCAGCTAATTGGAGCCAATGGAGACTATCTATCGGAGCCTCACGGGGAGAACAGGAGGCCAGAAGGGCTCTACGGGGCAGAACGCAGGCGTCCAGGGCCCCGTGTGAGGACCAAGAGGCCCTTAAGTGAAGGAGCACCAGAGGAATCCACGGAGAGGTGTTCGGACACACCGAATCAGGTTAAAGGAGAGAGGCCAGAGTTCTCTAGCCCATGCTATCTTTCGAATCCCCAGCAAACTGAAAATGAGCCAGAAGTGTTGGACCTAGCACCTCAAAGAGTGCCAATGAAAGAAGAGCAGTGTAACAAAGGCTACCCTGAGCCCTCGAGGGAGCCAGCCATCCAACAGGTTGACTCTGACACCCAGACGCAAACTCGCCAAAGCCCTGTGGGGCATGGAAAAGCATTAGTGGAGTCCTCTGAGGGAGGACGGGGAAAACAGGAGGAACCAGAAGAAGAGAAGGAGGAAGAAGAGGAGAGAGCACTGAACCTGAAAACCACAGAGGAGGATGTGAGCCCAGCAATGAGGCGCTACTATGAATCCAGTGTGACGGCATATGAGGCTGCTGAGATGGGCCTGCCGGGAGACTACGAAGAGGGCGGCCAGGCCATGATGTGGACTGAAAGTGAGAACTCTCTGGGTAGACGGATGCAGATCGACCGGCTAGATATTAACGTGCAAATTGACGAATCCTACTGTGTGGACGTGGGAGAAGGCCTGAAACGCTGGAAGTGCCGCATGTGCGAGAAGTCTTACACTTCGAAGTACAACTTGGTTACGCACATCTTGGGTCACAACGGCATCAAACCACATGAGTGTCTGCACTGTGGAAAGCTCTTCAAGCAGCCCAGCCATCTTCAGACGCATCTGCTAACGCACCAGGGGACGCGGCCACACAAGTGCACCGTCTGCAAGAAGGCCTTTACCCAGACTAGTCACCTAAAACGGCACATGTTGCAGCATAGCGACGTCAAACCTTACAGCTGCCGCTTCTGCGGACGAGGATTTGCCTACCCTAGTGAGCTACGTACTCATGAAACCAAGCACGAGAGCGGCCACTGTCATGTTTGCACACAGTGTGGCATGGAGTTCCCCACACATGCCCACCTCAAGCGACACCAGGTCAGCCACCAAGGCCCGACGACCTTTCAGTGCACCGAATGTCACAAGTCCTTCGCCTACCGTAGCCAGCTCCAGAACCATCTGATGAAGCACCAGAACGTGCGGCCCTATGTCTGCTCGGAGTGCGGCATGGAGTTCGTGCAGATCCACCACCTGAAGCAGCACATGCTTACACACAAGGTACTGACACAGCAGGCCCCCCAACACAAGGTACTTAAACCTCATTAGTTTCCGTGATCTTCCCGCAACCATGCTATTAGAAATTACTCCCCGGTGACTTTGAGATCCAAACCCCACCTACATTTCCCACCACTATATGTTCCCATAAAGCTGTAGGTTAATGTGTCATCTTCTGTTGTGTCTCGGGGATTGCCACAACAAGTTTCTGTGTAAATGGAGCCGTCTCTGTCAGTCCCTTCCAGCCATCCAATCCGCCTCCTACCCTGCCATTAACTCATCCTGTTTCCCTGTCCCTTGCACTTGTATGGAGCTGTTTTGTTTTGTGTGTGCTTTGTGCAGTGAAGTGTGTCTCACAAGCTGATACTTCCTCCTTTCATTTCTCACTCTCCATGAGTATGATTCATCTCGTCATGACTGCAGTGTCAGTAAACAGAATGTGTCACAGGTCAGCAGGGTTAGAAACAGAAAACACATCAGCAGTTAGTCATTTCTTCAGCATTTACATCAACAGTTTGAGCTCTTCTGTTAGATTCATTGCTATTAGAGATAATGAGCATCGCTCCTAAATGAGAACAGTTAGTTGGGTATACTCCATAGACAAAGCTTGCATCTGTATGTACTTCATAATTGGGAATTGGTCATCCCTAGCTCTCCCGGGAAGGCGTTCTACTAGATTTGGAAACATTTACAAGAATTTGATCCTATTCAGACTGAAGCAGATCAGGAACTTAGGTGATGTTACCCAGTCCCCATTTATCTCAAAAGATTTAATTGGAGTTCAAGTCTGATTTTTGTGAAAGCTGGTGAAGTTTTTCTACATCAGACTCGTTTATTGTATTTGTTCACTTGTGCAAGTTGGAAGTTGGCACATAAATGTCTAGAACTGTCCCTTACTGAAAATAAGGGTCCTAACACAAGGGGTTGCCCACTCACTTACGGCATTGTAGTGTAGATTAATTGTAGTCCTTAAATGGAAAGTGTGTTTCCGTGCATGTAAGGATGGCAGTATTCCCTGGATACACTGGAAGTGTTCATTGAATAGTCAAATTGTTAAGGAGGGAGAATGTTTAACCCTCTTCATTTGTTAATGTTTTAGCTTGGTGGAGCATCAGAGCTTGCACTGCACTGCATACACAAATCTATTTACCCTGCAGCATTGCGATAACAACAGTGAATAAAGTGTGTGTGTGAATTTGTTGCTCTGTATTATGGATTCTAGTGAGCATGCAAGACAGGCACCCTACTGATGGATTCAGCTGCGCTTATGACAACTAACCACTTTTTCTCATTCAGCTGATGCCAGCGATAAATCATTTTTCCACCCGCACTCAAAAACGAATAAAAAATATATAGTCTACCGCTAATTACAAAAGTTACTTTTAAAGTGATGGTCACATTGGAATCATCTCTAAATATATATATTGCTGTTGTCTTTCTCTTTCAGGGTATGAAGGAATACAAATGCGACGTGTGTTCTCGCGAGTTCACTCTCTCTGCCAACCTGAAGCGACACATGCTGATTCACACGAGTGTGCGCCCTTTCCAGTGCCACGTCTGCTTCAAGACCTTTGTTCAAAAGCAGACGCTTAAAACACACATGATTGTCCACTTGCCTGTGAAACCTTTTAAGTGCAAGGTGGGTACAAAGAAATCTTCCGTGCCAATATAACCCTGCTGGAGCCCTGTCTTTTTCTGCCTCTAAAACGTACTGAATTGGTTTCTGTAGGTGTGTGGGAAGTCCTTCAACAGAATGTATAATCTGCTGGGTCACATGCACCTTCATGCAGGTAGCAAACCCTTCAAGTGTCCTTACTGCACCAGCAAGTTCAATTTAAAGGGCAACTTGAGTCGACACATGAAGGTGAAACATGGAATCCTGGACACATCAACTGAAGGACAAGGTAATATGCAAACCTGACCTCAGATTATACTTACTTGAGACTTCTGATGTTCTCATTGTTATAGAAAATTTGAAATGACAGGTATAGCCTGTTTGACTCCGCCTCTCAAGGCCACAGAGAAAACGTGACGCTTGTAGAAGTTGATGGTATGAGCACACCAAAAATGAAGCAAACATTTGCATAGCATTACTCGCTCTAAATTACTCGTGGGATGTATTTGGTGTCACAAAAAAATAGCTCTGATTGGCTTCATGCTACTAATGCTAATTTTCTGCGCAAGTAGACATTTGCACGGAAATAGCGATTGAGGCGAATATCATTCGTTGGAGGCAAATGGGCCTCCCCTGCCCAAATTCTCTTCTGTTTGCTTGTTTGCATTAACTTTGAATGTAATCTACTTGCGCAAATAATTAAATTCACTTTTGGTGTGCAAGTGTAAAGAAAAATAACATTCAAAAGGTTTTTGATTACCTTTCGCAAAACTATAAAGCATTGTTCTAAATGCATCTCCCTGAATTCACCAAAAAGTGAAAGCTAGTTATGCTATTAGCCAGGCTTTTATATGCGTGTCTCCATTTCTTTCCTCAGATGCCCTGCCTGATGCGGAGAGTCAGGAAGATTACGAGGAAGAGAGCTTTGATTACAGTGAGCGGGAGAATCTAGCCAGCAACAACGCACAAGATTTGGCGAAACTCACCAAAATTAGCTACTACAACTACACTAAGGTTGCTTCTCGCTACAACACAACTTAAAAAGCTGACTGAGATACTAAAATGCGGTTTACGGTGTGGGGAAAAAGGACTGTAGTGGTCATTTCTGTAGTACCCTTGGCTCTGACGTGAGCTAGTGAGGAAATAGCCATCATGAAGTGGATGTGCACTGGAAGCCATTTTGGCTCTGTCAAACAAAAGTGATAGCAGAGTGAAGCTTCATTTTAACAATGTCATTTCACAATAGGGACCATCCTGAGGAATAAAGGACTTTCAGTAGGTGCTATTCTTTTTGCCCATCACAGCACAGTTCTTTAAAAGGTTATCATAAGTCAAATTAAATGGTGCAGTGACACAATATGGTCCGGGATAAGAAGGCACTTAATCTATACAGACAATCCCCAGCTTATTAAAACACAGACATGCCTGCCGCAAGGCATGGGATCGTTCACTCAAATTGTTTTTGGTTTTTTTTTTGTCATCGTTTCATCATTTACTCGCCTTCATGTTGGTAACCAAACTGTTGCTGGTGGTAACCTATGGAAGTTAATGGCTACCACCTGCAACTGTTTGGTTACCAACAATATTTAGCATATATTTTGTGCTCAACAGAATGAAGACATTCATACAGGAGCAACTTGAGGGTGAGTAAATGTTAAAAAAGTTCCTTTTTAGGTGAACTATCCCTTCAGGCTTGTTGGTGGTTTTACTGTTCAGCAAGTTAGATACTACTTTATAGGACTTAACCAAAGCTGACCAAGTGCAAATAGTTCTCATTACAAGTTAACTTTCCTAGCATTTAGTTTTTCAGCATACTGTGATCATTTTTTTTTTTTTTTTTATGAAGATTCCTTTTTTAGCAGTTGGTGGTTTTCGATGAGCATATGCAGTTTGTAGCTCACAGTGGATTGAGTTTGTGGGACAGTTTTTCCAGTGCCTGTTTTTCTTTTTCTTTTCTTTTTTTTTCTGGAAAGAATGATGGGCCAGACTATGGCATTTGATCACTGTATAGCCTTCTGGATATTTTATTTGTTATTACATTGCAAATAGTATTTATTGTTCAATGTTATTGGCATTCCTAAGTGTAAATACATTGCCAGCGTCCAGATGGATGGATTTTATTTCAAGTTAAAAACCATGGGTTTAGTTCAATTTCAGAATAATTGCATTATTTACCCAAGTGCATTGTTTGGTCCATCTTCTCTAAAATACAAGAATCTTATATTTTTTGTTGTATATTTAGTTTGCTGAATGTATTTAATACAAACTAAGATTTGTCCCTTTAAAGCGTACAATATTTCACAAAGCCATGCGTCAGCCAAAAAAAGAAAACTGTTGAATATTTCATCTTTGTATATCTGAGATGTCTTATTAGTTTGCAGTCTGTTCTTCTGTGTACTATGTACTAGCTAACTGTGAGCTAAATTCATTTCCTTTTAAAATGTGATCATCTTCTAGCATCATTTTTTTTTGATGTGGCTTAAAAGACCTTATTCCAAACCTCATCCAGTTTAATCTCCTTGGACATGAAACATTGTAACGTGCACTGCATCTTTCACAAAGTCACCAATACTGGTTGAATTTTGACGAGGATGCCCTAAAAACACTGGACAAAAATATTAACTGCCCTTGTGTGTGCAAGAGAGTGTCTCATCCATCATTCCTGCACAGCGCTCAGGAGTGATGAACGACAGTCTGCCGACATGTGACAGGGCTCGAGACCCAGCAGAGAATGATTGGGGAAATTCACCATGTATTCTCCATCTAGCTAGGCAGCTCAAAATGTTAATGTATAACAAGATGTGGTGCATTTTTATTGTTTTAAATGGTTGTGTCCTTGCATTTTGGGCTGTTCGCTCTAAGCTAGGCAGGAGTTTTAGTTTTGTATAAGCTTTCGATTCTTTTGTTGCACACTGATGTGAATATGATGTTGATAAATGTTAAACGTTGTGCTATGGACATTATTATAAATTAATACATTTATTTACCTTTAACCGTGTGAGTGTGTGTGTGTGTGTATATGGTGATGAACCACACATCAACAGGGATCCAGGTGGCAGAGACTTTATTAGAGGGTTTCTCACGTGGCCCTTGAACATATTCTTCTGTGTTTTTATACAGTATCTGACATACAGTACTTCATCTTACAAAAATAGACCCCTGGAGGTGCGGGAAGAGATGGGATCACCCATCAGTAGGATTAGCTAACAGAACAGCTAGGAACATCACTATGTTTTTATTACTCCTCCCTTCATACATTAATGCTGTATTCATGACCTTTAAGTTAAAAATGAGGTACAAAAAGACAGACACTCTCCGTGGTGTCCGGGCCCGATGTCCTTCATTTGCCCAAAGCCTTGTCCAGGTTCGTCTTGATGGCATCCAGGAAGTCGGTGGTGTTGACGTAATGCTCGTTCAGCTTACAGCTGTGGAACAAAAAAAAAAAACCTTAATGATATCAGAGACATTAGCTAAAGAAAAACCTTAACAATTGATGTCAGCAGTTTTATCATTAGGGCCAGTCCTTTAATGGAGGTCAAAGACATTAAACTTGGATAATTTTTTTTATATGCTCTGAGTCTGAATAATTTGCTGACTTACTTGGCGAGACCATGAATGCAGCCAGCCAGATCCTTGGTCATCACGCCACTCTCCACAGTCTCCACGCACACCCTTTCTAGAGTCTGAGAGAACCTGCACAACAATATACAATGATTAACAGTTACACTTCCCCTAAAACATGACCGATATGAACAAAAATAAATAAATAAAATGATAACTGGCAGTAATAAATGAACTTACTTGATCAGGTCTGGGTTACCATCAAGTTTGCCACGGTGTTCCAGTCCCCTGGTCCAAGCAAAGATACTGGCGATGGGGTTAGTGCTGGTTGGCCTTCCCTGTGTAATAAGTTAAAAAAAATCAATGATGATAATTCCTTTGGTTTTTGGTTGCAAGGTCAAGTAATACACTGCAGACAGATATGCGTAGTAACAACGAAAAAAAAAAAGCCCTAGTATTTGCACCTATAGAATAAAACAGAATATTTTAGAAATTATTTTAAATAAATGTTATTAAAATGACAAAATACAGTACATTGTAAAATAATACATAACTACAGTAAACATACAATGGCTGCATTAACCTGATCACAAAAATATTAAAATGTTGAATATTTAAAATTACTACATTTATTTATTTGGCACCAACTACTCCAGTCCTGAATGTTCCATGATCCTTCAGAAATAATTTTAATATGCTGGTTTGGTGCTCCAGAAACTTTTCATAATATTATAAATGTTTGACTGATATCTGTGGGAACTGAAAAGTGAAGGATTCAGTCATAAACCAAATACACTTTGTTTTTAATATTTATTTAAAATTCTTGGTTATAAATGTACAAGTTTTCTGAATTCTGAAATACAGCAGCGATGACAAGAGTTTAATATACATTATATTTTAACTTTTGGGCACATATGCTCTTTAAAAAATGACTTTAGCATTTAAACATTGAGCACTTAACTTCTGTTGAAGGTTGTCATTTTTTCCTCTCGCCACAAGATGGCATAAGGAATCTAAAAATCCAGTTGTGGAAGCTTCTGGTTGCTTTATTTAGTTTTTATATTTCTACTTTATGTATTTGGTTGTTGTTGTGTTATTATTTGTGTTAAATGAAATAAAACAAATTAAACTATTTGCAATTTTCTCTCTCAAATCTAAATAAACATATAGCAAAATAAATAAATGTAATTAAAATAAACAAACCTTCTGGTGTTCACGATAATGCCTGGTAACTGTGCCGTGAGCAGCCTCGGCCTCAATGGTCTTTCCATCAGGACACACCAGCACAGAGGTCATCAACCCCAGAGAACCGAAACCTGCAGACAATATTCAACATCCTTTAGTCAGGTATTCAATCCTTTTATCCTTCATTGTGTGCCTTTAACAAAAAAATTGGTAGCATGATTTTCCTCTTTTCTGTCTTTAGAGTGCATATAATATTAGTTTAGACCATAATCATGTTTGCTTAAACGCATGTAGACCATAATGACTTGAAGTGCTAAAAACTACTATAAAACAATTCTGGTTCTAATTGGATAAAGGAGGTGCAATATGGTACATATATGGTTGTAAATATATATATTATTTACCCTGAGCAAGGATGTCAGACTGTACATCTCCATCGTAGTTCTTGCAGGCCCACACAAAGGCGCCTGATGACTTGAGCACCTGAGCCACCATGTCATCGATGAGCCTGTGCTCATACCAGATCTTCAGCTTGTCAAACTCTGGCTTGTAGTTTCTTCCCAGAACACGAAAAAAGACGGTTCAGTATTTTGCATTAAAATTACTTCAGAAAAATACGGTTTCACATGTCAGCACTGTGACAGCATCTCAAAGAGCTAATCTCATAATTACACAGCAGTACACGCTCAGAAAAAAAACACACGGTGGAAATGCGTAAATAAGAAGCGTGCCAGCTCTGATAAATCCAATGCAGCTTCTCACTTCTCAAAGATATCCTGGAAAATGTCCTTGAATCTGCCATCGTAAGCCTTCAGGATGGTGTTCTTAGTGCTCATGTAGAGAGGCCATTTCTTCTGAATGGCGTACTGGAAGCAGCTGTGAGCGAAGCCATTGATGGACTGTTAGAAAGAGACGAAAGACAGAATGTCACACGAGCGGGAAAATAGATGTTCCACTTTCACAATAGGGAATTCTACTAGGAAACGCTGGCTGTGTGCTTCCAAAGGGCGAGCAAAAATCACTCACTTTAAATGTGAAGTGGAAATGGTGTAAAAAATGAATTTCAGCACTATCAATTTGCAGCCTATAATGAACAGAGACTTCATTCAGTCAATGTCTTTTGATGGAGAGCGGCCTGAAGGCAGACACCTCATCTGTTGTAAAGCCAAACAGACCATTCCCCTGACTACAAACAAAGACCTGAGGACATCAGGGTTCACTGCAGGTACACGAGCCGAGGGAGGTCATCTATTATCTAGACTTCATCCGGAGGTGTAAGCAGAACATAACAGAATTTGAGTCAAAAGGCCTTAATTATACAAACTCAGAATACACGAGACGGTCTAAAAATGTCTTTAATTTAAGGTGTTATTTTTACACCTTCAAGACAGATCACCTCCAGAGGATTAGCTCATTAACTGAAAATCATACATTTTTCTCATTTATATTATCAGTTTTCAATTTTTTATTTCAGTGGAAATTAAGGAGGTCCCAGTAGATATCCTGTTTTAAGTTCACACTTGGATTCATTTCAATGCTATGAACACTTTAATATCCCTGCATGCTGTATTTCAGGAAGTGCAAAATTCTGAGGTCCCACATCTTTTAACCAATTCATTTTTGTCTTCACAAGTCTGTGATTACTGCATTATTAAAGTCAACTTGCTCATTTGGAAATAATTTTTTGTGAATTCAAAGCAAGTATATAAATATAACCTTTATTCTTCTACTGTTCAAAAGTTTGTTGCATTTTATTGCAATTTTAAATATTTAAATTTTAAATGTAAAAACCAAACTACATTTTACTCCAGTCTTCAGTGTCACATGATCCTTCTGAAATTCTAAGCCGATTTGGTAATCAAACATTTTATTATCCACATCAAAAATAGTCCTTTTTTTGGCAAATTAAAACGTGATACTGTCTTTAGGATTCTTTGATGAACAGAAATGTCAAAAGAACAGCATTTAGTTAAAATGGACATCTTTACATCACACACGTCCTCACTCTTCAATCTGATCAATTTAATTATTCCTGCCTGAATCAAAGTATTATAAAAATGTACTGATCCCAAAATTGTGAACAGTTTTGTAGATATTTAGGTTTTTGCTTTTTTTATAACTTGTGTAGGAAAGCATACTTTTAAAATTGTATATTTCCATTTTTTCATGACTGTGGGTCCAAGAAAAAAAGCGTTATTGTTCTTTTCACAGGTTGTTTATGATATCAGTGTTTAAAAAAAAAAAACATATGCATATGTGCTCTGACCTCGTCAGTATTATACATTCCCATTCCACAGCCACCACCAGGGAAATCAAACACCTCCCACTCCTTGGCTTTGCTTCCGTCGGCTGGAGAGAAGACCATTTTGAATTTGCCGGGTTGGCTCACAACAAAATCTGTTGCTTTGTACTGCAAATCAACAAGAAGTTTACAGTTCAGTTGGAACACCCTGGGGAAAAACTACATTTAAGACCACCCAGATCATCAAAAAAAAAAAAAAAAAAGAAGCTGACCTGGTCACCGTGGGCATGTCTGCCAATGGTGATGGGCTGTGTCCAGCCAGGTACAAGTCTGGGAATGTTCTTGCAGATGATTGGCTCACGGAAGACAGTGCCGCCCAGAATGTTCCTAATGGTTCCGTTAGGGCTCTTCCACATTTTCTTCAGCTTGAACTCTTTCATGTGTAATTGATGACAAAGAGTAACACAATGAACCTACATATATATGCAAAAACACATATACTGAAAGAAAAGCTGATACTAACTAGATCAGTTACAAGCTAATGTTGATAACATCAAAATGGTTCAACTGTACAGCATGGCCAATAAATACATCAATCTATCATTTGAGCAAATATTAAGTATGCCATACCTTCGACCCTAGCTTCGTCAGGCGTAATGGTGGCACATTTCACAGCAACATTGTACTTCTGGGTAGCTAAAGCAGAGTCGATTGTGACTTGGTCATCAGTCTGGTCACGGTAAGGAAGACCCAGGTCATAGTACTTCAGCTCCACATCCACATTGTTCAGAATGAGCTACACACAACAATATCCAGTTAAAGGTGTGAACAGAGTCATTCTCATAAAACGCTAAAAAGCTAGTAAAGCTAGTGATTTGGTGCTTTTATCTGACCCTAAAAGGACAATGTAATTTTTCAAAATCACTTGCTGCTACTGTATCTTAATATTAAGTTTGATTTGCAACAATTTCACACTCACCCTATAAACAACGCCACGCATGATCATTTAAATTCTGACTGAGTAGATATAATAATCTCTGGATTAATGGCATTGTTTTTTCTGGCTATAAATAATGAGCCCATTCTGATTCTCCACAGAATTGGCAGAATAACTTCAGCTTGTTGATCGTCACCACCACCATCTGCCGTCTCTCTCAGGAGGCAGACGGTCAGTGAGTGAGAATGACCTCAACACTGGCCCTGCCCCTGCGTGATGCGGCCGTAATCTCCCAGTCTTCACGCGTAAACACTCTTCCAGTAAGCCTATCACACTGTCTTTTAAAAAAAGAGATCTGCGTATCACGCCAATCACTCCTCCACGTCTGTTTAATTCTCCCAAGAGACGCTGTCACATTCCCTTTCCAATTTCCATCTCCTTTTGTCTTTCTACTCATGTCTAACCCAATTTTCGTTCTGTCTGTGCCCGTCTAGGCTTCTCACTCTCCGGTTTCTCTCTTTTCTTTGCCCTCTACATCTTTCCCTCCCGCATTCTGTTCCTCCCGGTGAGTATGTGTGTGCGCGTGTCACCGTTTTAAAAATAGAGTAGACAGACACTGCTTCCCTCCCCCTCATTCTCTCACTCACAAGCTAGGCGTTTAAGTACCTTTTCTTTGATGAACTCCCAGATGATCCTGGTCATCTCATCTCCGTCCATCTCCACCACCGGATTCGCCACCTTGATACGTTTATCGGCATCTGTCAAATAAAACAAAAACAATCTTTTGATCAGCCCGTTTTTTTCATTCAGGCCTGAATAAGGGATTGTTTCTCCCACTCATGAGAGAACCGGAAATTAATGGTTCTTCAAGGAGGAGGATAATAAAGACATAAAGCCCCATTCACACCAGCAGCCACTACTGAAGAGTCACTGGTAGGCGTTCTGAGCTCTGGTTGCACAAAAACATTATTGAACGTCACTACTAATAAAATGTAATTTGTGCTGACACTGACAACATTTTTATGCTGCTCTATGCCACTGCAGTCATTTACCTGAGCCAAAATGATATTTGGATCTACAAAATTTTATTTGCAAAAACCGAACGCTACTTCAAAAAAACGGTATTGTCCGCTTCAAAGCTATCGTGAGTTCATGTTTGACTGCAGAAGCCGATAAGTCTATTTTAGTGAATCCGCGTGCGGTACGAAGGTCAGGTGACAAGGCTACTTTCACTTTGAAAAGACATGCTAGCTAAATAGTTTCGTCAAAGCTGGCTTGAGCGATCGAGGATGGATAACATCATCTTTAGTGCGTAAAATTAAAATAAAAGCTGAAATGTTTTCACGGAATCTTAAAAAAGCAGCACGTTTACAATGCTCTGTGTTTTGCGAGTAATCATCTATGATCACATCTGAAGAGCTTACAAAGATTAAACTACTTATTTACTCTACCAAAAAAAGATTCAAACTGTTGTTTTGCTTTTGCTATAAAAAGGAAATTTAATATGTAAAAAAATAAAAATAAATTATTACTTAAACAACCCAACAGCACTTTTTGTTTTACGGTTTCTGTGTGCACGATCATAGGCATACATAAAGTCAAGCTAGGCCTAATTTTTTTAATATTTCACAATTTTCAAGTTTTTTGTTTGTATCAAATAAATACAGACTCCATGAGCATTAGAGACTTTTTTTTTTTTAATAACAACCCCAAACTTTTGAACATTATTATGAACATGAAAATATGCATGAAAAATCTGTCCATTGATCATCTTATGAGCTGAAATATCTTGATAATTGTTTTTGCAGCACAGTTTGCACTGTGGTTTTGTTACTTCCTGTTAAGACTTGACAGTAAAACAGTACACAACATCTCAACTCAAGTTACAAAGATACTAAAAAAATAAAAAAAAAGTCATTAGCAAGTGGTTATTTCACATATGCAGTGCCCTTTAAAACACCCAGGTAACACCCCAAGCAAAGTTTTGGACAATAAGACCATAAACTCTTATTATGATCCTGATTACTAGATTAAACTGGCCCAGGTTTCATTTTTACTGGGTCAGTCCACTTTTGCAGATTTACTGGCTGATTGCCAATTAAGGTTAATAGATAACATACCAATTAGAACACCATTTAGAGGTGCTTTAAAAGTAGTTCTTTGTTAATATTTTTCTATATCCTGAATTCAATGGTTTTTGTTTTATTATGTTGTGTTGCCCACTATCAATGCAAAGTCATAACAAAATGATAGGGATCCATGCCATTATTGTCCAACACACCATTTATCTAGGGTGTTTCCGAAGAATGAAGAAATGATAAAGATATCAAAAAGGCTCACAATACCGCCCACTCCTAGAACCAATTTGCAGCAATTTCATGAATTAAATGTCTTCTTTTAGTGTTTCTAACACCTTTTATGCCGCTGCTTCCCACTAAAGCAAATAAGTGGAGGCCATCTCAATCTCCTGCTTTCAGTGGGGACAAAGAGGAAGGAGGGAGAGTTATGGAGGGAATCAAGCGACTTCTGCCAAGTTTCTTCTTCTGCTAGAGAACCACTCTATTTAAAGAGTTGGCAATGCTGTCAAAAACAGTGAAATGGTTCATAAAAGACAAAATGCTGTCAATAAAGCATGGCATGATGACCTTAATAAGCACTGTGGGTAACACATTTACCATACTTTACTGATGTAACACTCTTTCAACAGCCACAGGTCATATCCTTCAAGTCAAAGTTCAGATCCTATTAACATTCAAATCAAATTCCACTGCAGCATAACATATAGTCACCAAAAAAAATCTAATATTTAACATGTTTCATGCAACATGCTTATATAAAAAAAAATATATAATAATAAAATTTTAAAAAAATACCATCTATAAAAGATGAGACCATTTCTTTTCAGCAAATCCAAGATGTAGGCTATCATCCACTAAAACATTACCACTAAGCTACAGAAGGGGCAGAAAAGCCATCTTTCAAATGGAGTTACTGCTCATCACAGCTGTGTCAACCAAAAGTGCATTATGGGTAAGGCCTTTCACTCACGAAACCTGACTGGGTTCGAAAACAGAAATTACATAAACAGGGAATCCAGGGGAAAAGAACCCTCTCACTAGTCATAAGCGCTAGGACAGCGTGCTAAAGGGGGGAGGAGGATATATGGGCAGGATTATGTAAGAATGCTTCAATGCCCTGTTTCTAACAACACTGCAGCCATCTGCACAGCGAATGATCCTTCCATGAACAATACCTTTATGCTGAGCTGCGGCATGAACTGACGTGCAATGATGGACTGCAGATAGCTCACGTTTCCTGTGAATGTCTGAGAAATCTCACCCAATAGAAAATAGAATGCAAAGCATGCTGAATAGGGGTGTAACGATACGCGTATCGTGTATCGTACGATTCATGGTCATTTTCCAAATCATGGTGATCATCCCTATCCCTTTGCTAGTGGGGACTTGAGAAAGCAGTGCACGTGCGTGTCATTATTTAGTCATTTGGAATGCACTTGTCAAGTGTA
>JAUCNO010001163.1:234153-245930 GCA_032353835.1 Enteromius viviparus | reverse complement strand
ATAGGGATGATCACTATGATTTGGAAAATGACCATGAATCGTACGATACACGATACGCGTATCGTTACACCCCTAATGCTGAACAAGAACATGTGATAAAACAATCCAATAGACTTGAGCTGTTCTTACTGGCAATTGGATGTGATAAAATTGCATGCTTCACATATACTGAGCATAAAAAAGCCACTGACATTTTACTCCTACACTAAAGTACAATGGATGATACTCTTGTATTGCACTAGAATCCAGCTGATGCCACATTACCCATTTCAGGTACCTTTTATAAATACTTTTAAAATACAAATAGTAGCTTCTAATATTTACATTTACAGCAACAATTATTAACCTAAATTAAAACCATTTGTGATGCATGCAGTAAAAATAACAAAAATCTCTATTACTAAATACTATTACTACTTAAACAACTTTTATATTTGAAAACGTAATTCATTTCTGCAGCAAAGCTGAATTTTTAGCAGCCATTACTTAGTCATCATGTCACATGATCCTTCAGAAATTATTCTTATACATACTTTAAGCAATGTTTAAAGCAGTTGAGCTGCTTAACATTTTTGAGGATGTGTGATACCTTTTGGCAGGAGTTTTTCATGAATAGAAAATTCAAATGAACACCAAATATTTCGCAACATTATAAATGTCTCATTTTCAATGCATCCTTGCCAAATAAATAAACATACAACCCCCAAAATGTTTTAGCTGTAATTTATTTAGTAAGCTACTATCTTGTTTCGTGTTCTGCACCATGGTTCCTAGAGTCCCAGTATTTCATTTCTTTACCTCCCACGTAGGATAAAATTGACAACAAAAAAAAAAACCTGACTTTAATTCAAATGTTTTTTTTTTTACTCATACGTTCATGAATTACTTCTGACTTATTTGCCATTTAATAACATTTGCCTGGAACACATTTCTGAATATTATTAACAGTTCTATATTTACCTCCATATTTCTATAAACGATCTTTACAAAAAAGCTATGTTGTATTTCCAAGTAAACTGTCAAGGCAGCAAATGTATCATGTGTTAAACACTTAATCCATCCCAAATGACAAAACTTGTTTGCAAACTACTCCTTTTAAACACTAGAACTAGGAAAAAGTCCAAGTCAACCCCACGTGTAGCCAAACCTCTAGACAAATCATGTGGTCAGCATATCACATAGCAAGCAATCACTACCACATGACCATCTGATTTTCAGTTGTCAAGGACATATGCAAACATAAGTGTACACTTGTGCTCCACACTTGAAGGTCAGTAGTAAAAAATAAATAAATACTTACATATGATTGCAAATATTGCGAATTTATATTCAGGGATAAATTAGATCTATTAGGCTTCATAAAGTGTCAAAGAGTCTAATAAATGAGTACTGTGGGCTTCTAGGCTCTTCTTACAACCCATAAAACCTCTTGGCAAAAGTCAAATCCAACCTTGTGACTTTAATGCAAGAGAACATGCAAGTGTGCTTGGCATTGTGCCTGAACTGATGTCAATAAAGTCAATCTGAAATGCAAGACATCTTCTTGATACAAGACCGCTATGCATTGAATAAACTCTGGATGACACTTTGACTATATTGGAAACTCAATGAAAGACCCACAATCACCCAAAACGCCTTGGGGAACGAGGTAAAATACACAACCATTCAGTGCCAAAGCCACACGCCTTCTAATAAACTTGGCACTACGAATGTTTAACCTGTTATTCCTCAAGTGCAAAAAGCTGGTTATATAATGCAATTATTTGTGGGTGCATGCATGAGTATTTGTATTAATTAAAACTAACTCATTCAGAGTAAAGTGTAAAGGTGACCCAGAGGACATGAGGGCTGGTGTACGCCAAGTAAACCACCAACATTTCTACAATCCTCCATGACAACTGATTACCTAACACAGAAGGACAGCTAGCATCTGTGAGGACATGACACACAATTCATTCACAGTTGTTCGTAAAGTTCTGCCCTTCAGTTGTCCCTTGTTTCAAAGTAACAGCCCAAGATGCATGTTTCAAAAGATAAGCTACAATCTATCAGTAAGTCCAAACGTTTGTTCAGCAGCTGCATCAAACGGGACATTTAAATCAATGCAGCCTCCATAACAAATAGGGCATCATTTAAAATTAGGGTGTAAATAACATGCTATGGTTTACCAGTCCAGCATCATGTCTTAAACAGATAAAGTGCTTGCTGGTCATTTACATCTTAAATTTCGTGGTGTGCACTAAAATAAGACGTAATGACAAGGCCGACTGACCTTGAAATGCGTTCATACCGCAATACAGGAAAACAGAAAAAACCCACATGAACAGTCATAATAACAGGGTACCGAATTGTTTTACATCACACAGCTGTGTGGTTACATGTTAATATTTACATTTGCAGCAGTACTTTCGGCGCGAATGGTTTCATAAGTCACCCCGAAGTCCTCGTGAGCAGCTCATCCGGGCGATTCACACGCCAAAAATACACTCAAACGGCTCTCCGACGACGCCGTCAAATTGTTCAAACGTGCGACAACGTTATGAGGACGGGGTTTGTCTTCAAGAAACGGCATCTTAAACGCATTAGTATTAATATATGTAGCGTCTAGTATTCTTTGTTAGGCGAACAAAGGAGCGCTACTTCGGTCTATGCAGCCGCGCGTGATTCCCGCTGCACAGGCAACGTCATCGAGAAAATAGCCTTCTGCAGTGGCGCTAACGTACAGAAACCGCGAAGAGATGGAAGTATGCAAGCTGGCGAACTGAAAGAAAAACCGGCTTTTTCCGATATAAGCGTGAGGTATGTGGCAGGAGCGAAAGGAGATTTAAACTTAAAAGCACGTCGTCTCATATAACGTTAAGCATTAGCCGGTGTTAAAGCGCCGGTTAATGCGGCTTTATATTGACACATCTAACGTTATAGAGAATTGTGGAAGTGGAAAACTCACAGTTCCTCTGTTGCAAACTCTGGCAAGAAGCTGGAGCAAGAACGGCGGGGGATTTGGATAGAGTGGCCGCGGACCTAGTGAGAGAGCTGAGGACCTTCAAGTAACCTGCCATGTTTTTTTTCTCTCCGAAAATACTAGAGGTTGCTGGCCGACTTCACTCCGGTCGAAGGAAGGGTCGAATGAATCGGAACATACAGCAATAAACGTAGCTCATCTCCGCCTCCGTCTCGGCGCCGACGTCACAATTACACGGGGTCAGGACTAAAAATCATCGATGCGGTGAATGGCCAATCATATTCGAATAAGCAGCACATCGAAGTTCCACCCGGTGACTTTTGATAACGCGCCGTTTGCACGTTCCCTTTCATTTTCAGTTAACCCTTTACGGGGTTATTTCCGATGTTTTATTTTTGGTGAATGTATCCATTTTTGATTCATTCGTTTTCTTTTCTTTTTTATTAAGAAAGAATATACTTTCGATTTCAAATTACTTTCATAGTATGTAAAAAATGGTGGTGTTTTATTTGTGATTTTGACATAAGTAGGATAACAGACGCAGAACAGGCAGATAACCTCTTCACATTCCGCTGTCTGGTTGCTGAGCATCCCCGCTAATTTTAGACGGGTTGGGTTACCATACTGGGCGAACGAATGGGAGGTGCGCAGTCTGATTTTGCGCATGCGTCGTAGAGCAGGTCACTTCAAGGTGCATACGCTGGTTTGTCTTAAGTCGTTAAAGGTTGAGTGCTTGTATCCTCTAAAATGATACTACATCACAGTGTTGTTGACAAATACTGTTATATTTCATTTTCATTTTCACAAAGTGTCATAGGGAACCTAATTGTTAATGTAGGTAGGCTATTGTATAGAAAATATGCAATTAATAGTTATAAGAATATAATTAAAGTAAGATATTTAAGATTGCATAATTATTTATTTAATTTCTGTTCAAAGTCTTAGGGGGAAAAACCTGAAAGTTCAGATTGGAAGGAAACAGATTGAGTAGGAATAACAAAGTATGTCTTGTTAGTCTAGGCTATGTCATTCTAAAATTCAGCATGCAAATATTGCTCCACTGACCTACATGTCAACATGACCCTTGTTATCATTCAGAGGTCTGAAGTGTGTGTTGTTCACAGTCAACTGTTTACTCTACAGTGCTGGTCTGCTTACAGTAGCTACTCACTCCACATAGGTCAAAGCCAAAAAAATAAAATTATTTTCACAGCTGGAACCGGTTCACCACCATTGAATTACTGCTCTGTACTTATAATTATGAACAACAGAACAGCGTGGTACTGATGAGAACGTTCTGTCATGTGGTTATAATGAGAGTTTAGGGCAAAAATAACAACGTATAAAAAGAGGCAACGGTCTTCATCAGACAGTACTTTATAGTAATAATGCCAATGGAATATTTTGTATTGATTATTTTAGGTTTTATAAAGGTCTAAAGTTAAAAATATGTTCAAATATTTATTTATTAATAATTTAAATAATGTTTATTAATAATAATAGTAATAGTAATAATTAATATTATTATACTTTTTTATAGTGCCATCTGGTGGAGTTAAAGAAATGAGAATTTATGTTAGTTACTATAATATATATATATAATTTGTTTTTTATTTTTTTTATATTTTTTTTTGCATTTTTAAAAGCACTAAAGAGGATTGCTACAATTTTGTAGATTGTTAAAATAGTTTAAAATGTTTACCATAACAATATACATTACAAATTTTAATAGTCTTGAAAAAAGTAATTATTCCAACAGTATTAGTTGTTTTAAAGGTGTGAACAAATGTGAAATCTGAGTAACAATCAGGTCACTATATAATCTTATTTATTATCCATTTAGAGGAAAGATGGTAAAACGGTGTGTCCACCAGGGGTCAGTAAGAACTTATTATTGCTTTCTTTGAAGCGTATCTTGGTAAGGTTTCCAGTTTAGTTTTTAATGAGTGTGTGTTGTAACATACTAAAATGTAATACTCCTACAGTGATTATTTTTAGTTCACTTGCAGTATATGTTGTTACACATCAAGTATTGTTGTCCGTGCTAGATTATTTGTATTGTATATATTTGTATAGTCTTTTTTATCACCCATAACAAACATCTCTTTTGGGGGGTTTATAACATCGCAGTGTAAATATATAAACAGCAGTTATGTTATTTTTACAGCAATATTTATGGATTTACTGCTTTAGGAGCACTCTGAACAACTGAGGAGGCAGCTTAACTTTAGCTTTATGCTAAACCTAATGCCATAGGTTATCCAGGGATTTTAATACACATAAGGGTTTACAGAAAATGATGTGAAAAACAAGAGAAAAATAAATGAGCTAGTGAGTGACATATCTGTCGGTGAACATGTCTTGGTTCAAGCTGACAGGAAGACATCAGATTTTATTAGATTTTGCAACATCGTTCAGACTTTCTGGGTGCAGTTTGTATCCGAGTATCTTTCAAATACGTACAGCCCAAACTATAGGCTTACCTTTGGAAGAGGATGTTCTGCAATCCCTTAATGTACTTTATTAAGATTCCCAACGACTTTACACTCTTCAGTGGATTAGATCTGAAAAAAGAAACTAGTACAAGTAAGGGTCTTGTCTCTCCTGATGTCTGTGTTTTTACACCCCTGAAATATACAATGAATTTACCTTACAATATTTTACTTTTACGACCACACAGATGTCTAATCTAAACCAGTAGGTCTTTTAGGGGCAGATGAATGACACCGAAGACTAGGGATCTGAATGCAGCAATGATGCTTGACAGGTATTTTCAAAATCGAAATTTTACACTGCAAAAAATGCTTTCTAAGACTAGATTTTTTGTCTTATTTCCAGCCAAAATTAAAAAAAATTCTCAAATCAACAAGGATTTTCTAAACAAGAAAAAATTACTGTCTTGTTTTCAGAAAAAAACAAAACAAGCTAGAATTAGGTGAGTTTTTACTTAAAATACTTAAAATAATCTTGTTTTCTGTTTGAAATAAGAATATTTTGCTGGTTCTAAGCAAAAAGTCACTTAATTTTTAGCTCGTTTTTTTTCTGAAAACAAGACAGTATTTTTTTTCTTGTCTTGATTTGAGAATAAATATTTTAGCTGGAAATAAGACAAAAAAATACGGTCTTAGAAAGCATTTCTTTGCAATGCAGATTAGACAGACCAGTAAGATTGTACAGATTGTTACAGACATTTATTCAAAATATACAAGAAACTACATACAAAAATACTATGCATCAAACAATGTAAACATGAGTGCAACCAATAGTATGCCTCACAGTTTTAATATAAGACAGTTGTGATAAAACCTATTCACATGGTCTCATTTGGGGCTCATTAATAATTTAAATGGAACTCTTTTCATTTTTCTTATTACTGAATTGCATGAGTGCCAACAGTTATGAATTATAGATTGTTATTGTTATTAAAATAATTTTTATTATAGGCCCATATATTTGTCATATGTGTATTTAATAATCACAGGCCAAGTCTAAATGCATCTGTTGATTGCTTATGCCTTAAATCAGGGAAAGGGAGTGAGGAGTTAGCTTCTAACTCTAGTACTACAGAACATTTATTATTTGACAGCCTTGTGCAGTCAAGTGGTTCTTAAACATTATAGCAGCAATGGATCTGAAGCACTTTGCATTTGCACAAAAAGTCACATGGGCACATTAGTTCTACCACATAACATTGGCTGACAAATGGATATACCTACGTTCACATTTGTCTGTACAATAGTCATTGGTTTATCACAAGGCATGTTCCGCTACAGACTTCATCTAAATATATTATATAGGCTGTGATCGAAGTATTACTTTTGTCATTTTTGTCATCATCATTATACTTCACGTCATGTGATTTCTTAATTGCAGCATGCTGATTCTAAGATTGTGATTTAAATGCTGCTTAAAAATATTTCTTAAAAGTAATCTGCGATGCAGAACACCCTTTACTCTTCCTCAAAGGCACTATACACTAATTAGCTACAAACATTCAGTCTCTTGAACTCATCATGGAACGAACTGACACTTTATATTTGTAAAGACTGCCAACCTAGCAAGGTTATCTAAGGGCTCCACGACTATATGAATCATCTTTGCTTTAAGGAGTAAGTAACAATTAAGCTTGTAATGTTGCATGTATTATTGCAACTGATGTAGGATGTAATCAATTACAAGAGACATATTCCCCTATAATTAGCTCACAGATGGTCAGTAATTCTTACAGAATCTAGATAAGATATGCATGTAATGATACATCTGCACAGAGGCATTATTAACATCAACATTAAAAAGCTAACATATTGTATGTATAGTGATAAGAGAAAAAAATATAATCTTTTGCATCTCCTTTTTCTTGCTACAGTTCTCAACCAGATTTGCTTTTCTCGCAGGACTTCCAGCTTTATAATCAGGAGCCAATGGAGTGTTCTCTTTTAATGGGTATGATCTGGTGACCTCTCTGCTCCATCTTGACAGTCTGGTTTTGCATTCACTCTCCTGTCTGCCTTAATGAATCTCATGGAGAGATGTCTAGACTTTGAAGATATACAGATATTTCTGTCTCTGTTTGTGTTTGCAGCAGCAGAGCCGCGCTTAGAACTAGCTGTCAAATTCAATCTTCATACGCAAGAGAATAATAGCACACTCTCTCACCTACTCTTTAAGAGGACAAACACTACCTTTGTTGCGGAATGGGAAATTGCACACTTCTTTGCTGTTTTTTTGTGACTGTTGTAAATCCCATTTCCACCAACATTTATTTTGAAAATGAGTTCTGTGGATGGTAGAAAGTGACTGTCTTAGCTCCACTCTAACGTTACGTCATGTATTAAATCTAAACTAACCTTTAACAGCTAGGTTGCACCTTTAAATACTTTTTATAGACAATAAGCTATTTATGCATCTGTGACATTTAATTTTTTTTCCATTAGAGAGAGTTTAGTATTCAGTTGCTTGCTGAACACTGGATTAACATCTTGACGCAATATCCCTTTGCCCTAAATGGCTACATTTAATGCTAACTAGCTAAAATTCTATTACAGGTACCACCTGTTTACCACCTGCCTTAACATTATCCAAAATCTCAGGCGTACATTTACCGTCTTACAGTTGCTACATCTACATAGACGGGGTTTCATGATTGATGACTGAGCTCTTCAAAGTTTGAAAGCTGCTTCATCTGTTCCACTTGCATAGAGTGCCTTCTGACAAGCTTCTTCTTCGTCCTGAGGTTGCCTCTCTTTGGTGAGTTGGGTGCTATGGGAGCTATTGGTCTGATACCTGCTGTAAGTGGGGATGAGGGTTTGCTGCTTGCCCCTATATCTGGAATCGGAGGGTTAGGGTTTACGTTTAAAGGGGGAAGGTGACCTGGGCGGGTGTGGGATATATAGTCCAGCAATAGCGTTCCAGAGCCTCGCCGTTCCAGTAAGCCAGGTGCTCTGCATCTGGCTGTGCTAGGTGAAGAGGTACTGGGATTGCTGTCCAAGGACTCTCGTGAGCCTGTAAGCATAGCAAGAGGGGACGTATTGAGCTTCCTCCTCTCCAGAGGTGCCTTAGGAGAGTCTAGCATGCTGGAATCTGAGTACAGCTGGGAGTCTGAGTCGTAGTGTTCGTTCCCCAGTCTCCTCCGGTGCACTGTGTCTCTGAGGCTAACCGGCCCCAGGTTTCCTCCAGAGGCTTCCTGCTCCGTGGGGACAGTGCTACGTCTTGCGAGTGGCTGGTGCTGTGCCAGCGATCTCTCATAGGAGGCTTTGGAAGATGTTGGAAGGGATGAAGTTGGCGAGATTTTTGTGGTCTGATCTCCCACCATGGGAAACAAGATATCTTTTCCGTCCACGCTGTTATGCCGGGATAAAATCCCTCTTTTTGACAGACTCAGTCCGTTGACACCTGTGACAACGTCTTCGTCCGAGTTGGCTCTCTTGCTTTCTTCATTTGCCGCCGCCAAGACGGAGGGGGCAATCAGACCCCAAGGCTCTGACTGTAGACGTTTCAATTGGGGTAAACGAGCCCTCTTGGGGTTCACTGGCTTCTTACTAGGGGAAGTAAGTCCATTGGAAAGTTTGGATGCTGTGTTTGAGGTTGACTTAAATTTTGTTTGGAAATTGAATACAGTGTCTTTCTCCTCCTCTTTGCTGGGAGATGGCGATGCGTGAAGGTCTATCTCTGATGGTGAGGCACATGGTGCTGGAGAGGTCCTCTCATCCAACTCTGGAGAAGGAGGGACATTCAGGTACTGCTTGGTTGTTTTGGTTCCAGATGGTGATTTGTCAGTGGTAATGATGATGACCTCCTTGCCTTTGGCTTTGCAGGCATCAAGGAGAAGTTTTAGCGTTTCTTTATCATCTGCATTGACAGCGTAGACTAAAGCAGAAGATCCATGACGGTCCTCCAGGCTTGGATCAGCCCCATTGGTCAATAAAAGTGAGACCACCTCATGTCCTGCCCTGTGGCTGCATGCATACATAAGGGCTGTCCTTCCAGCTTTGTCTTGGATATTAGGGTCAGCTTTGTTGTCCAGAAGGTACTTGACGAGCTTAGCCTTGCTGACACTCTGCTGGTCAGAGTGTTTGGACATGCAGGCAACCATGAGTGGCGTCTCTCCGCGATCGTTGCTTTCATTGATGTAGGCACCACCTTCAAGGAGAAGCCTTGTAAGGCGCAAACGCCGAAGCCACACTGCTTTCAGCAGAGAGTTCCCATCTGTCCTGAGCTCCAGCACGTCAGCCATCACCCAGACTGGACCCAAATCAGCCTCAGTCCTGCAAGGCAAGAGCAGACTGCTGCTACAGCCATCAAACAGATCCCAGAGACATGTCCATGTCACAAACACTTTCAATTTTAGAGATTGTGATGCTGATGTGTTAAACCTTGCATAAAAATCACTGGCCTGTTGGTTTTGAAGAGCCACCAGGTGGCAGCCTGAATGCGCAGGAATGAGTTATTGAAAGAGACGCTGAACTGACAGGTGGATCAGGTGCAAATGGAACTTTGAATTTGTGTGTTGTTTTGTCTAAATGCGATGGAAATGTCTGAAATGTATGTCAAGCATATTCTCTTATATGAATCATTAAATTGATTTTATCAGTGACTGTTTTCAAATTTTATTTAAGATACAAATGTTTATCAGAATACAATATAATGATAAAAATACGATATGCTTCCATTCAACGCCGTTATTAAATAAACGAATCTAACTTTATTGTTTGTTTGTTTTTTGTTATTATGATTATTATTGTTTCTGTAGCTTTATTTTATAGATTGCTTGTAAAGCAGTTGCTTTGGCATGAATAGTCTATTTCAGTATATTCAGATCAATTTGTATAATTTGATTATTATTTGGATGTATTAAAAAGCTGCAATGATTTTAATCAGGTTTAACTTCGCTGATTGTATGTGATTTTGAACGCGGAAATAGTATGACGGAATTAAAGAATTAATAAAGGATATCAGAGTGTGAAAGAATTATAATGCTTCGCGTGATTTATTTGCGTTTTCTGGTAATCAGAGCCTTAGCGATTTGGCACTGTCCATGGTCCTGAGAACACGAGAAAGATCAGTAAACATCTGCGAATGTGCGCTGTGGGAACAAAACCCTCTCTCGTAATTGTATAACTTATAATTCCACATGCAGTTGTATCCACCTCTTCATAAATCAGAGCGTTGGTCTTTCCGTATTTCACTGTATTATCTCAAAAAGTATTTGTGTGCATGTGATTGCGAGTTCCCTAAAATGTAGTTTCGTTTAACATTGTGATATTATCAGACATATTGCATCATAATCATTTAATAGGTCAAATATAAGACAATTAGTCCAGATGTTTAAGGTAATTGGACACCTAAATGGATTAAGTAAAATGTTCTTACCTGGTTGACGCGCAGGTTTATCATGGTAGAGTAAGTCCACAGTAACGCTCTCCAATATTCTCTACAAGCTATGGAGAGGCATAGTTTCTCAGCACGGCTCGTGTAGTTATTTAGTTCAGACCCAACAGAACTGTCCTATTTTAGGTTCAATCCTAACGTGCAGCCACAACGACGCTCCAGCCCCACTGCTTTTGTTACTGAAACGCAAGAGACCAGTCCAATCGCTACATTCCTATTTGCGCACCCAAGAATCACACTAAGACGTTGAGGTTATAAATAACTTCCCCCCTTTTTACTTCGTGAATGAAACGTGAATCTGATTGACGTCAGAATATACAAAAATAAATCGGGTCTGGTGTGAAACTGTCATATGTTGTCATGATGAGCACAAACAAACAAACATTTTTCAAAAACATTTTTTTTTTTTTGTACATCGAGATTAGGAAACAAATACGCATAGACTGGTACATATTTAGTTAGGGGATAGTGGTTAATTTAACTATTTTATAAAATAAATGCTGCATTTATATAATACAGCGTTTTTATTTTTATTTTTTATTTCACCATCAGACCCTACTGATAATCACTAAAGACATTTCTGTCCAGTTAGGCTGATACTGGATTGGATGCTTTAGTGTTATAACTGCATTATACACATGTTGATTTTAGTGTGGTTTTATTAGTATAATTTGGGCATAGCACGCATTTGAATTTAGTCATATTACAATGTTGTTCATGACACAAATTGTCATGTGTACAAAAGAAATGTATTCTTTGATGTAACATGCTTAGATATTTAAATAGCTTTTATAGTACTGATTAGCTTAACAATAGCACACATGTTCTTTTGATTGGACAAGATCAAATGCCCATTATCTATCTATCTATCTATCTATCTATCTATCTATCTATCTATCTATCTATCTATCTATCTATCTATCTATCT
>JAUCNO010001163.1:209086-234053 GCA_032353835.1 Enteromius viviparus | reverse complement strand
TATCTATCTATCTATCTATCTATCTATCTATCTATCTATCTATCTATCTATCTATCTATCTATCTATCTATCTACAGACAAAGACAGCATTTCCACAGCTTATTGTGAGAGTTTGCATTGCAATTAAACACCCATAACTTGTTCCAGCCTTTTCAGTCATATATAGCATAATAGGGACAGTTCTATTTTTAGGTTGCTATGAGACAGCACAGAATCATATTCTGACTGAGACCGATAGAATTTGTGGTGCTGGTGAGAGCATGATCTCAGATTATGAATAAATATAAAAAAATAACAAAAATATGAAACTATTACGCCAAGAAATATTGTGACACTAAATTGCTTTTATGATAAAGCCTCATGAAAATGGAAGACTTTTATCTCGGATTGACCCATGTCTTTCCTTTCCTCCTGTTTTTAATATCACACATGGCCTGTGGCTATTTACTTTCTGATAAACTGTTTGCATGAACCCTATTTTCCACTGGAACAAAACAATGGTTCTTGAATGACTTTTCCCACACACCATCCCCACTTTTATCTGCTGATGATGGCACTTCTGATCACTTAGGAGAATATTATTATTTACCCATCATGTCTGAGACAGACTCTAGTTATGAAACTGCAGGGCGCTGCCAGTCTCCATGTTTGTGTTCATCCTGCTGGCTAATGGTGTCGTTTGGAGCCATATGATCACGCTTTATTTATCTTTACAAAAGTTTCCAGAGCGAAGGAAGGTAGACAGTAACCTGAGGTTCAAAATCTGCCGTGGGGGTCACATCTTTTTCATGACATAATAGGAAATAAGAAAAAAAAATCTATGCATTTCACATAAAGCAGCTCTCATGTGATGAGTGTTGTTAAGCAACAGAACTAAGGGTGGGTGGTGGTGTGGAAACCAGATGCAATAGAATGCCCACTGTTGTCTGTTACAAGGTTTTAACATGCTTTATAGAATGCAATAAAGAAAATCTCCTTTGGCATGCAATTGCTGGTTAATGACGATAAATCTGCATTTTGTTAGTAAGGGGTATTTTTGTAAATGAACTACTGTACAAAGTGACGTGCCATGCTGTGATTTGGCATTGTTTTATGTGAGCAAAGAGTGCTAGTTTGCTTATCACAGCGTGCTTTCGAGGCATGGCTTCGTCAGGCATGCGCTTTATGACTGGGGAGCAGAAAGGTTCCTGGGCTCTGTTGATTAGACACGTTCATTAACATGGGAACTACAGGGACGTCAGCACTCTTCCTGCAATTTTTCCCAATGCAACGCCTTAGATACAAAATAAATAATGAAAGCGCCAGAGATTCAGTTCTCTCACCCCTTGGGAGCTGTTTCCATTTTCGGAAATCTTACATTGCACCTGATGCGCTGCCTCTGTCTAAATATAACCCCCATCGCTCTCTCTCTCTTTCTCTCTCTCTCTCTTTCTCTCCCCCCAACTTTCTCACTTTCTCTCACTCTTTCTTTTTCCCAAGAAGCAAAATCACACTGTGTTAAAGCATTGCAGTTTCTAAACCTGGATTTGCCCCAGAAAACCTGCAGTTTAAAGTATTCTGTTTTTTCATTTGAATGTTTCCCCTTGTCTAAAAGTATTTATTTGCAATTTTCATGCATTTAGAGTCCCAGATTAAGAACCTTTCTTCAATCCTGCCCCTTACTTCATCTGGTTTCTACACTAATTAAGTAAAAAAAAGTATAGTTCACCCAAAAATAACAATTATTATTTTATGTATATTCTTATTATTTGTTTAATACTATGGAAGTCAATGGCTTGGCAACTGAACATTCTTCGGAATATCTTTTTAAATATTGTTTTATGTTCAGCTGAAGAAAGAAATTCATTCAAGAGGGTGAGTTAATTATGGCCGAATTTACAGTTCATAGGTGAACTAAAGCTTTTGAGAGTTTTAGCATTATTTGCTAACAAAAAGAGTTCAAACAGCTTATAAAAACATTGCAATAATCCACAAGAAATTAACACGACTTCAGTCAGAAACAAATACACGATTAAAGCGGTTTAGCATAATATGTATACCAGTGTCGAAATGTATAATGCAAAATACTGCTTCCTCCAGTGAATCCATCTCCAGTGAGTCCACAGACATGATTGTTAGAACTGTTTTGTAACTGTGCTTGATTTGTGCATATTTCTCTCCTGAAGTTTTTCTTTTTTTTTTCTTTCTTTTTTTTTATGGATAGAGGTCTAAATATGGCAGTGTACAAGAGAAAATGGTCCAAAACAGTTCCTAACAAATATGTTGAAAACTATTTTGATGTGAGAGGGCAGCACGAAATTTTAGCTGGAAGAAGTGTTGTTATGGACTATGGACTAAACCCTCACTGATGAATTTCTGGATAAATAATGAATGATGCATTTGTTACACTATTTATGAATCTTTGTTTCTGTTAATTGATGAAAATATTCTTGTTAACTTCTTAGTTAACTAATGAACCTTATAGTAAAGTGTTACTGAATTTCTTTAGTACAAATAGATGGATGATAGATGAAACCTATATGGCCACTGGTTATCTGGTATTGTCGTACGCATTAATGTCATTACGCTTTACTTCAGGCACTACACAAATATAAGTGATTTTCAAGTTCACGCTGATGTATACACATCGGTTAGCTGTTGTGTGTTTCTCTGATTCTTCATTTCCAACAGTTCTCTCCTTCTGCCACTATTCAAATGTTTTGTCACTGCAAGTAATTAATCATTTCGGGAGAGTGTCTGCTCACAGAATGACCTTTCCGAGGCTAAGCCCAATTAGAGTGTGCCAATTTCCAAGCCCTGGCTGCATTTACATATTCCTGTGTGGCAAAATCCTAGTGATTTAGAAAACAAATCTCAGTCAAAGTTAAAATTGTACCAAATAGCAAGCTTAGACTCCTCTATTGAGTCTAGAACAAAAAATGAAATAGACAAACATTGATTGGGGACCACTCGATGGAGGAAAGCAACAAGCTGGGTGAAGAAAAGCCTGTCCAGTGCCCTAAATAGATCTTGTGATTTTATGTTTTTTTGGGGGAAAAAGAAGCACCTTGGCAGTTATACTTTATAGCCTATAATAATGCCTTTGGTTTGTATCTTACATTTATATTTATTGAGCTCCAGTTGCTTTTGTAAATCATGAAAACATTTGGTAATAAGATTATTTTGCTTAGATCATTATAAACCAGAAAGCATTCAGCTTAAGAATTAATTACCGAACAAAAAGCTTTTAAAATAGCTTTTCTTTTTCCCAACACCCAAATAAAGGTTCTTTTTTTCTGGTAGAATAGTGTAAGTAGCAGATGTTGGCCTATTCTGTTGCATTCGATTTCACCACAGTGATGGGAACAATAGCAATGGGTGGAACATGATCAAAGGGACCCACAGATATAATTATGGAAATCAAAGATCATTTTTGTCTCCAGTGGCAACATGTAATCCTAGTGTGAATAGAGAAAAAAGACAAATATCACAAAGATTAAATGAGGTATTCAGCGATACATTATCCAGAGAATGTTTGATCTATGAATCAGCCACTACGTACAATTAATTTCAGTCTAATCAGTTCACAGAAAGAGTTAATACAATGCTTGGTGTCTCGTGATGCTTTGCAGCTCCTTTGTAGAAACCGAAAATGATTCTTTAATTACTTTTGCTAAAGATGTGTTTGCTTTGCGTCACTTTTGCATCAAGTTAAGAGGTGTTTTTTCATTTCTGAATTCAAATTATATTCTTAATCTGCTGTGAGGTACCTTCTTCACCAGTCTAGCACCTAAAAAAAACATGTTGGCTTTTTCTCTTGCACAGATTGCATCCTGGCAAGTGAAGCCTGTGCATATGTTCTATCACACATTTTTAAAAAAATCATCTTTACCCCCAACTCACTGTGACTAATCTCTACTGGTCTCCGGACCCAAATAATCAAATGAATATGCTTGTGCTCGAAGCGCCCAGTCTTTACTCTTTTTGTTGTGGTGTAGAATATTGGATGTTGCTTTTGATTGCGTGCTCCTGAGCTTAGCGTCTCTTTAAAAAGCGAGCCTGACATTCTCATGGCATTTGGTGTCTCAACGATTGTATCAGCCGAATGTGTGGGCTGTGACAGCAGTGAACTGGCACAAACCTCACTGCAGCACCATGTCGCCTTCTCTTGCCCTCCTCTTGTGTCTCGTCTCCCACATGTAGACCGTTCCCTGAGATTATACTAATGTATCAGTGTTCGGGATATGCATAAAATATCTTCACATGTACTTGAAGTACCGTATGCACCCTCAAATCAAACCCTCAAGCCATTTTGTTTCGAGGAATGTGGATTCTTGCTCGGAGATGGATTCGGATCCTTCCTATGCAGACTGATGCTCTCGTCACTGTTGCATGCATTTACAATACAGGCAACAATCTTGCTTGGTGGTTATTGTGTGGCGGGCCGTATCCTAGGAGATTTGTGAATATCTAATGAGGAGTTTGCTGCTCATTTTGCAGAGTGGGTGCTTTGATGTCTTTCTGTTGTATTTCCAGATTCACGTCAATTTCCTTTTTAATGAACCTGGAAGCCCGAAGGGTGTAGATTATGAGACATTTCCGGCTGTTGGAAAACAAAGTATGTTCTTTGATTGGAAAATTACAGAGGGACATCTCATTCTGAGGAAGAAAAAGGTCCATGTACTTTGGCCCTACTGTCCACTTTAAATGCTTGTAAATATTAATCTAATCTATGATTCTAATTACCGTTTATTTTTTGAGCGCTTAACCTATTCATTCTGTTGCTCCAGCTGTAGAGCAATAGAGATGATTTGTTTCTTTTTCATGTTATGTGTGTACTTGAATGTTTACACCTTCTGGCTCTTAATGCATTGTATAGCCTTCTTGAGCATAAGTAAATGTTTTGTCCTTTTGGAATGGCTGGGTAGTCAATTGCCCTCAGCGTTAAAAAATAGATCTCAAAATCATACAGTCACAGTTGGAAAGGGTTAAAAAATGCAGAAGATGTCGGAAAACAAATAACGTGCAGGAGCTGGTGGATTTTTTTGAACAACAACAGGCAGTTAAACTGCTCAGGACCAGCAAGGGGCTTGTGAACAACTACTGTATCACAACACACACACACACACACACACACACACAAAAAGAAAAACAGTTGTGGATCATCATACAGGAAACCCCACACAGTATTAAGATTCAAGGGGATGTAAACTTTTGAACAGGGTAATTTTTGTAAAAATTCAGTCATTATTTTGTTCTGTGGAATATATATAAACATACAGTATGTTATGTCAAATAGCTTATTCAGGACAGTTAAATAAAAAATAACATGAAATTTAATGATTGGGAAAATTATTACCATTTTGCATATTCTACAAGGGCATGTAAATTTGTGAGCGCAACTGTATATACTTTAATATACTGTCAAATGTTATGGATCCTATTAGCTTACCATCACATCCTCCAAATACTCATATTCCTTTGCACACATAATTCATGAAAAGATTTGGTGGAAAATAAAACAGATGACACAAAATAAATTTCACGATGTGTTATAAATGAATCACATATTGCTAAACTGCCATGTTTGCCATTCTGTGTATTGCATTAATAGAAATTCAATTAAAAGCTTTTTAACAACACATTTTTTAAATTGCATTTTTGTACCTAGACTGTATGTTGTAGCATTTATTGCTAAAGAGGTCTCTGTAGAGGTCGGATGGACTTGGTTTAGGACAGACACACCATCAAGAGGATGCAGGCTTCAATTTGAAAAGCACCCATCAAGATAAAGACCACCTGCTTACGTGACGAGAATGACACGGTTAGCCATGCATTTAAAATATGTTGTTTTTATACTTATGCACAATAGTTTTATTAGTTTAACTTACAGTGTTGGAACTTTGTGTTTCTTTTTCTTTTTCTTTTTTACCCTTTTTAATTGGTTGATTGATTGATTAGTTTAAAAGATTGCAATGTTGCAATTTGTCTGAGAGCTGGCTTTGTTCAAGACTTAAAACTCTTTACTTAATTCAAAAACTTCTTTTTGTTTTAACATTATATTTTATTGTGTCTAGACAATACAGGAATCCATTTTGTCGACTTACTGTGAGATTTTAATGCGAGTAGTAGGCTTAACTAAAATGATTGCTGTTTACATTTTAATATATATATCACAAACTGGTTTTTAAATGATGTAAGACTATAAACGTAGTATCCTTCCTCTATTTTCGCAAGAGGAAAGATGATGCTGTTTTTATCTGTTAGTGTGTGTGTTTGTGTGTGTTGCACATGTGTGTGTGACAGCTTGTTAGAGAGCATCACACTGCCTTTGGTTTACACCCTTAGCTGTTGCTATGACGTCTTAGGCAGCGCAAGTGCTCGCTGACTAAAACACACTTCCTCTGCTGATAAGAGTGGGAATGTGAATAGTGTACATTTTTTTCTTCTGTTTTTCACGTTTTAGGCTGCAACAGACATCCTGTACTTGGCTTTGATGATACATCTTCAGTACAGTGTAAGCCCTCGTAATCCATTAACACTTGATGAACAACATCTCAAGAAGACATTTTCACAAGTGTTTCCCCATATGGCATTTGTCTTTGTGTAGTTCCGGAAGAGTTGTACTTCTGAACTGAATAGAGTGCCGCAGTGATGACGTACTTTAGTAGGCCAACCTGGAAGTTAGCATCAAATGAATAACATATTGCTAAACTGCCATGTTAATGCAAATTCTGTGCGTTTTGGTACCTTAAAGGTATGTATTAGTACTTAAAGTGTACATATTTGAACCTAGGTCCAAAAGGTGACAGGTGAGAGAAATACCATGGCCACATGATTTCAATGTCACAATTACTAAACTTCCAATAACTCTTTTAGGCTAAGATAAAAACATTTGCATTGGAAATTTGAGTTAGAAGTGCAAATAGCGATAGATTCTAAAAATAGAAGTATTATTTTTTCTTTTTTTTTTTTTGGCAATAATATTCAAGTTGCTATTTATACTACTATAGTGCAAGTGGCAGATAATTGCACCTCAGTATTGTAGTCACAATAAAAACGGTATGCAATAATAACGTATTGAGTGTAAATTGTAATTTTTATTAAAATTACTAAATGGATGCTGAACAACAAAGCCCTAACCCTTACCAATAAACACTTGTGATTGTTTTCTTAATTTTATGAAAAATAAAGGCCTTTCCCATTTGATATGTGATGTAAAAAGAGAGAGAACAAGTTTGGCAAATGGCGGATTCAAATTCACTGTTACACGTTTTACTACATATGCCTTTAGAGCTGTTTTTTAGCAATATTTGTAGTATGTTCTATCCCAACCACACATTGGTGGGCAGAATTAGTGTAATTAACCTCTGCCAAAAAGCTGGGTTAATTGCACTTAGTTTGTGTTTTAAATGATAATCATATTTTAATGATATTAATATGTTCAACTCATTTTACAACATCATGTTATTTACATGAATTATACCACAGCCCTTCATTGTTGTAGGAACGATGGATTCAGAAGTGCTAAAATGCCTTTTCCTTTTCCGGGATTTGGCCTACAAAAATACATCCTCCCTTCAGCACTGTGTGAAGCTTTTGTACAGGAGTGTTAATATGCCATGCATTAAACATGTTGCAGAACCATTTGCTGCAACTGTTTTTGAACAACTCGTCTTTGGAGGAGTGGATGAAGATGGCAGGTACAGCCTTGTTCATGTCAAATGAAAAGTCAGTAATTGTTGCCCTGAGCTGCAAGGTGCTGCGGAGGCCACACAATAAGAGCCATTAGACTGCACCCAAACTTCATAAAGAAGCCCCTTTCCTTCTCTCAGTGCCCACGCTCCTTTTAGACTACGGTTCTTCCCGTGTCACAAGGAGCATTTGCGTGGTGTGTGTAACAGTGAATGCATCTGTGCTTTAGTGATTCTGAAAGACCCCCCTGAAACACTCGAAGCTGAAACACGGGCTTGTTATTAAAAGCTTTTTACCTGCTTATAAAGGTTTCCAACCCAGCTACCTAAAGGACTGTTTTATAGAAGCACGGTTTGGGCTTTAATAATCCACAAGGCTTAGGACCACCGTTTGGTTTGGCTGGTTTCTCACCTGCCGTCATGCCAAGCATGAATAAGCAGGTCTGCTATCAGAGATAGCAGCATGAGAGCCGAAAGGGGATTGAAGCGTTCAGCTTTTACTCTTGTCCGATTCTCATCCACTCAGGTCAAATACCTCAGCACTATCCTATTTGGTTTTTCCCTTTTTTTCATGCATGCGATTGCTGCTTGTTTTAGATTAAATGTTGTTGTGTATGTTTTTTAACTATATATATATCACCCATCATTAATTTTAAAGATATCATTAAATAAAATTAGAGTTTAGGTACTAGAATTTGGCTAATGATAATGTGCAATACCATATATTTCTTAAAGCAACTATTTTATTTAGCAAGAATATAATAAAGTATATAGGGACCAATTCTCAACTAGTTACTTGTTAGCATGCCTCTCGTTAACATACTGGATGGTTGTTAGTACTTATAAAGTGAGCCCGTTATCATGAAAACGTGTATACAATGTATGCCAAATAAAACTAAAAGCTGGTATTGATGCGTAAAAATGGAATTTGCTGTATATACGACACAGACATGTTTGGCGTGCATGTACACTCTTAAAAAAAAGGTGCAATATGCAGTTTCCACGTGCATATGATATGCATGTACCCCAGAACCCTAATCCTAATCATCACATATCATATATATGCCAAAGTCAATTTTTGCATTTTCTTTTTATTTGGTGTACTATTTATACACACTTTCATGAATTGAGTAGGCATGACCATAGCCATTAACAGTAACTGCCTTACTAGCTATTAATGAACTTGAGTTTATTTAGGCAAAAGTTTTAGTTAATGGTTTATTAGCAAGAATTGGACCTTAAATAGTGTGACAAAGATTTCTATATTTTTTTTTTAAATGCAGTTTTTTTTATATTATGCACATAAAAATATTTAATGAAAAATGATTGTGACAATATGAAATGTTTCTTAAGCAGCAAATCAGCAAATTCAAATGCTTTCTAACTAAATTACATTTTAAAATATATTAAAACTGTAACATTTTACAATTTAATGCTTTTACTGTATTTTGCAAGTATTTGCAGCCTTGATAGGCATAAAAGACGTCTTCAGACAACATAAAAAAAAATCTTACTGACCCCATAATGTATTTCAAAACATTGCTAAAAATATTTTTTGGAGATGAAAACATTAAATGTGCAAACTGTCTTTCACAGGAAACAAACCAAAAAATACCATAAGACTCAATTTTGATTCAAATCATTACTCAATATGAATACAGAAAAGAAAATATGAATTCTGAGAAGAAAGTCATATAAACAGAATTGCATGAACTCAGAATTCTTTTCTCTCATTTCCGAGTTCACATCTCAAATAACAGATTTCTTTTTTTCTCAGAAATAAGATTATATCTTGCAATTATATTTTTTATATGAAATAATAATAAAAAATTAAAGAAACAAAATCTGATTTGTGAAACCTAAACTCAAAAGTGTGAGAAAAAGCCTTACTTTTTCAATAGAGAATATGTTAACAGAGGAAATAAAAACTGTCAACTGTCAAAAAAATAATCATTTTTAATAAATAATGTCGGTAGTTGTATGTGCCGGTTTATCTTGTTTTTTATTAATGGATGGTGGCAGGTTTTGGGTTATGTGCTCATAAATGTATAAATAAAGTAACATAAATAAAACTGTTGTGACCTTTTACAGTGAAAAATCACACTCCAATACATACGCAATAATGGCAATATCATTACTCAATATTTGAATACAGATATCAGTGCATGTATCACGGCTAATGCCTGTCACTGACTTACATTGTAATCTTTTCCATGAGCCCATCACAGAATTTTCGACAATTCTGTGACACTAACACGGAATTTTGTGTTAAGAGTCCGTGGTTACTATACAGATTTCTGTAAGATTACGTTGTTAAGAACACTGTATTCTCAAAATGGAAGGCGAGTGTCAGTTTACTTTCTTATTTTTATTCGGCGTCCTAAATAAATGCAGGAGCGAGTTGGTGATCTCTTTAAATGTAATCATGTTTTAATTATCCTAAAGCAGCAAAACTGTGGATGAAAGGGAGGCCAGATATCCATTATCAGGTCAAGCTTGAAATATTTCCTAAAGACTCTGGCTGTCGAAGTAGAACTAAAGCAAATTGCAAAGTGAAAATAGAGGCAGTGCCATCATGCTATATCACACATTCTGTTTCCAGTGTGCCTATAGAGAAAGAAGTATATTGTTAGGAGGAGGAGCATGTGTGCATGTCGCAAACACATTGCATACAGCAATCTCAATATCACAAAAGAATGAGTCATCTGTATTATAATATCCCCTGTGATGTCTCCTCGAAACAAGCTTGATCGGCGCACAAACAGTGAATAAATATAGTGACATGCCTTAGTTTCTTTTATCTGCATTTTTAGAAAACTTTTTGATCCGTTTTAGTAACAGACCATATTGCGTAAGACAGGCATGTTGTGAATATCGACACATGTAACGTCAATATGTCAACTGTAGAAGCCGACACACAAGAAGCATATTTCTCCGCGATGCCTTGTGCTATTTTATGCCTGGCATCTGACACAGAAACACTTTTACATTGCAGTGATTTCTGTTCCAGGGTGTGCACGACAGATGGATGTGGATGCAGTCCAAAAGCATGATTTCAGTGCTAATAATGCAGATGGTACATTGTTCAATTAAAAGGAGCATGTAAACACGTAAGATACAATAAGAGAGCTGTAATTAGATTTTCAGATTTAGATTTGCACCCTTTTGAACTTGCATATATAGGGACATTAGAGAGGTAGCAGGATAGAGAGTCTTTTCCTTTCATTCGCTTAATGCATGTTTCTGAAGGAGACCTAATGGTTAAAAGTGCTTGCATTATGACTCATCCTGAGGTGATATGTTTAATGTAAGGGCCCTTGATTTGCAGCTTTGTTTGCATTGAGGCTTTTTGAATTAGACAGGATACTAGACAGAAGGAACGGATGGATTATTTCGATCAGAGAGCTAGCTTTCCGAGGAAATTCACAGGTCTGTGCCAGTTTGCTGGTGTGTGAGTGATTTCCAGTGGAAAAGCCAACCCTTATGCTACAACTTATGCTTTTTGTGCTGCCGATTTCATTGGAGAGACAGAGGGTACTGCAAAGTGGATTTAACCTAGGCTTACATTGAGAACAAGTGTATTATTATAAATATTTAAGAATGTATTCATGAATAGAAATATTTATATGTTTGATATAAAAGTTTAGAAACATATGCATAGTGTAAATTTAAACTAATACTGTAGGCCTAGTTAATTTATAAATTGGTACTAAATATTGTAACATTCGATTATCACTACATATAGGCAAATTTATTATTATTATTTTTAGATCATTTAAATATTAATAAAGTATAATTTATGTATTTATTTTTTTATAAATGGGCAACATATTAATGCAAATTTAGATTCATGAAATTGCTGGAAAGTGACATTAAAGAACGATTCATTGGATGAACTCAATTTAATTGAGAGCAGGATTTCCATACAATAAATATGTGTAGCCCCAACCCATAAAAAAACAAATTAATGCGAAATTAAATGAAATTTAATTGAAATAGGTCAACTCAACTTGATTAAATATAGTTTATCAAATTCATTCTCTTACACCGTTCCTGGCTGATCTTCCCATCACTATCCGTAATGCCAACTCCCTTTCACACGATCTCTTTCAACACTATTTGACATGCAAAAAAATACCTTAACCCTACTCTTTCTTTTCCTTTCTAGCATGCACTTATTTGAACATTGCCTGTTATACAATATTATGAGCACTTCCTAAGTTTTTGCCTCTTTAGGACTAGTTGTCTTTCCCCACCTGTTAGTTGCTTTGGATAAAAGTGTCTAAATGAATAAATGTAAATGTAAATAGTTTTAAAAATTGATACATTTTATGCTTATTGAACTCAACCTAAAATATTTTACCGGGAATTAAATTAATATAAAGACATCCTTCTACACTGAAAAAAAAACTTTAGGCTTTAGCCAACTTGTTATGCATAACTTATGATGGTTTTGATACATCCATGGCATGCTCAAAGTTGTGACACTTCGTGGCGTAGGGAGAACACAGGAGTCGTGAAGTGTGCAAACGTTTTTTAATTATCATCTCAGGAACACAGGATACAACGCTGACATGAAGACATATACACGATAACATTAAGGACCGACAAGGGAACACAGGGTTAATATACACATGAAAATCATCGGGGAACTGAAAACACCTGGGGAACACAGCTGGGAACAAATTAACACAATATAATAAATTTAAATATAAATATAATACATAGAGTGTATTTATTTCCATAAAAACACGGTGTGATCGTACCCAGAGCTTCTTGGAAATCGAAGTGAACTTTTACAGATATTGCTAGGTGTGTTAGCAGGAGTGAACACTACGTAAGGACCCTGTGAATTAGAACATAGCTGGAGTCTTATATTTGATGTTATAGGTGTTGCTTGTGAAGGGGAAGTAGAAGGAAGAAAAAGAGGATGGTAGATATGGACAATGGATGTCTTTTTCCACCTCTTTTGTCATAAGTGAAGGGTGCTATTTCTGGCATGTCGTCAGGCTTTTCCTTGGAGTTATGCGTGTGTCTCCGAGTCTACCTGAGATCTAATTACATAGAATGACTGCACCTGACAGCTGAGGATGACATACTCGCACACACTCGTAGACACACGCCAATGACCTCATCAGCTCCCTCTCAACTCTTAACTAAAGGATGAACTCTATGAATATTAATGCTGGGGAAATTAATTCATGATTATTCAGACTCTACATAAGGAGTACAGCAGAACAGACAGTATGGACGTGGTTACAATTCAAATAAAGGTGTCCATTTAATTTTGTTTTCATGTTCGGAATATTCGTTTTTGGTTTCTGAAACATTTACAAGAAAAGATGCTGCCCATATCTTTTACAAGTCGTTTGAAGCCAAATTTGTGATATCCAAGTGAGAATCACCTGAAGGACTTTAAATAAATCCATTCTGCAAATGCCACAACCTTATAAAGTTGGCCACAAGCAAAGGAGGGATTCTCAAACTGAAGTCCAGGGATTTAGACATTATTTCTTTAATGGCAATTAGTTTAATAGAATATAACGAGCAGAGAAATCTGAAGCTAAGCAAGTTTGGGCCTGGTTTGTACTCGAATGGAAACCCTTCAGGGAAAACCAGGTTAATGTTGCAGGAGGTCACGACAGGTTGCTGTGTTATGTGTGAATCTCAATGCTTCAATGTGCGATGAGGACATTATGTTTTGAAAAAGTCTTTCAATTCCAGTTCCTGTTGTATGAAAGCTGTTTTTGAGTAAAGAAAAGCATGGTACTAACCATTTGTTCAAAGATCATAATCTGTTCAATGCAGTAACACCATAAAAAACAGCTATAAATACTACTCCTGATTAACCCTCCCTATAGTGAAAAATAAATATGCTTCAATTTATTTGAATTACTTCAATTTATTTTAAAGAAATTTCATGCTCAGTATACTACAAATACATTTTCATGTTTATGTAATTAATAAATATGATTATGATTATAAATATGATTACAATTGTACTTTCAGTATAATAAACTGGTATACTTAAAGTCTGCTAAATTGGAACAACAAATTTTGTACTTAATGCACTTTAATTGTGCGGAAGTAGTGCTGAAGCCCAATTAAACACATACTTAGTATATTTGATTGTGCTAAACAGTATAGTATATTTGATTGTGCTAAACAATCCTCATTAAAAGTGACATTAACACAGAGTTTAGGTTTATTAATAAAAAATGTGCATTGTGCATAACTAATACTCCAGATAAAGTTGAATTAAAATGTTTATATCAGTAGGTCTTTAGTTATCTGTCAGTAAATATGTTAATAGATTTGAACTTTACTTAGTATGAAATAAATTCGTTTTAAATATATTATTTTTTTACTATGACTTGTATGATGTTTGGATCTGTGAGACCCGTTTTCACTTTTTATCAAAAGAAAAATTATAATATTAATTATTTTATCAAACTCTTTGGCCTTGGCTCATTTTCTGTGAAGAACATATATCAGAAGTAATTTTCAATGACCACTTACACTCCCCATACACACTTACATACATGATGTAGTGTATGAAGTAAACCGCTGTTTTTATTTTAACAGACAGTATTTTAACATACAGTAATATTTTAGATTGTGTTTCTAATAAGGACACGGACACAGAATGTGGATTCATGTGCAGAAGTTTATTACAAAAAAAGAGGCAGAGACAGATTAATCAGTTCAGGCAATTGGTCTGTATCAGTAAGGCAGTCTGATCTGGCATCGTACACAAGGGAGATTGAATGCATAAATGATAAGGCAGGCAGTAGGCCCAAACAAAGATATAAACATTTGTTCAATCAAGTGTCCAATCACCATACCAGGCAGAAGGGAAATCAGTGAAATCGTGGTCAAATAACAGTTGTTCAAAATCAGGCAGAATAACAATTAGAGAAATGCTTGGTAAGGCAGTAAGACTGGCAATACTTAGCAAAGTGCTTGAGTTTGGTTATTGGCTTTATACAGGCCTAACAGGAAGTGAGTGCAGAGAAAGGAGAGTTGAGTTAGTACTCAGGTGAGGACACCCTCTGCTTGTTTGGCATTACAGAACCCCCTCCTTTTGGAGCGACTCCTGAAGCTCTACGTGGACATCCCCGTGGTTGTGGTGCTGGACGGTCGGGTCTGGCTCGATGGAACTCCTCAGTTAGGGATGGATCCAAGATGTCCAGGGCGGCTACCCAGGACCTCTCCTCAGGGCCGTATCCCTTCCAGTCCACTAAGTATTGGAGCTGCCCCCTTGTCTTTGCGAGTCCAGTAGCTCCTTCACCTGATATGCAGGAGTCCCGCTGATATCCAGTGGAGGTGGTGGTTCTGGGGCTTCATGGCCAGGGTCAACTCCTAGGTGGACCGGTTTAAGGAGAGACACATGAAAAGAAGGAGAGATACAATAATCAGGAGGGAGCTCTAACTGGTATCTCACTTCATTTATTTGTTTCAGAATTTTGATAGGGCCAACATACCTGGGGCTCAATTTCTTGCTGGCCAGCCACAACTTAATGTTCCTCATGAAGAACCAGACCAGTTGTCCAGGTTGGTAGGGAGAGTGTGGTCGACATCTTCGGTTGGCATGAATTTCTTGATTCCTGACAGCCCATTGGAGACAAACAGGGGCACTGTCCCACTCCCTCTCACTATGTCGTATCCAGTCATCTACCGCTCGAACAGTGGATGGTTTACCTGACCATGGGAACATGGGCGGCTGGTATCCCAGAACACACTGAAATGGAGTTAGTCCTGAAGAAGCGTGGGTTAGGGAATTTTAGGCGTATTCAGAAATGGCAGAAACTCTGACCCGCAGTGTTGTTCACTGCTGCAGTAAAAGCGAAGGTAAAGTCTGATCTCTTGATTGAGACGTTACTTGGACATTAGCTTGAGGGTGATAACCAGAGGTGAGATTGATATTGATATCTAGATGTTTACAAAAGGCTCTTCCTACCTGGGATGTAAACTGGGTTCCTCGGTCACTGACTGGTAGTCGTAGTCCATAGAGTCTGAAAACATGTTTCAATAGGGAGATAGCTGTGTTCATGGCAGTAGGTAGACACCTAAGTGGTCTTATCCTAAGACGACAGGATATTGAAAAACGGTCAATGATAACAAGTATGATGGTCAATCCACTAGAGGGGGGGTAAATCTGGTACGAATTCTATTGACAGACTGGACCATGGTCGTTGGGGAATGGATAGTGGTTGAAGGAGACCGGATAGAAGTTCCTTAGGTGTCTTGGATTGGGCACAGACTTGACATGACTTGACAAAGTTAGTTATATCTCTTGACATGGATGGCCACCAGAATGAATTTTGTACCAGATAAAGTGTGCGTGATATACCTAGATGACTGGAGCTGAGAGATGAATGAACCCATTGTTGCTATGTACTGTTTATTGAGAGGACACTGAGGAGGTGATGGGTCTTGTTGTTGTTCTCTTAGAATCTCTTTCATAATTTCCCAGGATACTGGAGCTATGACAACTGTGGGAGGGAGAATTAAGTCAGGAGTTTCTGTTGCAATGAGTGATTCATGTCTTTTTGAGAGAGCATCTGCCTTTCCGATTTTTCTGCCTGGTCTATAGGTAACTGTAAATTGGATTCTTGTAAAGAACAGTGCCCAACAGGCTTGGCGTGGATTAAAAATTTGGCACTTTTGATGTATTCGAGATTCTTATGGTCTGTGATAATTTGAAACGGGTGTACTGCTCCCTCTAACCAGTGCTTCCACTCCTCTATTGTGGCTTTCATGGATAACAGCTCGCTTTTTCTCACATCATAATTTCTTTCAGCAGGTGACAATTTTCTTGAAAAGAAAGCCCATGGATACAGCTTGCCTGGTTGACCATGATGTTGGGATAGCACTGCTCCTATCCCACAATCTGAAGCATCAACCCCTACAATAAATGGGATGTTAGGATCTGGGTGTTTCAGTATGGGAGCTAAAGTGAATCTTTCCTTTAATGAGGTGAATGCATGGTCAGCGTCCTTTGTCCAGGGAAGTCTCTTGGGTTTGCCCTTTAATAGATGTCCTTGAAGATTTAATTTAGCATTTGCAAGACCATATGGCGTAACTTGGGCATAACCCCCTCCAAGGGGCCCTTCTCGCCTCTCGTAGTTGTTCCAGGGCAGATGGTACCAGAGGGAGTGGGTAGTGAAACTTAACTGTAACATTATTGAGATCCCGGAAGTCTATGCATGGTCTCAAGCCTCCATCCTTTTTACTCACAAAGAAAAAGCCAGCTGCTGCTGGGGAAGTTGACTGCCGAATGAAGCCTGAATTTAGAGCCTCCTTAATATATTCCTCCATGGCCTGGCTTTCAGTTTGGAGATAGTGGATAGACTTTATTTTTGGGTGGCATGAGGTTGGGTAGAAGGTCAATGGTGACAAAACTTCAGATAAAGAGTGATAACAAGCTGGAATCTGGACATTGGTTGATACCTCAGGGCTCTCTACCCTTGTGGTGTAACATGGTTGTGGGGTGGAGGAGAACAGTGACGAAGACGGAAAGAAGGATATCCAAGGATGATTTCATGCTTGGTAAAGTTAACTACATGCAAGATGATGGATTCTTGGTGAAATAGTCCGACCTTAAGCTTAAGTGTTACTGTTTGTTGGGTGATTCCTGTTCCAATTGTTTCATCATCCACGGATAGGAGGTGTGCATGGAGTCAGTACAGCATCACTATCCACCATAACAGCTAGTTGAAGTTATTTATTTTAGGTAATTAGGTAAAAATAATGCATGTTTACCTTGAAAGATCCTTGGTGTTTGTGTAGGTATCCCACACTGCGATGGCCTGATTCACTGCAATAGAAGCACAGCTGGTATAGGCGACGACATTCTCTCTCTCTCTCTCTCTCTCTCTCTCTCTCTCTCTCTTAAATGTGTGAGATATTTTTTTCCATGGATTCTTCCTCCTCGTGGTATGCAGTACCAATGTTACAACATCTATACAGGATGTGAGTGGCGCTACAAAATTCTATAGAAGTCATTTTTATCAGTGATGCTAACTTAAATAGGATGCGAACAGGGAGACAAATCTCCGACAGAAAACTGCTGCTGTGTTCTATTTATGATGCGCTTACATGAATTTCAAATGATTTCCAATGGTCGCTTTATCACGTCCAGTGTAACTCATCTATCAACTAGAAACAAAACAACCTCAACGTCCGATCACAGGCCTTCCACTCCTTGAGTTCTCTCCGGCACTGGAAAGCTGATATGATATTTACACGGGTCGTACTTCTTGCCTTATCATTCTGCAGACAACACCGCCTCTTCCACGTCACGAATAGACATGCCCATTACTGCTGATTGGCTACAATCAACAGGCAAAATCAGACAGGAGGCACACAGCTGGTTGCTAATCCTGAGTGCCCCCCCGAAGAGAAGACGGAGAAGGGGAGGAGGGGGGATACTGCGACCAAGATGGGGAGTGAAAGGAACTATGGGTATTTATAGGGCGATCTTAGGATTCTGATAGGATGATAGAATAATTGGATGATTAGGGAGGTGGAGATCTTATATAATTGCCTTCAAACCCTCCTCCCAAAATGCGTTTAATAAACTATATTTGTTTTAAACTGTACAGTATTAATTCTTTGGACTGTGTTTTGATCAGATGTAGCTAACAAATGCAATGCTTTATTTTATGGTGGAAATATTGGTTTTTCTCTTGCAAGAAACTGCCAGAATGGTATCAGACAATTATAAATTTATAGTGTATTAAAATGACATGAAGGTGAGTAAATATTGACAGAAATGTTATTTATATTTGAACTATTCCAATTTTGTGGATTGACGTGGGTCAGTGTCCTGGAGAGCAGTATTTAAGATCTGATATCTGGAAATAATCATGAATGATATTTTTATGAAAAATGCCTGCTTCATGGCATGTCACAAAAGAAGAACGTCACAGATTTTATCACCCCACATTTATTATAGTAACGTTTTGTACATAACCTGTCATCATCAAACAGTACTCGAAGACATATTACCATATCTTTCTCATATCCTCATTATCCTAGGCTTTTGCTGACAGCGTGCTTACATCCACTGGCTGGGCTGGTGCTGTGGTGCTAGGCAGATGTGCTGTTTCTGTAACACCTTTAGCAGGAGCCCCAGATGGAGGAAGAGTGGCCTAAATAAATAAAGTCTCCATGCTGAGTTCCCGAGTGACTCCTGCTGCTTTCCCTGATGCTGTGGGTTTGGCTGCTCTCTTTAAACCCCGTCGTCCAAGAAGCGAACTGGCCCTCTTATTTAAAAAAAGAGAGAAAAGGCAGTGAAGTAATGATGGATGATGGCATCCACATAGGTATGAGTAACTTATACTAGACATATGTACACTTTTCAAAAGTTCAGCGTCTCTTGTGTTCACCAAGGCTGCATGTAATTGCTAAAACTACAGTAAAAATATAATAATTTCAAATCACATATTTTCAGATTTTTTAAATTTATTACTGAGAATTATTTAGCATCATTAGTCTTAAGTCTCACATAATCCTTTAGGAATCTTATGCTGATTTGGTGTTTAACCAATATTTCTTATTAAGGTGAAACCTGTGATTAATTTTTTTTTCTTTTCATCTTCTCAGGATAATTTTATGAATAGTTAGTTTAGGAAAGAATACCAGTTATTTGAAACAGAAATCTTATTAAAATGATTTACTGTCAGCTTTTATTAGTTTAATGCATCCTTGCTAATTTAAGTATTATTTATTTATTATCATGAAGGGTTGACTTTTGTTTTAATATTTTCAAGTAATTTTCCGCACAGTTCATTACAATTATCTAACATCTTTATGCACATTGTATTTGTAATATGCAGTGTTTATTTTAAAACTTTTTATTAGAACATTACAACAAGAAAAAATATTTTGTAAACATATATATATATATATATAAAGATATTATAAATAAAGAAAGACAAAATAAAGTAAATAAATAAAAAAAACAATACTTATTCATAAAATTATAAACAATCATATTAAAGAGGAGGTACTTGAAGTAAACATAAAAGCAATTCCATTTATTAAAAAAAAAATACTTTCCTATTTCCACTAGCCATCGAGAAATACTTGGTGAATTGTAAGATTTCCAGTGGAGCAAAATAAATATGCAATATGTTTGTGATGTAACATACTAAGCAACTCAACAAATGTAACTTTTGTTGAGTAGAAAAGAACACAGCATTTTAGGTCCCATCCCGCACAATTGAGCTGTTAATTGAATAATTAATGTCTTTTTACACTGCATATTTACAGAAATGAAAAATGACTCAGATTTTTCACAGTAGCTCACAGCTCATTTCTGAGAGATTAAATCATTTCTGAGATTGAATCATGCAGATGACCAAATAAGTGTGTTCTCGCTTCATCTATACTCTCCCATCACCACAAAACTCGTCAGCGCTGTGTATTCTAGAGATCACATTCATTGCGGTCACAGTTTTCCATACATCCTTGATTGATGACGTCAATCCTGCTGCTAGCAGATTCTTCCAAATGAGACATCTCAGATTGATTAATGAACAAATAATCTACATCAGATCTGTTCAGTGATTCAGTCTCATCTAAAGATGATATTCTAGAGTAGTCCGATTTAAAAGTTTACTCATTAATTTGGCTTACGTTGTTCCAGCATAGAACATCAGTACTAATCAAAGAGTCTGGTATGGCAGAACGGCGATGAAAACATTAACAAGAGTTTTATTTTTTATGAACAATAAAATAATCCAACTCTGACAGCACCAAAATGTATTGTCCTTATTACAATAAATAGACAATTTAACATTTAAAATTATTCCTTTAGCGCATTAGTTGCGCAAATGCCCAAAGGGACTGTGTGAGGTAAAGGAAGATGCCAGTTTATAAATAGGGATGAACATAGAGCAGCCTGGTTTATAACTTCATTGCCATGGTGATAATGACTGTATATTCCCTCAGTCGCTACTAATAGAGCCTGTCTTTTATGAAGCTTCTCAGAAATGCAAGTTTTTTACGTGAATGTCAAGCAATGCTCACTTTTACCACTGTACAAGATCTAGTGTCTTTTGTATTGCACTTTATCGATATGATCTAGGTAGTTATAAAAAATGAAATATTGTTGATATAATGATAGTAGTAGAGGCACGATGAGTCCTGTCTAGCTCATCTATTAGACATGCTAAGTAAAAGAATGTGACGATTGCAGACGACGACCGTTTGATTTACATGGGCATCATTTTTGAGCCAATCTGATGAGACACATCAGATTGCTTTGAGCAGGGAGCGTCTGTTCAATAACGCAACATGAAAGGCTGACAGATAAGCATTACCCAACTATTTACTGCCAGCTAATGTGATTGAGCAGGGATGGAGAAAACAGCACTCATGGCACTGCTTCGCTTCTGTGTTTAAACTGCCGATATAGCAAGACTAATGCGAATCTTCCACTGAATTAGTCATTTTTTTATACTATGGACGTGTGGTAAAAACTGCCTCATATACCAGGCTGAAAGAACTTTAATTATTGTCCCGCCTTTGTGCCCTGTCTAGGCTGTAATAATAGCAAATTCTTTAGCTTTTCATGTCTCATTTGATCACCGCATGACGCACAGGTAAATGTCACTCAGTTCCTCAATTAACTTTGAGTGGATGCCTCTTGAACCGTCATAGTTCGTCTCGCTGATATTTTAATGCATCGGGGATAGGTGTTTCATTTCTTCCCTCGAATTCAATCCGAAGAGCTTAGAAAATGAAAGTCTGACTCTCGCGTCGAACTGAGAAAGGATTCTGTATTGTAGAGGTGATGCCATCTTGTCTGGCAGAACGTTCAAATAGTCACTGTTTAAGACTCATTATACTGTATTTAACTTATTATGTAGCGTTCAGAGCCAGGCATTTATGATAATGTTAGCTCAGAGGTTGAGGGTCTCTGCACAGACAAGGTATTTTGCAATGTTATTGTCTCCAAATGTCATCATTTATCTTTTCTCTTCAGGGATGCACTGTTGCAACACAGTATCATCACCTGTTGTAGAGAAAAGAGCAGGTAAAAGTTTTCATTTTGACACATACTTGAGTTACGAGTTATATTTGATTTAAATATATGATCCCACCTTATATTAGGAGGCCTTAACTACAATGCACTTACATTTAAATTAATTGTTTAATACAATGCACTTATTGTGTACATACAGGTTTTTACTTTGTAATTATATTTTTGAAAATACCTAGTTACATCTGTAATTATTTTTTGTTACAAAACCCATTTCGTAGACCTACCCATACCACCAAACCTGTCCCTAACCATACCCATATCCCACCAAGTGCATACAGTAGTTAAGGCCAACTTAATATAAAGTGTGACCAAATATATTATTTAGCAAGCAGAAAATCAGTTCCATGCGCGCATGCAAATTCATGCCGTTGTCCTATAAAGGAACAAATATTATCTTCATTTATCTGCTACTTTCTTTTGTGTGTCTCTCTCACTGAAAGATGTTTGTGAGGGGCTCACAAATCAACCAATCAAGTCCTTGTTTACTGACAAGAGGAGTGGGAACAGACTGTTCTTGACTCAAGAGCTCTGCAAACTCTATTAGTCAATGATTTACTTTTGTTGTGAAGAGCATGAAAAATGAAACAGACACATTTATATAATAGCTGTCATGAGAATTATTATGAAAAATAGCAATAGGTATTTTTCATAGATGATGAAGCTTTCTTTATAATCACTGGATCCAAAATTGGATTTTATCCTTCTTGGATGATCAGAGTGGAGAGTTTTTTTTTTTCTCGCGTACTTGTACTTTGAGTATATTTTTAAAGCTGTACTTTTACTGTACTTGTACAAATTTAGCAAATAATCTACTTCGTTACTTTTAAATCATAGTACGTTACCGAGTACGCCCACATTTTTTATTGATATTCAAACCTTTGATGCATTTCAGTTGCCAATAAAGATATCCAATCGTAAACGGACCACTAAAAGCAGTGATTTCTAAACCAGGAAAAGCTGATGAAAAACATTCTAACCGGAGCTACTTCTCCATGTGTATGTCTATCTATGGAGATTAATGCAGGAATGTATTACTCCGCAGCGGTGACGGCCTGACCAGGATAAAATAGTTCGGATATAAGCACTTATTCTAAGTGTACCGTAGAGATTCGGGATAAGAGAGATCGGCGGCTTGAGAGCAGAATTCATGATGTAGGCGCTCATCGTATACATTGCGCAAATTTTGAACAAAGAAAAAGTTACACATTGCTGCTTTAAACCAACTAGCACTAGGTTGCGGTCCATGAATAAACACTGATACGTGCTCCGTGTCGCTCTCTCCTCGCATCCGCCTCCTGTCAGTCACAGCATGTCCACACGGGATTGCAGGTATTACACTTACATTTAATCAGTCCCGTGCAAATGTGGCTATATCTTTATTGTAACATATTGTCTTTCAATCAAACTTTAGTTTATTTACAATGTAAGTATGCTAGACATTTTTGCACGTTTTGGAATGGGATATTTGTTTAATTTGTACATATAAATGTCTAACTTCATCACTACATTGTACAGATAATAGGTCAAAGTCGTCTGATATTTCATTTCTCTAAAACAATATAATAGCTTTAAGTTAAATCGCGATGTTGTCATGTTTTGAGTACCTGTAGTGAGGCCATTTGTTTTATGATTTTATTGCTGTCTGTCTTTCTTTTCTTTCTTTTTTTTTTTTTTTTGGTAAATTCAATTCAGTTTGAAATCAAATTTGAAATCATTAATCCTTGTGCTGTAAGCTTTTGTGACAAAGTTACCCTATTTTAAAGATACTAATACACAGAATGAGATTTTTGTAATTGCTGACCAATGGATCTTCTGCAGTGAATGGATGACATCAGAATTAGAGTTCAAAAATCTAATAGTAACAACACAATAATCCGCAACACAAATCCAGTCCATCTATTAATTAATTGATTTATTGTGAAGCATAACACAATTAAACTTGGAACCAAAGTTTTGCTGGGAGTCAATAATCTGGATTATTATAATGCTTCCCTCAGCGAAAAAGATATGTCGCTTGTTGTCAGATTTATCAAAAATGTTGTAGATTAGTTGTATATCAGTGGTTCTCATCACTTCTCAAGTTTCCCCTATATATTCGCCTTATCTCATATCATTTCAAGACTGCAAAACTTGACATGATCAGAAATTAGCTGCTAAAAGTGATTAAAGATTAGTTAATTGGTGACACTTCAGAATAGATTACACTTGTTAACTATTAACAATGACTTTTGCTTATTAATAGTTAATAAGGTAGTTAGGTTTAGGTATTAGGTCGTGTGACAATGTCATAGGGGATATCTAGTTTATGTGTTGTGCTTTGTTGTATTATCTTTGTTTGATTTATGTGATTGATATGAATGTTTGTTCCCCATTGTTAAAATTTAACTTGAGGTTAGTTTTTCCTGTATAAGATGCACATTAGATTAAGGAAAAGAGACAACAATAGATTTATTTGTATTTTTCTTTTCTTACCTTTCCTGAGCTCATGACTGCAGCATGGTTCCGGGGTTGGATCTAAGAGGAAGTGCGGCCTTCCTGGTTTCCCTTTTATAGCAGTGTAGGAAGTTCTTTGTAATATACCTAGTCTAGCCTGTTCAGTCTACTGGCAGTCTACAGGCTAGATTGAAAATCATTTATTTTGTTTATTTGAATGTATGTATATCTGTATTATATTTTTTAGTGTCTATGTATTTTGTTAATGTTGATTATTCTGTTTTTTAATTATATATTCAATTGAGTTTATGTAGATGTTTGTGTGTATATCCTTTTATTTTGTGGTTGTCTTTCCTGAGTTTGGGAATGGTGTGACCTTTGGCATTCTTGTTCTCTAATGAGTTAGTTTAGTAGTTAGTAGTCAACTTTAATGTGTTGTGAGTGAGTGAATAAATCTTTTTCTTGACTTCAAGCAAGTGACTTCCTGCCTTTGGTCTGGCCATGTCTTCACAGGTAGGATTAGGGATGTAGAATAAGGTCATGAAGGCCATTTTGATGAACAAAGTCATTAAAATGGTTTGATTTTCCCATCACCATCCTGTGACACCCCTGAAAGTTTGCTAAGGCCACCTAGTGGGCCCCCGCCCACAGATTGAGAACCACTGGACTAGACTATACAGGCTTTTACTTACATGAAAAAAAGTATGCTGATAACTACCAAAAATCAGCAACCCAGTCTCATATAAAAACGTACCCTGACTACGTTGGTCCAAAGTGCAAAACGTAGAGGGGTTACAATAACGGC
>JAUCNO010001163.1:193033-208986 GCA_032353835.1 Enteromius viviparus | reverse complement strand
ATTCCAGACAGACTGGATGATGATCAGATCAGATCTCTGTGTGGAGCACTGGCTGTTGTCAGACTCCTTGTGCAGATAATAATCTCACTGCATTATTACAGTTAATAACAATAATAATGTTTGGAAATGTAAACTGATATTTCCAACTGACACGCTACCACAAAAGATAGAAATAACTGACAAAAAATATTTTTTGTTGGTGAAAATACTAGTGGCCTAAGACTTTTGCACAGTGCTGTATACTGTATATACTGTCTTGTCAAAATAAATATATTCAGATCTTATTTTGCTTAAAATATTTGCAACCTTTCCTTTAAAAAAAAAAAAAACATGAGTTGTGTGAAGCCATGCTTGTAAATACACTGATTGTGTTATGTATTTTGTGGGGATGCAGTGTGTACCGTAGATTTTTTGATGTCTGTGTCTTAAAAGTCAATGTGATTGACAGACAGTTGGGCTTTTTATTCGATGAGGGCCCTCTTTACTCCTTTTGACACCATGCATCCCTTTCCCTGTGTAATTTGTATGCAACTTAGAGCCCCATTCTTTCTCTTAGCCTTAAAAGTGAGATGCTTTATCCCATACATTGTATTATGACTTTCAAAATTATAAGCCTTTTGTTCTCTTTTAGGACATCTGCTCTGCTAAAGAAATGGCCAGTGAGAGTGGAGAAGGTGATGTCCACATGTAGCAAAAAAGAAGGACTGGGGATTCTTGACCAATGATTGTTGAAAGGTTTGGAAAGGATCAGAAATGTCTCAAACATCAAAAATTTGCTGTGCCATTAATTCCATCCACACAGGACTCTCTTCTAACAAGTCTGCCCACCCTACCCTCTTTCCAGCTACTCAACTGACATTCTTCCATGTCTAGCCCACTGTGTTCTAATCAAATGTTGTCATCCCCCAAACAGCAAGTGTTCTTTCTCAAGGAAGAAAAAGTATCAAGAAGAACATCTGTAAGAGACATGAAAAGACTCATTTGATGACACATCAAAGTCCATTTTCAGGCCATCCCTTTAATGCATTTCTTCTGCAAAGCCAAAGGCAAATGACCAAAGGCAAATGATGTCATCTTTAGCCTTAACAACACGCTCCTGTGTCTTTTGAGGTAAAGTCAGGTAAACTGGTTCATGTGACATCATCCTAGAAAAGTTTGTTTTTTCATGAAGGGATACTCTATAGAGATTTTTCACAGGCATTTTATCAGTATTTTAAATTACACATTACATCATGTTGTTTATGTTTAATGGGTTAGTTCACCCAAAAATAAAAATTCTGTCATTAATTACTCACCCTTGTGTCGTTTCAAACCCGTAAGACCTTTACCTTTAGTTCTTCTTTGGAAAACAAATTAAGATATTTTTGATGAAATCAGAGAGACATACTTCCCTTTATAGAAAGCAATACAACTGAAATGATCCCAGGTCCAGAAATGTGGTAAAAACAGTAAAAAAAAATCTGTGTGACATCAGTGGATTAACTACAGTTTTCCAAAAATAGGAGAACATTTTTTTTGTGCAAAGAAAACAAAAATAGCATCATGCGTATACTCAACCATTCTTATACTTACGTCTCCTGCCATTTCAGAGAACATTACTGTGTAAGCGTACACTTTCTTCTAGGCATAAACAGCCGCAGATTACTCACATGCGTGTACTTTTACCTGGATGTAAACAAGACTGATTACGTCAAGCACGTTAAAGCTTGCGTATGCGGTGCGTTGAGCATGGCGGAAGACGTAAATCACAGGAGACACATAATTACACAAGAGTAAATTATGTATGATTATGATTTTTTATGCTTTAAGATTAAATGTTTGTTTTTCTGTGATTTGTTTTATTGTGTTTTTTTGTGAGTGCTGCTGATTTGAGATAAGAGATATTATTAAGCTGACTAGCATTTATGAAAATTTGTTGAATTAGTAGTATTTAAAGTATTAGAAAGAACTGATCAGTAAAGCAATCATTTTCCAGTAAATAATAGTTTTTTCTTTCTTCATCTTGACGAGTAAATTATGTTTTTTTTGCGCAAAAAGTATTCTCATAGCATCGCAAAACTGAGGTTGATCCACTGATGTCACATGGATAATTTCTGTTGTATTTCTGTCTATTGAGGGTCAAATGGCTCTCTGAAATTATCAAAAATATCTTAATTTGTGTTCTGAAGATGAACGAAGGTCTTCCGGGTTTGGAATGACATGAGGGTGAGTAATTAATGACAAAATTTTCATTTTGAGTGAACTAACCCTTTCAAAGGAATTTATTGTAGAATGCAGAATTACCAAATAAAAATGACTTAATTATGTTAATTATTCAAATTATTCTGTCAAACACACTGCAAAGAATAGTATTTTTGTCTGAAAATAGTCAAAAATCAATATATTTTTACTAGATAACCAAAATAAGATTATGATATTTAATAATGAATTTTCTGGAAACCTCGATACATTTTTATTCTTTGGAGCATAGAACATTCAAAAGAAGAGCTACAGCAAATTCATTCGAAGTATTGAAAGCTATAACCTACACAACCTCTTTTTTTCTCTAGAGCTAGCTTGGTAGCAAAAAAGATGTCATACTCTTTTTATAGAGAACTTTATCTTAAATAAAGTTTTGAATGGATTTGATCATCACCACATGGAACGTAATAGACAAATGAAAAAAGCACAAAGCTATTTTGATTGTCCTCAGCGTAAGAGACAACATATCTCAACAAAAGCATTGACATTGATTTTTTTTTCATGTCTGGACACTATAAAATGATGATGAGTCCTCTCAATACTCATATCGATCTTTGCTCTCTGTGGCTCACTGATCCCAAACAGTGATGGAATAGACTTTGACATTCACATTATATGCTTCTGTCTTTGACAATATTACCATCCCAGTTTTTAGCTGACCCTCTTTGAAGAAGTTGATATTATTTGATGATTTGCCCAAATAGGTTCACTTCTGATGATCACAATACTGCATTAATGGTATGTGCACAGGAAGCAAAGACAGATAATTGCAACTGATAACTCTGTTCTATACTTTCCGTCTCAATAGGAATTTTAGCGCTTTGCATTTATCTTGTGTATGTCTAGTATGCTGCTAAAGGTCAATTGATTGGTGCTTGGGGCTTGTAAAAGGTCAGAAACGGCAGTGTCTTTGTGTCTGCTGGATAGAGGAAATACTCTTGTGTTGCTCTGTCTGTGGTCTCTCTCAGGGGGGATGCTGGTAGAAGCCACTGCTCCAGTGTCACGTTTCTCTTAATGGTCATGGTTAAGACTCAGAAGGATGCGATTGATTGAAGATCGAACCGAGGCTCGAAGACTTTCCATTCCCAATCAACTTCACTCTAAAGTCACTGTGAAGTTGTGGTTTTTTTCGCAAACACTCTGCAGTCTGTCTTGGGCCGAGCAGCCACTCATACCCAATCAGTCGGCTAAACAAGCTAATAGCGGTCATTAGAGAAGCGCTGCACTCCCCCTTTTCAACATTCATTGAGCAAATGGGAAGGGGGCAGAGATGAAAAAGTGGGCCGTGTCACATCCTGTGGTTCAGATGAGCCTCCCCCTCTTACTCCATTTAGCTGATCTGATTCGGGACAGAAGGAGCTAGGAAGTTTAGCACGAAAAAGCAGCATGGCAGAGCGTGACTCATTGGTATGGGGATGACGCCAGGCCTGTTGAGCTGAGTTTGTGCACAAATGTAAGCAACTCTTGCTGCTTCTTGATGTTTGTCATTTCAATAAGGCTCATTCAAAGCTTGATTTGGTTCATTGGTTTTAATATCTGTGCCCGCTGGTACAATAACGGAGGAACTATTGTGAATTATGAAAGACCTAGATAAGATTTCAGGAGCCTTTCTAAAGTAATATGTAGGAGCGTGTTGAGTTTGGGGAGTGTTAAAGTGAAAATAAAGCAATAAGATACAAGAGGCCGTGCTGTTAGCAAAGGTTAGTGGCTCTTTACAGCCCGGTACTTCACGGCCATCTGTAGGTTTAATGATCTTGTCTTTTTTATGCCTTATGGTTATGATTAGGATTTTTTATGCCTAAAGATTAAATGTTTGTTTTTCTGTGATTTGTATTGTGTTGTTGTGAATGCTGCTGATTTCAGAGTGATAGAAAGTGACAATTTAATGTTAAATTTAAGTGAGAGTCACGTTTACTTTGTTACAATATTTTTTTAATAAAATACTGCTGCTACTATTTATCAAATAAATAAATAAATATAGAATATAAAAAAAAAATAAAAAAAGTATTAAGCAGAATAACTGTGCTCAATGCTGATGATGAAAACAATAATAATAATAAATAATCATCATGATAAAGTGTATTAATATTGCATAATAGTGCTGTTTTAAAATATTTGTGATCACATAATCACCGGCTTAAAGATCATAAAAGATTTTCAAACTCATTAAAACATTTAACCAACACAAAAGCTTTGTAGCGGCAAAACAAAGCAACTTTGTGCATTAATGATGTACAGCCACAGAGATGTTTTGTAGTAGTTTTACACGTTCAGACATGGCTCATCCAATCTGAATTTAGAGTCTGAGCTATATTGTGTTACTGAAACAGCGTGAAGTTGACATATAATAGTGTAATAGTATTCTCTGTGAACATGACTCGTTCTCCCACAGCTGTTAAAGCCTAAATGACTTAGTCTGTACTAATGAAAGTCATTCAGTTTTACACGGATGTTAATCACACCCCCAAGCCATGAGCTGCTAGATTTACTGTCACGTGCTCTGTAGCTCCGTGATCAATGTGAATGAAAAAGAGCAGCAGAGCAAATTCCTGGCTTACGAGCGTGACCTTGTTTGACCTCTCAAATCTACCTGTTATAGAGCAGATTGGAGTTTTTGGAAAGGGTTTATACTGTAAATCTAGTAAATCTAGCAGCTCAAAAAATAAAATAAAATAAAAGTGACTTGACTGTACATATTTACCTTTTTAATGTATTATGGGTGAGAAATTAAATGCTTACACAACCAGGCAGTACAGGTAGTATTAGATAGTAACATTCCCACATAAATGAACAGGGACTGGCTGCATAAAAGCTTAGACTACAGTCTTACAAGTTAGTCATCTAATTTTTTTATTATTATTATAGTTGTGAGATTCTTTAAGAGCAAAAAGGCTAATATGTAATTAGTTTTACTTTCTGCATATGCAGCTGTGTATTTCTTCTGTGTGCTGTCTTTTTTTCATATGAACAGCCTTGCCTGACAGATTTATTCCAGCAAATGACTCTTAGCCATCTTTAATTCATTCATTTAAAAATTTCTCTTAACCCATGTATATAATAATGTTACCCCTCCCCTCAACACTTTTTAGGAGTTGATTATCATATCCTAGATTTTTCTTAGCTTTTCGTTGTCATGGTGACAGGTCTCTATGCTTGCGTCTATAATTAAGACACTGAATTACTGTCCTAACACGGTATTATCCCACTTTCACCACAAGAGGTCACTAATCAACCTATCGATGAGTGTTAGGTACCGGAGATGTTCCTTAAAGCCCTTAAAGACAGAAATGAAAATTCTGTCATCACCTATTTACCCCCTTTTGTTTCAACCCTGTATGAGTTTGGTAAGTTTGGCAGCTAACCTGATTTTACCAAGTGCAATATATTCCTCGGTCAAAATCTTGACCTTGGAACAACATTGTGATTAACCAATCAGATTTGAAGAAACAGTTTACAGTTTTTGTGAAGTTTAGGCTTACAATCAGTGTTTGGTGCTTGTGCATCAGTGTCAGTCATCTACACTGTCAGTCAGTCAGTATCATTTCCTCTGATTTTAGGCATTACTCATGTTCAGGTTTAGATGTAGAGATATGGTCAAGACATTTTTTTGCGTTAAAATGTTGCTCCAGGTTTTAACAAAATTTGGAACACATAGTAATCAGGACAAGTGCAGGTTTGGCAGTGGTATTAAAATAATATATTATTATAAAATATGTATTTTTAAGCTATTTCCCCATGGGTAAAATAAAAAAAACATAATTTACTTGAGTTTACTTGAGACTGTTTTATTACATTAAAAAGTAGTCTATTTAAAAATATTCATTATTTTAGAAGAATTAGCTTAATTACGTTAAAAATTATAATGATAATTTTAAATGAAGATTTGTTTTATTTAAATCTAATGAATGATTCAAACTTCAAAATACATATAACAGTCACAGTTTGCCTCCCACTGGTACAGTATAATGTAAATTACTAACACAATATATTAGCAGTTTATCATTACTTTCAAAGACCCATTTTGATGGTGGCTCCCTCAACTTTTATATGCGGACTTTAAAGTTTTGTAAGCTACCAGTAGTGAGAGCTTGTGGGAAAAGACGTTAAAATTTCGTTACTGAAGTGGCGGGAGCCATAGTTCAAAAACTTGCCAAAATACACAAGAAGAAGGAATTTGATAGGAATAATCACTACCACATGTTTGAGACTTATTCTCGACAGGGATGTCCAGTTAAAAGTCGCCTATTATATTGGACCTTTTATTGAAATTAATTAACTTTCAATTAAAGTTGAGGGAGATAAAAGGAACTTTTGAATGTTAGTTTTTTATGCTAATGAAGCATTTATTATTATTTTATTTATTAAAAAAAAAATCCTTGGAATACCCACATGAAGGTGTGAAAAACAAACATGTACAGCTGTCAAGACAGTGATATCTTTACTACAGTGGATTCCACACTTAACAGTAATTTCTCAAAAGTTCTGTTTTAAGAAAAGTTTTCTTTAAAAAATATATATATATATAAACAAAAATGACTGATTAATTAAACAATCAACTGAGAGAGTCCGTTTAAAGTTGAACTCAAACCAACTACCAACTTGCAAATCATCTGACTCTTATGTAAATTAAAGCCTGCTAGCTATTTGCATTCAAAACATCTGTTTCACCAAGTTGTCTAATTAAAATTGAAATCCACAAAATTCACAGTGTCTGAGGTTACTGTACGTGTCCAGTTGCTTTAGCGAACACTGTCTCCCCTTGTACATTACATGATTAGTTTCTTGCTTGTTGTTGAGTGGTTCAGCGTTTGTTTATAGGTTAGGAGATGAAGTGTTAGGCCAAACAAACTTAAAATGATGAGGACACCATGAGTAATGCTGTTTCTATGGTTACAGTAAAGAAAAGGCAAAAATTATTTCATGTCCAACAGTTTGGGAGTTATTCCAGCTACATGTTATTCATGTAATTCTACGTCTGCGGTGACAGAGAGAAAACAAACATTAGCTTTGAACCCACGGAATTCACTTAAGTATAGCATTATGTCCACACACACTCACATGATGGCTTTCCATGTCTTATGGAGATTCCGTAGATGTAATGGATTTCATACTGTAATGACCGTATTTACCCTGAACCTCACACAAACTATCGGTCATTTTAGATTCTCAAAAAATGATAAACTTGTTTTGAAATACATATAGTGACATATCTGTTCTCTTTCTTGGAAATAAAAGCTTAAAATAATGACATGATTTCCCTGATCTATCTATCTATATCTGATCATACAAAATATCATGACTTGTCTTTTTTTGTAACACAAGAGCAAAAGAAATGTTGCTTATAGTACATTACAGTGCACCAAATCATGCTTTGAAAAAAAGCAGTGAAGCTGGGTGAGAGGTTATAACACAAGGTTAAAAAGCATCATTACTTTTTAAGTTTCCAAAATAGACAGTAATCTTCCTTTGCTCTGCACGTTAACAATGTCAATCACAGGCCTCTTGTAATGTTATGAAGCATAATAATTTTGTGTTGCTGAAAATACAGCTGTCACTCGCTGCAAACCTATACTTATTTTGATTTCATAAACTCATCAAGCCACGTAATTTCTGTTGTGATGAAAACTGAGGAGGGGGACGTTTGAAAATAGAGAGACAATACCCTCTGGTGGTACCGATGGAGAATTTTATGAATCAATAGTTTATATTGTTGAGCAGTTAAAAGATTATATAAAGAAATGATTACACATAAAGAAATGGTTTATAGTTTAAGTAATCTCAGTGATGTGGGAAAATGCTATATTTCACAACAAAAAATATACTTTAACTAACGAACACATTTAATTTGGTTATTAACAGTGTTTACAGTTCAATTACTCAACAAACACATTCTGTATAAATCAAAAGCAAAAAGAAAAAAGGTTTTATTTGTATTAAGTCAGTTCTGCATATCATACAGTTATGTCAGTCACAAACTCATATTTTATTCATGAGTTTATTTCTAAGCATTATACATGCTTGAATTATTCTGTACAAGTAGAAAAAGCTTAAACCAATAGTGTTCAAAGAAAACTCTTATACATACCCCGAGGCTGCAACTGATACAAAACCTGATATTCCGGCTGCTCAGTTTTTATGGCATTATACATGTTACTACACTTTCAGGAAACTTTCAGGTGTACGACACAGCACTCACGTTATCTCTCAAATCCATTTGGATACCTCCAAATTGTACCCAAAGACATTTTTGTATTTTGTACGCTTGGAGATGTATACACAAGAAAAGAACAAAGAGATACGAGCCATCAGCAAATGTGTTCACAATCATAAATTAATAGTTATCAAACAACAGCAGATGTGACTAAGTCACAGATGGACCAGCAGGGGGTATCGGGCACATGCCCTTATCAGTTCTCCGTCCAACGGATACTAAATAGATAGCTGGGCTGGAAAAGTGATAAGGAGATGTAGTCGACATAAATCGAAGTCTCACCGTGATGGAAGAGTCTCCAGTATGTTTCTGTACATCCAACTCCCCATAAAGTATATTGAAAGCAGTATAATGTCAAAACTAAATGTCCAAAGAGCTCATCTTGATATCCTCAACTCCCAGTAGAAACAAAACCCTCCGACCTGCTGACTAAGGGAGTATCCTGAAAATACTCACAGAGAAAGTTGTTTAGACACACCTCATTGATGAGTTTTATGTCACCTTAGCCCGACCCTATTCCGCTTTTTTAAGCTCTCATTGGTCCACAACTGAGATTCGGATTTCAGTCACTCATCAGAACGCCAGCCAATGGGGTGGGAGAGGATTGGAAAAGGTGCTATTCACACAGGTGTGGTTCAGCTGTGCATTCCAGCACACACATACCTGTCAGCTTAGACTTCATCCCCATGCCCCGAAGAAACAGGCTGTCTCCAGAAACAAAAAAAACATACTTGTGATCGTTCAAAACCACATTCCTCCTTTTAATTATTTTGGCTTGTGTGTAATAAACATATATATGTCATTCAGTAGGGTCCGACGGTCTCGCATTACAATGAAAATCTAATGTCAAAAGCATTAGCACACAACTTTGAACCCTAGTGAGCGTTAGTATCCTAAAACAATTAGATCATAAGTGCAGTTTTAGATCTGAACTTTGTACAACAGTTCAAAATGTTATTTTTCAACTGAAGCACAAGATGCTCTTTGGATCATTCTGGAGAACATGAACATCAGGTCTGACAAACTTGTGGAGCTGATCTATTTTTCAATTTTCAAGGTTTTCTAGCTCTCGTGGCATAAACGTACCTTGGTGCACTTTTTAGCAAGACACTAAATACGTACCAACAAGTACATATCACTTCAGTTTCCAAAAGTAATGGAACTAGAGGCTGTAAAACTTAGATACCGTAATTTTTGCACAATTACTTGAAGTATATGATGTTATGAAAATTTATGCTTTTCAGCGTTAGCATCACATATGTTCAGCTTCATATCTATAGGTTTTTATAGACGGTAAGGTTGTTCGGTAGCTACTTAAAAGGCAAGGAGCACCACTTTGAATTCTGTGTAACTATGGTTCAACAAAACAGTTCAAATCTGTGTAAAAGGAAGTTGAAAAGTTAAAAGCAACAGTCCTTGGATATTTCAATTCTGAACCACTGCAATACATTCATATATCAATGTGATAAAAAGTGCCAGGGGTCACATATTGAATCTGTGTTTTGGCACCAATCAGTGGACATTTCTCTTAGAAACTGTGGCGAAACGTGCAGTAAGGCACGTAAAAACTGTGTTGCACAAAGGTACATATCTTTATGAGACCAGGTTGTTATTAATAGTTAGTAGGTAGTTGTAAAGTTTAGTTAGGTCTATATGTAGAGCTGGGCGATAATTCATGTTTATTCATTTTTTTTGTTTTACTTTTTAGAGGTAACTTTTTTTTTTCACTTTTTAGAGGCCCGATGCCCTCTGAACATATGAATAAATATAATTGTTCCCAAATATTATTATATAATATGTACAGAATCAAGATGTTTGGCATAGAATGCATTGGTTGAATTAATTTATCTGAGCATCAAAACAGTAGGGCTTTACCACCTCATAATGTAGATAATCAGCAATGTTGGCCAAAAAAGCTTGTGATAAAAATGTTTCCTTTACAGTATTAATGAGTGTTTCTGGCTCTTTTCTTTTCCCTGCATTGGCCGTCACTTGCACTTGCCGCTGTTGTGAGCAGGCTGCCAGTTTCTGTTTGCGTCTGTGTGCTTGTTTAGCCCTGTATGTTGGCATGCTTCCATGGAGTAAGCCAAACCTAAAGACCCGGCTGGTGGTGGAATGTTAAATATAGGTTGTACTGAGACTTCTAACACAGTATACAGTATAAATAATCCACAAGTATGATTGCAATTCAATGAGTCGAGATCCAATGAGTTTTAATTGCACAGAATACAGTTTAAACCACAATGACTCAGTCAGTTAATTTACTAAATATGTAAAAAGTACTTTAACAGTGAATAGCTGATGTCAGCTTTCACTGCATTGAAGTAATTAATACGTTAATTAATTAAAAAAAATGAATTAATCAAAAATAAAATTAATTTGAGTCTTTTACGTTTTAAATTTTTCATCTAATATTTTTATTGTATTTATTTCGACAAAATTCCTGGTGTTTTCTTTAGTTATCAATCAGATTAACTAGCTTTTAAATTAGGAAATTGTAATATCTATCTTACTAAAATTTCAATATCTGTTCAACAAAACAGGTTGGTTCCATAGTCTATATTATAAACGCTCTCTCATTTCTCAGAGAAAATGCATTTAAATGTAATAACAGAAAATACTATGTTACATCTCTCTTGGTCTTTCTTTTAGTATTTTAATTAATATCTTAGTTGACAAAATGTGTTATTAAGAAGTCTTGTAGATGTGTTCATTTTCAGTTTTCTGTATCTGTCAAATAATTCTGCAAATTCTGTCTGAATACATATATTATTAATACTAAGCCTAGTAATAATAATTGAATAATAACTATAATAATGTTTATTTAGCAATGCAATGCTTTACTACATTATTTAAAAGACTGAACGTACATCATGCTTTTACTTTTAAAAATCTCTGTCTGAATCTGCCCCCAAGTCAGTGCAGGAACGTTTTAGAGTCACGTACATCTCAGGGACTTTGTAAATTAGCTGAGTTGAAGTTAATTTGCCCTTAACACTGCAAAGACCAGCTCTGTGCAGCTTTTCTGCGTGGCCGCCCCTCGGGATCCTGATCCATGGTGACGTGTCTGCACAGGACGGGGGAGGGCGTCCCCCTCGCTCTGTGTCTGTGTGCATTGCACACCCTGCTTATCTTAGTCCAGTTCCTCTCAGCCCGGTGTGAAAGTGTTGAGCTAAAGAAAACAGGGGCGGCCCACTCTTGATCCAGTTCCGGCTTTCTTCTCCACACCAGCTGCCAGTGGCACTCACACGGATGAGGGGAGATCTGCGAAAGCATCTCCACTGCATTGCGGCGCTCTCTCCTGGGATTAGCTAGGCTCTGCATTCCCACTGTCATATTGCTGGAGTCTTCAGCGCCACAGAAGGCGGGGGTGGTGTGTGTGACATAGCAATGAGAGTATGAGGTGTGAGATGTGCGGTCTTGGTGGACCGGGCATATTATCAGCTGGATCTCAGTGTCAGTGTTCCTGTAAAGGCAGGAGAGGAAGTTGATGGGCATGAGGAAAGGAAGCAAATTCAAACGTTTTCGCTTTGTCTGACTTTTCATTTTCTTTAGGTGATTTCTGTTTGAAAACATCATACTAAAAAGGGGCACATTTTTTATAATGGGAAGAGGTATTGCTAATATTTGTTTGACTTATGAAGCATTCTTTTACTATATATAAAGCTAAATATGGAAGTATAACAGCCAAAAAAATCTATGAAACCTGTCTTTTTCACAAAAGGTTCTTCATAATATTTTATTTTATTTTGGGTTTTTTTAAGAACTGTTCAGTAAAAGATTCTTTGGAAACCAGGAATGATTATTCTGTGGTATAAATGTGAGGTAAAAAATTCCAATAATTCCAAAACATATATATTTCAAAACTAAGAAAATAGCAATCTTGTAAAAGTAGTTAAATGAAGCTGCCATTTTATTGGTTTTTTTTTAATTATTATTTATTTATTTGATTTATTTAAATGAACAGTCTGTATCAACTGATTCACTAATGTGTGAACGAATGAATGAATCAGATAAAACAAATCAAATTACAATATTTATGACTAAGGAGCAAACATAGGCCATAATAATAGCAATAAAGCAGGGCAACTAATCTGTTGCTTTAAGTACAAACACGTAACTTTTAGGAATAACCCTTTATCGTTTGTACCTCAGTGTCCCAGTGACAGCTTTTTCCCTTTACAGTGTTGTGATTGATGGCCTCTTCCATTTATATATATTAGTCCATGTCATTTTTGATAACTAGTGATCTAAACATCCATTGCTTTCACTTCATGTCCAATTTTCCAATTTCCTAATTGACCATCATGCTTTCCTGCAGATAAAACACTTATCTCTACATAACGTTCTGGATTCAACAAACACTCACAAACAGACACACCACAATCTCCTGAGAGCCAGCTCTAATTGAAAAAGCGCTGGGAATAGCCACTAAGGTGCAAGGGCTAATAGTGCCATGATGAGAGATGATTGTACGATGGCTGGAAGGAGATTTACACACTCTATTGTCTTGTACAGACAAGAGCTGGTCAATGGTGAAGGGCCTTGATTGGGTCTTCTACTGACATCAGGTAATTCTCTCTAATTATGCCTTTGCGGGGCTGCTTGAAGGCAGATGAGGGGTTGCAGAGGATATATAAAATATTGTTATAATGCAGGTTTTATTGTAACCTATAAAAAAAGCAGGGCATATTTACAAATATGTCATTTCATAATTTTCAGTCTCTGTAAGTTTGACTTTCTCTATCATGTGATTGCAGGAGTCTTAAATAAACATAATTTGATATTATAATTTAGCATCAGACATTCACATCAGTTGCATTTTAAAGGAACAGTGCACCTAAAACACACACACACACACACACACAGGCCATTCAATGCACATGAGTTTATGTCTTCACTGGAAAAGATTTGGAAAAATATATAATTCCCTCACCGATGCATCACAAAGCATTTGTTGTATAGAAACAAATTTACCATTAAAGAATTTTAAACTGTCACTGCTGGCCAAATTCTGACCATTATGTCTATTTTAACACTCCTTCCAGTTAAATCCAACCTCTCACATCAAAATCCATCAACAAATTAGTTTGGGACTGTTTTGGACTGTTTCCACTTACACAAAATCTTTGCATATTTCTCTCCTGTTTCAAATGAAACAACCAGAGAAAGCAATATTATGAATAGAGGACACTTTTTTTAGCCGGAAGCAATGATGTTAAAAACATCTTGTTGGATTTGTTTCTTACAAATACTCAACTTGAGAATTACTACAGTACTTTGGATTATATATATATACAAATGTCTTACATCTTGGATGTATTGCATGCAAAATTCATTTAACATTTAATTTAACTTCAAGACTTTCATATTTATTAATTTGGCACTCATTTGTATGCACATACAGTGTATTTTCAAACCCACAACAATGGCATTACTAGCATCATCTAAATGCACATATTTTCTGTACATCTATGTTTACTCATGAACAGCAGTTTATTGGCTGATCTGCTGCTCATAATGTGGTGATATAATCCTGTTACTCGCTCAGCAACACATCCTCCTCTTTTATAGCACAACAGTGCAGCACAGCGCCTTCGCCAGCAGGGGGCTGTACGACTGACTTTCTAAAAATAGCCATCAACTTTATTTCTCAAGGGATACAGAGGCTTTTCTAGAATGTCTTCTTCTATTTCTAAACAAAGCACTCATCTGCTCTATAATAGAGATTACACATTGTACAGAATATCCTTGAGCTTTATATATTGCGCACGGTGAACGAGCAGCTATAGCTGTTTAATGGCACAGCCCATATGTTCACATAGTCATATATCATATATGCTCACATATCAAACTGAGATGCACCACTGTATTTAAAAAGGGTAAATCCGTCACTTCTTTCCAAAGACGGATAATATTTGGAGCTTCATGTCGTAACATTTAGCTGTTAATGTGACTTTTGAGACGTGAAAGAAGGACCCTGCGTATCTGCCTGTACTGCCTTAAAGACTTTTCCCCCCAAACCATTTTTGGCTGTACTGAAATACACTCAGTTGCTATGGACACAGATCATATTTTTTATTTATTTTTTTTTAATCTGTGTCCATGACAACAAACCAGCTATTACAGAAAGGGGCCACAATGTAATTCACTTTAGAAGAGGCTGCACGTGCAAAAAAAAAAAGCTGTCAGACTATTTATTGTTTCATATCGCATTTACATAGAGAAGGTATATACTATATTTGTGTACTACAAAGTTGTGTCTGTAGAATTTGTTTAAAAATCACATAGCTAATATGACTGATATATGTGCCATTGGATAGGATGGCGAGCTGTTTTTTTTATTCAACAATTGATATGAATTATTAGCCTATCAGCTTCAAACCTACACTAGCAACAGACACTGAGTTTGTTTGTTGGAACTGTGTGCTAATAGTGCAGCGGAGCATGTAGAATGCTGCTCCAGTGTTTTCCGCGCTGACACTAATTGTGGCTTGCATGTGGTATAAAATGAAGAGTCTATGTACTAATGATGAATGGCATGGAGAGGCTGAATTCAGATGCATCTCAATAGCTATTATTCTCTGTTGAGTGAGGAGAGGAAACACTAGCTGACTCCAAGGGCGCAGATTACATGAAACGTCCTGGATGTCCTGAAACGATTGCTCCCTTTACCCTTTAACCTTTGCGCTTGTGATCTTTGCTCAGTGTGACATGAATCGGATTTATTTAATGATTTTTAAACAATTTGTGCTTTAAAGTCTAATTGTGTGGACATAAAAATACACCACGCTCAGAAAAGAAAGCGAATGTCATTGTAAGAATTTATGATTGTATTTATGATTGAATTTGATTTGCACATCTGTGGGCCAGTGGTGTTTTACACTCTTAAAAATAAAGGCGCTTAAATGGTTCTTCACAGCGAGGCAAGAGTCAAAGGTTCTAAGAACCATCTCTTTCTCAGCTTTTTATAATCTTTTGCTGCAAAGAGCCTATTGTGAAACATTCTTCAGATGTTAAAGGTTCTTTATGGATCAAAAAAGGTTCTTCTTTGGCATCTTGAACACCTTTATTTTTAAGAGTGTATAGCCTACATTGTGTCTGACCTCATTACCTTGACAGTTTATCAAGAGAAAACAATTATTGAGTGTTATATGAAAGATGTTATATGAAAGATTCATCATTTACTCACCCTAAAGTTATTCTAAACTTTTATGTCTGTCTTTTTAATGAATATGGTTAACACAAATATTTCTTGTGACTTCCATTGGGAAAAAATGCTATGAATGTCAGTGGGCACCAGAAACTTTATATCTCCATATACAATAGTTTATTTTGTGTTCAGTGAAAGAAAATAATTAGAATAACTTGAGGGTGAGTAAATGATGACAGAATCTTCTGTGTGTGTGTATGTGTGTGTGTACGTTTTTATATCCTCGTGGGGACCAATTGTCCCCACAAAGATAGGAATACTAGTAAATTTTGACCTTGTGGGGACATT
>JAUCNO010001163.1:168974-180170 GCA_032353835.1 Enteromius viviparus | reverse complement strand
CATGTAAATAAAACACAAAATCCTACGTGCAAATATGGATGCATGATTACATAACTAAATTAAGTTATTAACTGAATAATTTTTTTCAGTGTAGTTGTTACAGCTCCAATCACATTTGTACATGCTTTTGGGTTTTTAGAATTCACTTGCGTGCTCATTTTCTGTGCCCCCACAGATGAGGAGAGTGATGCCTTTTAAGAATTATTAAGGGAGTTTGCAAATGTGATATTGATTTAATACAACATTACTAAACAAATTCTGCATGATTTTGCTCTATATCATCAGCAAAAAAAACCTTCCAAATAGAGTAACAGCAAACAGCAAAATGTTTCATTCATAAATTAAAAATTAGTGTGTGGTAACACTTTATGGTAAGGGTACATGAAATACTTTTCATGAAGTCGTGAGAAACGAATGCTTAGTTAATGGATGCAGTGTTGGGCACATCACTAAAAAAAGTAATTAGTTATAGTTACTTCTCACAAATAGTAAGTGATTTAGTAACTGAGTTACATCGTTATACAAGTAACTAATTACCAGGGAAAGTAACTATTGCTGTTATGGTCAGTGTCTGTTATGGTTTCGTTTTTGAGTCCCTTCCTGTTTATCCTTATTTGGTCATTCCTGTCATTATGTGATTATTAGTTAATTCTGTTACACCTGTGTCTCCCCAGCTGACGTCCCTTTAGTTATTAGTTCGTAGTGTATAAATACCATGTCCTTTGAGTTTGAGTTTGTCTGTCAATTAATGCGTTAGGTCTTGTGTACTCTCTTCGTGTTTGGAATTATTAAATTATTAAATAACTCTTATTTGCGTGAACTCCACGATCTCCTGCGTTCTCCTTGTTATAAATGAATATGACAAATTATTATAATAATATGTTATACATTAATCTACACTATTTATCTGCTGACATATAGCAGCAGTCAGTCAATAATTCTAATATGATATTATAATAAATTAGCATTATATGATGATAAAACTTGAGTTACCAGAATTACCAAGTATGACTGCATATTTGTCATGTTGACTGAATTAGGACTGGTGGTAGTGCTTGTTTATCATTTAGTGTTTCTATTAAAAAGGTATGTCTGAAAACAGATATTTCCAGAAAAATTATCTTTCAGTTCTGATTGGTTGATTTGAATGTTGTTCCAGGAACGTCTTGTACATGGTGAAATCTCACATTTATGAAACACACTAAGAATTATTGAGCTACTGGATTTATGAATATTAATCACGTTGTCTGCATTTGCTTGAATTGATTTGCTGAAATCAAAACAGGGATGGCAATTGGTGAGCGCCAGCCAATGGGATTGTCGTTAGCCCATTAGCCCAGAAAAACCGGCAGTTCTTAAAAGCTTTAGAATTCCAAAGGATCAAAGAATATTGTGTACTGTACTTGTAGCGTGTAATTTCTGCATGGTAAGTCTCTCTTGCTTTCTACCATTCTTTGCATGTGTTGAGACTAATAACCTACCTGTAAAGCTATACTCAGTACTGATCAGTACTGTACTGAAGTTTTAGACACTCCTGTAAAATATGCTGTAAAATGAGGATGCTTTCAAAAATAATGCCTTAATTTGTCATTTAACTTTTATTAACTAAATCAAATAAATAATTGATATTACAGCTTTTGGAAAAACAGCTTTTGGTAAAACAGCTTCTGTTCTTTGGTTTTTCAGTTTTTTCTTTTCAGTTACTTTCCAAGTAGGTTTTTTGAAGCATCTTGGAGACCTTGCAACAGTTCTTCTGGGTTTAGTCTGTCTCGGTTTCTTCTGTTACTTTATGTGTTATGTTTTCTTTCTATGGTTTTCTGGTTTAGTGTTATGTGGAATTTTATTTTGAATGTTTGTCTCCCACTACCCCTTGCTTCCCTTGTGTTTTTGTCTTGATAGTTTCCATAGTTATTGATCCACTCCGGATCAATGATCAGATCCGATTTCTGTGTGGAGAACTGGCTATTGTCAGACTCTTTGTGCAGACAATAATCTCACTGCGTTATTAGAATTAATGACAAAAATAATGTTTAAAAATTTTCAACTAACACTCTAGCACAAAAGATAGAAATAACTGTTTAAACTGTTTTTTTGTTGATAAAAATATTAGTGGCCTAAGACTTTTGCACAGTACTGTAATTCTGCAAGTGACTGCAGTTTCAGAAGTTTCAGTATCTTTTAAAATAAAAGTCTTGCATAAGATTTTTATTTTTATTACGTAGTCTTACAAAATAGCGACATAAGCATTACTTAAGGTCTTTCTAAATTAGTATGTTATAATAATTTTAACAATTTCTAATAGTCTAATGTTTATCGGTTAACATTTACATCAATTTCACCAGTCCAGCCTGAATCTGGAGGTTTGTACTTGCATTGTCTTTTGTGTGCTACGGGATTCCCTCTGTGGCCTTTGCTGACGAAAGGGGTTAGGGGTTGGAAACACGGCCGGCAAAACTTAACTTACACAAATTCTCACGGAAAAATAAGAAAGGAAAGAAATAAATTAAAGAGACTATGGGTTTTCTTCTCATCGCGGCTAGGCAGGAACAGGCGTGCGCGCTGGAACGGCCCTTAAAGAACGTAACACGTGATGAAAATCATGATGACTAAAAGCAAAACTAAGAGCTAAGGCTTAAAGCTGAGGCTAAGAGCCTAATTTGAATAATGTCTAGAGCTTTTAAACTCATCTTTGGGGTGTATGGCAATACACAGTAAAGCGCTATATAAGTGTAAAGAAATATTATTATTATTATTATTATTATTATTATTATTATTAAATTCAAAATGTCACATCAGTCACATGGTACCAACTTTCCCGCTCTTGCAGAATATATTTTTGGACATGATTTCTATAACATGAATATTATACATTTGACTAAGAATTGGTGGGCAGAAATGCTTCAAGTAGGAAAATTTAAGCAAAACCATACTATACACGGATATTAAACTTTAATACTGCACATTAACAAAAACTGCGCATTTGTGGATCCCTCCGTCTATCTATATAAACGTTATCTTTCCAACGAGTCAACACTCGCAGTCAAAACATGCATCGACTCAGTGATACATGGAACACCGATTACATTGCACATAACACTTATTTTATTTTAGATATTATAACAATAATGCTGTGATGAGCTCCACTCACCTGTCTTAATTTGTCCTGGTCGTCCCTTTGGAATAGACTGCTTAATTGTACTTAAATGACGGCTGGTCCCGCTCTGATTGTAAGACAAAACGTGATTGGTTGGAGAAAGAACGTGCAAAGATTGGTTAGCCCACACTGCCGGTATCTGATTGGCTTAAGTGAAGGTGAAGGTGGGTGGAGTCCTCACGTTTGTGGATCAGTGTGCGTCTTGATGCTAGAAATGTTTCAAAATCCACAAATACGCGGAGCAATTCACAAACGCACAGAGAACAATCCACAAATAGGCGTAGAGATCTACAAATGCGCAGGACGCAATTCGCATATAAACGTCAGGCAAAGTTGTGTTTGTAGAATAAAATAAATATTTGTGAGTATGTTTTTTATTCGCAAGTCTAATTTTACTTATTTGTGAATGTCATTCATGTTTGTGCAACTCTTAAGATTTATTTGTGAACATGCTTGTTTTTTTTGTCAATGGCTTTACATTTATTTGTGGATCATAATATTAGGAAATATGCAACAATTCTACCCCCATAGCGTACACACACTCCCAACACACATTTTAGTCCAAACTGTTTGTAAAAGTGCATGTGGCTCCGGATGACCCCTTTAAGACTTGGTTGTTGATCATGGAGGAAAAATTTAAGAAAGATAAGCAGATGAAATGACTGGACAAATAAGTGGGCTGCTTTGCAGAAAAAAGTGCTAATTTCACTGGAAGATAGAGTTATAACATTTTGATTAAAATTTACAGGCTCACAACAAATGCATGGATACATTGTTCAAAATATCTAAAAAAAATTCAGTTATCTTTCTCAGGTAGAAATGCAGCGCTATTCGTTGAAATCGCTGACATCACCTTTAATATAAGGAAGTCAGGAGTCATATTTCGCTAAAGGAAAGGGATGAATGGATGCATTACGAACATGTCCTTGATAAAAAAAATTCTGCTTATGGTGAATCATACTGTAGGCATGGTGTCAACAATCACAGAAGATAAAGAAGAGGAAATGACAGAGATGTTCATGGAGCCTCTGCGATTGAGCACAATTGGCTGATTACAGCCGTCATCTATTGTGAGGTTTGAGTGTGGACAATAAGTACTGGTTTAAGCCGTTCCCTAAAACTGTTGATACAAAATTAGTATTTTACAAAAATCGTCAAAGACAAATGTTTTTCATAGAAATCGTCGTAGGGAGCACTGAAAGTGCAACAATCCTCATAGATGCATAAGAAGCTTTCAAGCAGGGTGGCAGGAAGTGTACCCATTGCAAATGCTCCTTTGATTAACAGAGCAAATGCAACACCCTGCATGATTTACTGCCAATCAAACACTAATGATCATTCACACAATTGATTAAAGATAAATACATTGGTTGGACAAGCCAAGAAATAACTTGGAGCTACCGTAAGGAACGATAATACCCCTGAACGTGTGAACATGTTTAGTGAGCTTAATGCCAATAGTGCTTTTGATAGTTTCAGCTTATTTTATAAAAAAATTTAAGCATTCCTTCTGATAAAGACAAGAGCAAGGAAGCATTTATTTTATGATAATCACAAGATAATTTTAAAATAAAATACAGCATCAGTGCAGTCAAACAGTTGACGATAGCAGCCACTGACTTGAGTGAGTAAATGATGATAGAATTAGTTTTTGGCTGGTACAAACATTATGTATGTGTATATATATATATATATATATTAGTGCTGTCAAACGATTAATCGTGATTAATCACACCCGAAATAAACGTTTTTCTTTACATGTCTGTTTAGGCTTTGTTTATTTATTCTGTTTATATTAAGTATATATTTTGAAAGTATTTACATGTAAATGCATTTATATATTTATTTTCTTATATTTGATATTATATCTAAACATAATAATATATAAATATAACATTTTTATTAAATATATACATGCATGTGTTTGTATTTATTTATACTTAATGAATATATACAGTACATACAAATATATTATGTCTTGTACTTTGGATGTGATTAATCGTGATTAATCGTTTGACAGCACATGTCTGCAGTGCCTAATAACAGTCACTAAACTATCGCAATTTAGCACAACATCTCCTAACATTAATTTTCGTGGCATTATTGCCATTTAAATTTCAGCGATTTTAAATAGGCTATCTTATGCGCCTCTGTGTAGCATTGAAACGCACCATTTATGCTAAATGTGCCGTTTCAGATGCAGATTAGCTACAGTAGGTGTTACGTTTAGAGCAACTGGTAACAAATTTAAATGCAATACCTGTTCAAGGGTTTTTCCTTGCATGAAGCAATCTGTCATCATCTGTGCAACAGATCTAAAATGAACTCACGTGACTGTAAAAGTAGGTTTGTCTCTCTGTCCGAGGTTCTGAAAGCCGGTCACGTGACGCCACTGCCTCATTCAGCAGTGAGCGCGCGCACTGGTTTATAGACAATTTCACGTGAGACCGCGACAAACCATCACTCGTACACCGTAGCCTAATTCTCCCCGCTCACTGCGTCACAGAAGAGGTAACGGGAGGCATTTATGTGTCTTTTTCCAAAGCCTGAACGCATTCGACAACATTACGATGGTAGAGTTTGGCATTCTTCGTTTTTCTCTGCGCTTCTTTCCTACTTCGTGCCAAGGCGGTGATTGCAGTGGATGGGCAGAACGTGCCAGGCTTCGATTCTAATCCAGAAAGTGCCCGTCTGCCCGGGGATCTGGCGCTAAGATGTAAGGACCGAAACAAGCCTTTCCCCCCAAAACCAGCATCTTCTTCACAAAAATGCAGAAGGGAATTCGACTTAATGATGGTCATGTCACCTACCTGGGTCTTTTGGCAAAGAAAGATGGGACGAGACGAGGCAGCTTAAGCAAAAAAAGCTCCGACAACACAAAATGGCACACCAAGTGGTTTGCTCTGTTGCAAAATATGCTTTTTTATTTTGAGAGCGAGTCCAGCTCGCGACCCTCGGGATTATACCTGTTGGAGGGATGTGTGTGTGACAGGTCGCCCTCACCCAAACCTTCACTGTCAGCCAAGGAGTGCTTAGAAAAACAGGTACGAAACAAACGGAACGACAACTTTGCTTCATTCTACTGTAATGCTGATGCAGAGCCTTAGAATAGAGTTACTTTTGGGGCAAAGCAACTAAAAACGGCCATTCTGTTTAAGCCAGCAGCGACTCGGGGTTTGTTTTATGCGTAAAGATGATGAGCATGCGCTCGTCGAGACAACCAACAATTTTACCACTAGGCATCTGCTACTTTACTCAGTGCTCGGAGATTTTTGCACATGATATTCCGTGCGTTTGTTTAATAGTGTTTATCTGTCATGACTACTTTTTTCCTTGAAAACGAGCGAGATGACATTACTGTTTTTAAATCCTTCGGATATGTTACATAAGATGCGTATTATCAATATAGATTCCTTGTGGTTACATCAATTATTACACATATTAGCTATATGTTTATGTTCCTGTTATTAAAGTATAGTTTATCCAGACAATCAAAATGCTGTCATGTTGGCTACTCAACCTCACGTTGTTTCAAAGCTTACTTTCTATGCATGTGGAACTTCAGTCACCATTACATTACGCCGAGCATCTCCCTTTGTCTGTCACAGAATATATAACAACATGAAGGAGAGGGAATTACATAATAATTTTAGTACTACAGGGGTTTATGCAGAAACTTGTTTGTCAGTCTCAAGCGAACAGGCAACAGTTTAACGTTACCGATGTAAGTGTCGTTTATCGTTTGATATCCGTTTAGCTTTCCAGGAAAAAGGATGTTATTTATCAGCGTTTCTCCTCAGAGACATTTAAGTTTCGACTGTTCCGCTCTCTGCCTCACACAAGAGAGAAAATGACGCTAGAGAAGCATTTTATAAACCTCAGAGTCGCCATCATGCGGAAAACTGGCGTAGAATCGCAGTCTGTTTGACGTATTGATTTAATTCTCGCGCTGATATTAATAGCATCCTACCTTGGCAACTGCGTCTTCACAACGTGTTTAATAACAAATCGTTCCCAAAACTGAACTTTATGTTCACTAGACACTCCTTAGGCGCCTGAAAAGGTGCTGTGCAGCATTTAATGTTCTTTATTGTGATCCAACACAGACATGCTGCTGATTAGGCTAAACCTCGTGACTCCTTCAGAGATGTCATATTATATTTCAAACATTTCAAAGTAGTTTGTCTATTTATTGTTACTAAAACATAGTTATAACAATGTTATGTGGTTTGTGCCAACCTATTTCAGAGATGTAATTATTATTTTGACCAAAAAATAGCTCTTTGCTCCTATAAAAACGTGTAAATGACATAACCTAAATGTGCACTTACTTTTGCTTTGTTTTGTTTTTTTATTTCTTAAATTTGTTATAATAAAATGAGTTTCTCACAAATATGATTGAAAGGTTATTTGTCATCAAATATATAAGAAAAGCTGGTGTGTTGTACATGGAGAGGAGGGTCTTCTAATGGAAGTGACCATGTTGAGATCACATGACCAGCAGTTTCATACAACAGAAAGCAACAGTGCTCCTCCACTTTTTCAGGATAGGGTTTTTAAAAAAGCATTTGTTAAAAGCCGACCACCCAGTTCACAAAAAGACTAATTAAAAATACTAATGTCTTTGAAGAGCGAATTGACGAAGCATTGCAAGAGACATAAATATAAAACCACTTATTTAAAGATGTTAATAATAATTTATGTAATTTGAGAGTGTGGAGAGAAGACTCAATTATGTTCTGCTTTTTGTAATTTTTTTATGCAGAATCATGGCTAATGTAGTTATATGCAATGTGGGCAAATAGCTTCAACAAAAATAATCAACAGCCTCGTAGCTCACAGACAATCTCTCTTCAAAGGTTTATAAGTTATTAAATCAGTTCCCCAATGTAGAAAATTATTTTTTTTCTGATTGTTTTGCTTGAACTGTTGCACTCTATTGGACCTGGTTACTAATACAAACAATAATAGTACTACTGTACATTAATAATAATAATTTTTTTTTAAAAACCATAAACATTTAAGTTTATTGTGACAGGCATGTCCGTGATTCACTAGACAGTTCAAAAAGAATCAGTATGTGTGGAAATGTCCACTTAAGCCGTCCATGTTGAAGTGATGACCCACAGCTCCAAAAGGCAGGCCGTCAAGTGGCGGCCATGGCCAGCACACCACCAGCAGCACTGCATTATAGAGGAAGAGAACTCGATACATATTGCGCACCAGCACAAACCCTTAACAACGCACAACATTTATTGGGATGGAGTCCAAGAATGTGGACTTTAGATGCAAGCATGAAATAAAGGATAAATATTGACAAAAAAGGAGCAAAACCGGTTTGAACCTATAGGTGTCAGTATAAAAATCCAGCAAAATGTAAACAAAAACTTACTGAGTGCAGCTTTAATATTCAGCTGCAGCAACTTAATGACTGCAACTGCATGGCAGTCTGAAGCGTACAGTAGTTAGGATGGTTTAGCAGGTGATCCTGAAAGAAAATCTTAAAAGCTGCATCAGTTTTTTGTTTTACAAGCACGATTTTTGACTACTAGCCAGTGATGGAAACTGACATAGCTGAAGATGTTTCACCTTGGTTAAACCTGCCTGGCTGTGTCTTCAGCCTGCAGTGCTTATCTCTGTGTGTAAGGACCGCAATTCAACAAGAGTCTCTAAGACCTTCCTGTGAACAGCTGTCCCTGTGCTGACAAAGCAGGATGCGGCATGGAGTTTGATGCTGTGCATGTCTGTCATCCTCTAAAGAACAGTAGAGCGACGTTACCTAACAATCAACGACTCAGTGTTTGACAGAGTCACGCACACTTCAGCCTTTTTATTAGGCATGCACACTGTAACCTCATTCAGTGTAACTCATTTGCATAAATAATTTTACATTGGTAAGCTTTGGGTTTTCACCGAAATGGAAATAACGTAAGATGCCTGGTTTATGGCTAATACTTGCCTTGAGCAGAGCAGCAAATATAGATGCTTTCATCGGTCTTTCACTTAGATTTATTTATATTTTTAATTAGCAGATAGCAACTTACAAAGTAATGACTATTGTAATTCAAGGGATTTCAATGTTTTCATTAACTTCAAGGGAAAGGTTTACCCTGTTTTCATATTTTTTTTAATAAAAACTATTGTATAAATCTATGTTATTGATCTTATTGTAAGGGATTCTTTTAGTCCTGCCCAACATTTTATTTACTCAAATAAATACAGAATAAAATATCTGTTCCTACTTCATTTACATTGTCGAAAACATGCTATGATTTGCACAAAGGTTTTTTTTTGGTCTTTTGAACTGATCTGAAAGAGAAATTACTTATAGATATATACAGTAATATAAAAAGAATTTTTTTATGAGGTGGCTAATTTACATTTGTGTAATTAAAATAAAATACTTACTCGTGTAAGTATAATTTATACTTATATTTGTGTAAACCCCAGTGATGTGTAGATTTAATGGCAGGGTTAGGTGTAGTTCATTCATTCGAATTCATACAAATTGGCAACTCGTAAAATACATATCATTTAGCAAAAATGAGCGAGGTCGTACGAATTAGCCGCCTCGAAAAATATGTAAGAATTGCTGTGAGATTTGGCTAGTTTATTCCAAATCCCTTATTAGATCTTACCTAAAGTCTGTGGACCTAATGAGGTTCTTGTAACCTCTTATGATCTTAAAGTAGTGTTTGTTCCATATTCATATTTAGTATTATACAGTTCTTCTTTTTCTCCAGGTGTGCCCTGTCACAGAAACGGGAGCGAAAATATGGGTCGCTCTATTTAGTCTAGAGTTTGGTGCTACACAGGTGTGCAGGTGTATATTTACTTCAGATGCTCAGATTGTAAAAAATTGTAGACCGGTCCCCAAATCAATTTTACTTCCTAATCAAATCTAGTTTTTTTGGATTGCAGTTTTCCTAGATTTTATTCACTAATCTAAAAAAAGCACTTACTCAGCACAAAGGTGCTTTTGGGCAATGTGCATATTGGCGTATTCAACACAAATTTCATTGAAAACCATCCTGCTACCTTTCCTTTCATTGTCAGTATATTAACATACCAATCACTCTGCTCTACCATTCATTTATTGGCCCTACTTTAATATATCTGCATTTTAGCCCATGGTTCCTATGGCAACTCCTATTTGCATGAGAAAAAGAGTGGTTGGAGGGATGTGTGTGTGTTGCGGGAGCATGTAGCAGTGCGTTGCGCCTCCTTCATTAATGCTAACGCTGTTTGGGCTAAATTTGTTCTGTTCAGTACCGCTGAGGGGTCAGGGCCCATTTATAGCAGAACACTCATTTCACTTTTGGGAACAGCTGCATTTTTGCAGCTCAACAGAATGAGCCTGTGAATGTAGACTTACTGATGCTTGCTATTTGGTCTGCTTGCAGACTGCACTTGCATTAGTGCTCAAGACTGACATAATAAAATGTATGCTTTACAGAGGTGTGCTAACATAAGGAATGATGCAAAGTAAGTAGAGAATACGTCTTGCTAAAGGTGTGCATTATAGATTTGACTTGTAACAGTCATGGTGGTACACCGTTACAGGCCATTTCCTTTTCCAAAACCATAGTTCACTTCATTTAGCAAGGTTGATGTGACAGGTAACAGGTTGCAGATAGAGATATACAGGTGTCTAAAGAAACACTGCGAAAGGACCAGTCTGAACTCATGCATTATACAGCAACTTTTACAATATGTTATCCTTTGCTTTGTTAATGCATGCTAAAAGATAACAGAAATAATTTTTTTGATTGTCTGATTTTGTTGTAGTTGCAAAGCACATTGGGGTTTGGTTTATCCTGTAATTAATGGTTTTTGTGAACTTTTTATGCAAGCATTTTTAACAGTTTTTCTTTTTGTGACATTAGAGTATCCTACTCTATCGATCACACACTGATGTTTATTGTGTGTGTGCGTGCATGTGTAAATATAAGTCAGTTAGGTGTGTGAATATTAGGGATGGGAAGATTCCCCGATTCGCTCGGTGCATCGGCTAAATAACTTAACGATGCGATGCATCGGTT
>JAUCNO010001163.1:112314-161369 GCA_032353835.1 Enteromius viviparus | reverse complement strand
TTGCGATTATTTAGAAAATGTACTCTTGTACTCTTGATACTCAAGTACTTTTAAAAACAAGTACTTCAGTACTTTTAATTAAGTAGACATCTGACTGTAGTACTTATACTTGTACTTGAGTAATACATACTGTAGCAAGGGGTATCTGTACTTTTACTCAAGTAATGAATCTGTGTACTCTGTCCGCCTCTGTATAAAACCATGAATAAAACAGCTTGTGAATTGTCATTTAATGTTAACGTATTAGCCTACCTCAGAATACTAAACAATTTAACTTGTCAACCTTTAGTGTGTTTTATTAACAGGCTACATGTGAAGAATAAACATGTATTTGGTGGAATTTTCACACATTTGGACACATTTTCACAAAGACAGCAGTATACTTTAATGAACTGACATAAATACAGCGATCTGGGCTACATTTCCCAAAAGCATCATAAGCTTAAGTACATCATAGACCCATTGAAACCAATGGAGCTATGATCAATTTAGGCTTACAATGCTTTTGGGAAACGCAGCCCTGATCAGTAAAGAGCTTGAACAACACATTATTGTAAGACACAATTTGTGTTTCGCTATAAAACTGAAAGCTGAGATTTTTTTTTAGAAGTACTAAAGGGACAAATCTTATTTCTATTGGGTGGTGCACTAAATAATGAAAACAATGGAAGACATGAAATATTATTTCCAAGCATATTGTCCCCACGAATATTACACATGATATAGTTTCTGCTAATAATCCCACATAAATGTCTTTGTAGTTTATTAAAAAGGGTTAAATAAGAGAGCTACATTGCCCTCCAAAGGAATGTCAACTGAGTGCGTGAGCTGATGTTAAGATAAAAAGTTGTTCCTGTTCTTTTAATAAATATCATATTCTTATCATATTAAGCAGTTTCCGCCAGTTCTTAAATCTCATCCCTGTAAGATGAAGCGGCGGCTCGGACGCAACAATATCCAAATATGCCAATCTTTATTCTCGTAGTATTTCAACTTTGATCTCGTAGTATTTCAACTTTTTTCTTGTAATATTTTGACTTTAATCTTGTAGTATTTCGACTTTTTCCTCTAATATTTCGACTTTAATCTCGTAGTATTTCGACTTTAATCTCGTAGTATTTCGACTTTAATCTTGTAATATTTCAACTTTGTTCTCGTAATATTCTGACTTCAATCTCGTAGTATTTCGACTTTAATCTTGTAATATTTCGACTTTATTCTCGTAATATTCCGACTATAATCTCATAGTATTTTGACTTTATTCTCGTATATAGTTTATTAAAAGGGTTAAATAAGAGAGCTACATTGCCCTCCAAAGGAATGTCGACTTAGTACGTGAGCTGATGTTAAGATAAAAAGTTGTTCCTGTTCTTTTAATAAATATCATATTCTTATCATATTAAGCCGTTTCCGCCAGTTCTTAAATCTCATCCCAGTTAGATAAAGCAGCCGCTCGGACGCAATAATATCCAAATATGCCAATCTTTATTCTCGTAGTATTTCAACTTTGATCTCGTAGTATTTCAACTTTTTTTCTTGTAATATTTCAACTTTAAACTCGTAGTATTTCGACTTTAATCTCGTAATATTTCGAGTTTTTTCTCGTTATATTCCGACTTTAATCTCGTAGTATTTCGACTTTATTCTTGTAATATTCCGACTTTAATCTCGTAGTATTTTGACTTTTTCCTGTAATATTTAGACTTTTATCTCATAGTATTTCAACTTTAATCTCGTAGTATTTCGACTTTAATCTCGTAGTATTTCGACTTTATTCTCGTAATATTGCGACTTTAATCTCGTAGTATTCCGACTTTAATCTCATAGTATTTCGACTTTTTCTTGTTATATTTTGACTTTAATCTCGTAGTATTTGGACTTTATTCTTGAAACATTGTGACTTTTATCTAGTAGTTTTAGATTTTTTTTATTTATTTATTTTTTGTGGCACTAAAATGCTGTTGTAGATTATAATAAGGACTTGATAAGAAAATAATTTCTAAAGAATCATGTGATACTAAAAGACTGGAGAAATGATGCAGAATATTTGGCTTTGCCAACACACGAATAAATTATACTTTAAAATATATTCAAATAGAAAAGTGTTATTTTAAATTGTCATACTATTTCAAAATACTAGTTATTTTTTAAATATATTTTTGATCAATTAAATGCAGCTTTGCACGGTTTTTGAACAGTAGTGTATATTTGGACTGTATGTGTGATTCTTGCATTAAATTATTTCACCAATTAAGTAACAGCAGATTTAATTATAAGTTTTGCGGGTATTAATTATCACACACTCAAAAGATACGCTTTCATAATCAGAAGGTCTAGTTTATTTTTAAGGATAAGTGGTTCTGTAGAACGGGTCTGTGTTTGTGATGAGGGCGGATAGTGCTCCGTTCTGGTCTCAGTCTGTACTGGAGGACTATTTTGGCTGTTTATCTCTGGATGCCCTGCAGCGGTTCTAAATCTGTGTGCATAAACATGAAGGCGTCTGGATTTGCTTGCTGTTTTGCGATAAGCGCTGCTCCAACAATTCTGTTTAATTGTTGAATTTGAGCATTCACAGTTTGCTCTGATAAAGTGTGTGCTTATGGGGTTACGTGTTAACACTGTGTCTCTGCTAATGAGCTTTATTTCTAGTATAACGTGATGTTTCTCATTGTGGGGACTGCGTGCGTGCTCACTCGTGTTTGTGTCCTGTATGCCTTTGTGGATGGATGTGTGGATGTATTCATATTTGCATGTGTGTGCTGTGTGCAGCTACAGAAACCTGGCCACTGAGCATGAAACGCTCATGCAGAAGTACCTCCATCTACTCCAAATCGTGGAGACCGAGAAAACAGTTGCTAAGCAACTTCGACAACAGATAGAAGATGGGGAGATTGAGATTGAACGTCTAAAATCAGAGGTAAAATTTGTAATTCAAAGTGCAGTAGAGATTGTTTATCTTTAGTGAACATGCCAAAATCCAGTCGAATATATCAGCATTTATACTGCATATCAAGATGATTCTGCAAAGCTAAATATTCAATGCTTTGTTTGAACAGCTAGTCAACTTGTTTAAGAAAGCCTGGTATGAAAAGGTTGGTTTCAGGTTCACCTGACTCAAACATGGTTTACATAAGATGTTTTTGCACAACAGTATTACAAAAAAACCTCGTGAAAAATAGACAGAAATACTTAAATGTATTTGAAGTACATTTATTTCATGCTAAGTATACAACAAATGCGTTTACATATTTATTTACCTAACAAAAGTACCCTGCAGTTGTGCTTTTATTGGTATTCTTAAAGTGTGCTAAACGTGAACAACAAATTTTGTGCTTAATGCAGTTTAATTGTGCAGAAGCAGTCCAACTAAGGATTTGCTGAAATTTATTGCAAGCATGCTTCAGGGACACTTAAAACATCTTGTATTTAAAGACCGGTAATATTCAAAGATCATACATTCCTCATCAATAATGACATTTAAATACATTTTAGGCTTAATAGTAAGAAATTTAGTAAAACCCCCCAAAAAGTTTACTTATTATTTTAATATCAAGAAATGTTTTAACTATACTTAGTATATATCATGTTTATACTATTGTATTATGCCAGTATACTATAATATACATTTTATTATTATAATTTTTATATTATTATAATATTATTATAATTCTCCAATGAAACTCAAAAACCTCTTTAATCTGTCAACATTATCCATTAATTTACTACATATTAATTGTAGATGTATTCTAGCTGTAATTATACAGGTAGATAAAGAAAAAGCTCAATTTTGCTCTATTTTCCTTGTTTCCATAGATTGATGCTTTAGATTGTCCCAATAGATAATTAAAATAATTTAATAAAACTAATATTAAAGCATGAAAAAAAAAAACCCTAGTCTGCCCCTCTTGTCGACTAGTCTGTCGTTGGATGACTAGTCAATTATCGTGACCCATATTACATGCTCATTTCTCTTCTGAAAAGGAAAATAGAAGAGAGAATGAAAAGTGGTGTGAGAAGCATTTGGTTTTCAAGAGCTTTCTCCAGACTACTTTGCACTTCACTTTGCATCTCTGCTCATAAAAAACGGCTCTCCAGGAGAACTATGATCCCTGCTGTATTCTTCATCAGCCAGATCAAATAGTCATTTTACTTTAAAGTGCAAATGGAGCTGGCTGTATGAAATGGTGTGCTGAATATGCATGACCCCAGATGTATTGTGTGCGTCGCATCCTTGGTCCGCAGCATAATAAACTCTTTCAGTCCGCGTCCAATAAATGGAGCACTCACCTTCAGACTGTGCTGGCCAGCTCCCGTCTCTTTTGTGTCCCCAACGTTTCCCTTTCAAATTGCAGGGCCGTGTAATCATTTGAAAGTTTGTGCACCCTAAGAATCAGAAATCACTCGAGTGGCATCTGAGAGCTTTGATAGGGCGAGTGTTTGTGCCACACTGTGCTGGCACTGATTTGGCCTGACTCAATCACTTTGTCAGCATGCTGGGAAGTAGTGAGGGAAGGAACTTTTTTGCGAAGGAAGTGTTGACTCTGCCATTTTTATCGCTGTTTTGTTGCAGATCGCATCAAAGCTCAAAGACAATGAGAAGATTCAGTCGAATCCCACCACTGCACCTAGTGATGATGATTCAGAAATCAAGAAAATCAAGAAAGTAAGACCATGTTTTTGAATCACACTGTTCTAGTCCAAAACCTAGTGAGCACCCTAACTGTCATAGAACCTCATAAGTGACTGATTTAATGTTTTGGACTATACATACATATACAAACACACACACATACTCTCTCTCTATATATATATACATATATAAACATTTGCTACAAGACTTTGCGTATTTGTGGCAGTACATAATTAAAACATTATTATTACATTATTGCATTACATTTATGATATTTTTCATTCTGCAAGATCCACTCTTTTTGAACCTATGACCCCAACTGTATATTAGATTAAATCATCAAATATTTAATATAATAAAATATAAGTGAATTGTATTATTATTGTATTTTATATGTTTTATTATATTATTACATTACCTTTTTTTTACACCTTTTTTGAGTCTGCAAGATGTACTCTTTGTAAACTTATGACCACAGCTTTATTTTAAATTCAGTCATCAAATATATATGTGTTAAATACTTAATAATTTATTAGAAAGTAATAAACTATAGGAAGTAAACTATTTATATATACAAAATGTGTATATATATATAAAATGATGGTAACAATTTGCATTAATGTATTAACTAACATAAACAAACAATGAGCAATGCATTTATTACACTATTTATTAATCTTGTTAATGTTAGTTAATGAAAATACAGTAAAATGCAGCTTGGTTTTAAAACAGCGCATGAATCTTATATTTTTGACGAGTTGTTCATGTACAGTATACTCTAATTAATTCTGCTACTTCAGGTGCAAAGCTTTCTGAGGGGCTGGATGTGTCGGCGAAAGTGGAAGACCATCATTCAAGACTACATCCGTTCGCCACATGCAGAGAGCATGAGGAAGAGGAACCAAGTCGTCTTCAGCATGCTGGAAGCAGAGGCAGAATACGTCCAACAGCTCCACATCCTTGTCAACAACTTCTTGAGACCGCTTCGCATGGCTGCCAGTTCCAAGAAACCACCCATAACTCATGATGATGTCAGCAGCATATTCCTCAACAGGTAAGAACCGGTTTCTACTAGAAATAACCTGCATGCTCAGCAGGAGAAACATTTAAAATGACACACTATATACACTTTAAAATCTCAATTGTTTCTCCTCAGCAGCAGTGAGATGAAACATCTGCTTCTCATATGTTTCTTCTTTGATATTGTCCATGTGTCTTCTCTGGTGAAGTAGAAGAGAAATTAAAACATCTACATTTTTTGGCAATATTTGAAGGATGGATATAGAATTTATGCACTAAAGTTAAAAGAGCAAAAATTGTGTCGACACATAAATGGCATTTCCAGCAGCTGTATCGGTAAAAATGTAAAAAGTTTTTTTTCCGCAAAACATCCTTGGATGGAAACCTGATTACTGATCTTAGATTTGTAAAATGTCTCTAATGTAAAACTCTAAAGCAAATTTCAGTTCTTCCAAGATTCTAAGCTTTGACGATCCACATTAAGTTTATGGCTCTGTGCTCTTGTTTCACCAACAATTGCCTCATTTACGTTTGTTTTTATTTCTTCCGATCGATTTTGCAAAAAACATCTGAGACTATTGTTGGGTTGCATGTACAAAAATTTGTTGTCAATAAGATTTGTAAAAAAATTAAGATTAAACTCTCAGTAAAGACATGTTATGCAATATTACTTTAAAAAAAAGAAGCTTTTTCTCTATTCATTAAAAAATCCTAAATTCTATATACTAAAAATTCTAATTTAGTATATCAGAATGATTCCTGAAGGGTCATGTGTAGTCAGTCTTGGAAAGGTTACTTTGGAAATGTAATAAGTTACAGATTACAAGTTACCCTATATAAAATGAAATAAATAGTGTAACTGTTTCATTTACTTTATTAAAATAATGCAGCTAATTACATTTGATTACTTTAAGATTACTCTTCTAAATTTCAAATTTTTTACTTACTTCTAAGATGTTAAATATAGATTTAGAATCTGAACATATTTTAATTAAATTTGAACTATTAAACAATCTAATGATATTTAATAAGCATGCGTTCTATTCTGTGTGCAAAACTCCTGAAGCATTGCTGTATCATATTTTAAAGCAGTCGATACTATTTGGAAATCAAATCTATATGTGTGTGTAAAAATATTCAGATGTCTCCCCCTTTGACATTTAACATGTTCATAAGTAACTGTATTTAATTACACATTGTTTTCCATGGATTACTTTTACATTTATTTATTTAAATTTAACTAGTTACTGACCAGCATTGGTCATGTGATTCTAAAGACTTTAAATTCTAAAAATGTTTTACAATATAACTGTTTTACTGTAAGTAAATGTTGCCATGGTGAGCATACAGTAAAGCATTTTAAAAATCTTACAGGAATAATGAAACACTCGCGTTGTTGTTTACATATTCTGTTTGTTTCTGCAGCGAAACCATAATGTTTCTGCATCAGATATTCTACCAAGGGTTGAAAGCTCGAATAGCAAGCTGGCCAACATTAGTCTTGGGTGAGTGCACTGCCAGAGCATTTGGCAACCAATAGCAAAGAACATTCTGTAGACTCTTCAAATTGCAAGCTAGCTTTTTCCAAGGGTGCCACAGATCTGAGGCCCAGTCACACTGACTCTGATCTTCCTTCCTGTCCTTCAGCCGACCTATTTGACATCCTGTTGCCCATGCTGAACATCTACCAGGAGTTTGTCCGTAACCACCAGTACAGTTTGCAGATCTTGGCCCACTGCAAGCAGAATCGCGACTTCGACAAGCTGCTTAAACAGTATGAAGCCAAGCCTGACTGTGAGGAGCGCACGCTGGAGACGTTCCTCACTTACCCCATGTTCCAGGTGACCATAATCTTTCATTCAGGCTCTCATTACCATGCTATGAATCACAAGCTGGCTAGCAGCACATGACAGGTCCTCGTGTGCTTTTATAGTCCCTTAAAGTAGGATTTTGTAGTGTATTCTGGGCCATAATGGTTTTTTTCTTGTAGAGTAAGCAGTTTCCATGTGATCTAGTCTAGCAAGGTCTACTTCGGGCTTTGCAGCGTTGGTAATAAATGTGCTGATGAGTGATAGAGCTCCCCTCTAAGCCTCCTCTGCAGGAATACGGTGCGCACTGTTAGCAAAGTTGTGTTTGGATTCATGCACATGACTAAGTGTGGATATGATGAGTGTGTTTGTTACAGAAGGGGGGGACATCTATCATCCTGTCTGACATTATGACATGTGCTTCTTGTCTGGCAGATTCCTCGTTACATACTGACCCTCCATGAGCTGTTAGCACATACACCGCATGAGCATGTGGAGAGAAACAGCTTGGATTACGCCAAGTCAAAGCTGGAGGAGCTTTCCAGGTGCGTCAAAATTTGCCTCCAGCACACCCATCCATGGCCAACACTGCTGCATCATTTCTCACAACTCAATGGTTATCAGCCTTATTCGGGAATGAAGCTGTAATTCGGTTCTGAAAACAGATCATCAAATCAATTGCTAAATGCTAAATTGATTTATACAAATATTATATATTATATTTAAATATTATATAAAATAAATACAAACTATATTTAGTAACTCCACAGCTAACTAAAATAAAATTGAAATCATCACAAATGAATTTTTGTGGGAAAAAAAATCACTTTCTTTCTCTCTTTCACTTTTTTTCTCTTTCTGTTTAGAGTAATATCAATGTTAAAAATAAAATCTGCATGTGACAAAAATAAAATCTGTGAGTGCTAAAGTGATGTTATCTCCACAGAATCATGCACGATGAGGTTAGCGAGACAGAGAACATTAGGAAGAACCTCGCTATCGAGCGTATGATCGTGGAGGGCTGTGAGATTCTCCTAGACACCAGCCAGACCTTTGTCAGACAAGGTGAACTCCCAACACACACACACACATAAATAAATCCTGTGCTCTGCCTGAAAGGGGCCACAGATCCCCGATAAGAAGACGTTTGGATTCTCCTTTCCTTCTGTTCTTTTCTGCAAACTGTCACTCTTGTCACCTCTTATTGTCAAGCCCCCACCTCCCTCTTCTCCCCTTCCCACTCCAAGGCTTTTCTGGGCTGCCCTCTTTTTCCTGCCAGCACAAAGCAGAGCGTTAACTCAAAGGATTGGGCACCCTAATCCTGCAAGTCTCCGTAGAGCACAGTGTGTTCAAAGACCAGACCAACTCTTTCATTTCCAAGTGTAATCACATTTTTACCAGTCAAACCTGGTGTTGAGCCCGAGATCGGAAATGTCACTGATGCGCTGCAGGATACGAAGACACGAGGAAACTGATAAGAGTCTGATAAGAACTTATGTCACTGCAGTATTTCTGCTCCGCGTTTCTCAGCTTTACCTGCAGGGCTTACGCATCCTGCATCTCCATATCTCTATGCATGTTTTTCAGGATCTCTGATACAAGTGCCCATGAGTGAGAAGGGCAAGATCACCCGTGGCCGACTGGGATCTCTGTCTCTAAAGAAGGAGGGAGAGAGACAGTGTTTCCTTTTCTCCAAACATCTGATCATCTGCACTAGAGGCTCTGGAGGAAAACTACACCTCACCAAGGTGAAGCCTCATGCCCTTCATTACACAGCCTTAAAAAAAGTAAACACTAGGCCTGGGATGGTAGGAAGAATATATATATATATGGTAGGACAGTTTTAAAGCTGTTTTAGCACATTTTTTTGTTTTCACTCCTTCTTTGGAGATGAAGGAACTTTGGTTTCACCTTATTTTAATGTTCCCTTTAATACATTCTGTTGACTATACAGTAAGTAACATTGCATCTACATATCTGCTAACTCGCAGTAAGACGTTAATAGACTGGTAGGGTTAGGGTTAGAATAAGTTGACATGACTTGAAAAGTTACTTGTAGTCAGTAAAATGTCTGTCAGACAGTGTACTAATATTCTAATGAGAGTTAGTTGACTTGTAGGTGCAGAGTTACTTATTGTCAACAGACTGTTCAAACGGGACCATCAAAAAAATGTGTCACTGAAACTTTTCTTAGATTTGTTAGCTTTTCAAGGAACTTGTAATAACCATGCAATGCAATAAAATTAAATACCATTACAAATTAAATCTATCACTAGCAGTAGTAACAGTATTAGTAATTTGTAGTAATAATTGTTTTTAATGAATGGCCAACAAATGATCACTTTTGAAAAACAATTTTTGAGATAAGTATTTTTTATGTGATTTATTAAGATATTTAATTCCCTTTGCATCATGGATATATAATAAAATCTTATTAATCAATTAGTTAATTAACAACAATATTAATCATGCTTTTATGAATGATCAGCATGTTAACTTTTTTAACCTTTTTTAAACATATTTTATCCTTCTTTTGTTTTGCACCATGTAGTGTAGTACTTTATGGATGAAACACTTGTATACTTGAAATCTAAGACGTAATTCAGATAAATATTTTTATGGGGAAAAAGCTGTTTGTTTAGTTTTTGATTTGTATCGTTCTTTAATTTCTCAGAGGATGATGTTTGAATATATCAGGTTACTTGTTAAACCAGTGAAATGTTATGTTGTGCCCAGAAAAGGGTGATTACCACCTTTAGCCGACTGTAATTTTACCACATTCAATAAGCCACTATTGCTCTGTGGTCTGTGGGGAAATTCAAGAAGGAGATCCTCACCATAATCACTGTTTTAGTACGGCTGCTATTGATTATTTGATAGATTCTCAGAGCATGTCTGACTGTTGCTTGTCTCCGGATGGCAGAATGGAGTGGTGTCTCTCATTGACTGCACACTGATAGAGGAACCAGAGGGTACAGATGACGAGTGTACGTATCAAAACTTTTGATTTAATCTTAAACATACCATGAAATATCTGCGATAACAAAAGGAGGCTCACATTTTGACACTGATAAGAGACCTTGTACTTACCCACACTGATACTGGCATGTTATGGAAGTAGATCCAACCACTAATCTAATTACAACAGACCAAAGGATCATTACGTTTTCTTTTTCCTCTTCAGCCAAGTCAGACAAGAGCGGTCAGGACATGGAGCACCTGGATTTTAAGATTGTGGTGGAGCCCAAAGACAGCCAGTCCTTCACCATCATCCTGGTGGCCTCCTCACGGCAAGAGAAGTCAGCCTGGACCAGTGACATCAGCCAGGCATGTCTGCTCACATCAGATAACACTGAGTGATCCACGCAGCCCTGGGCAAGACCTTTGCCTTTTACTCACATCCTGTGGTTCAAATACTGTCCTCACACTCTTTTTTCCCCTATCTTTCTCTCTTACGCTCTTTATTACAGTGCATAGATAACATTCGTTGTAATGGCCTGATGATGAACGCCTTCGAGGAGAACTCTAAAGTCACTGTGCCCCAGATGATCAAGTAAGCACTTCGTCTCACATTGGAAGAACAGATCTATGCTTTTTTAAATCGGCCAAGCAATTCTAACAATCTGTGTCGCGTGTTTAGGTCTGACGCCAGTTTGTACTGTGATGACGTGGATATCCGCTTCAGTAAGATGATGAACTCCTGCAAGGTGTTGCAGATCCGCTACGCCAGCGTGGAACGCCTGCTGGAGAGGTTGACCGACCTGCGCTTCCTCTCCATCGACTTCCTCAACACCTTCCTGCACTCCTACCGTGTGTTCACCAGCGCTGACGTAGTGCTCGACAAACTCATCACCATATACAAGAGACCTATCAGCGCCATACCAGCCCGGTGAGCCACACAGATGGTTTCTTTTTTTGCCATAGAGAAAATGAGAACACATGGGATGCATAAAGATGCTCTCATGTTGTACAGTGGAGGTCAAAAGTTTACACCCCCCTTTCAGAATCAAAAAAGGGATTATACTGTACAAAATGGATGTTATTGTTTATTTAGTACTGACCTGAATAAGATATTTTACATAAAAGAAGAAATCAGAGAAAATAATAGCTGAATTTATAAAAGTGACTCAATTCAAAAGTTTACATCCCCCTTGATTTAAAATACATCTTTAAAAAAAATTAAAAAATCTTGCTAAAACAAAACTTTTGAACGGCAGTGCATATATTACCATTATTACAATTTAAAATAACTTTTTTCTATTTTATTTTAATTTTTAAATCCAATTTATTCCTGTGATGACAAAGCAGACTCAATTCGAATATGCTGATTTGATGCTTAAGAAACGTTTCTTATTATCACAATTGATAATAGTTGCGCTGTTCAATATTTTTGCGGAAACTATTATACATTTGATCAAGATTCTTTGATGATTTTTTTAATAGATGAACAAATTGTAACATGAATTGATCAATTTAATGCATTCTTGTTAAATAAATTATTAATTTCTAATAATAAAAAAACCTTATTAAACCTAAACTTTGAATGCATTATAAATATACGAAAAGTATTAAAATAAAGTTTGGTTACTTGTTTGGTTTGTCATTGGAGGACCTATCATGATCCATCTCTAATTCTCAGCTGTTTTTATGCCGTTTGGTGGACACGTATTTTGGCACACATGTATAAACGCACATGCAGCTCTTAATTAGCAGCAGGTCTTTGCTTTGCTGAAGTTGTGTTTTGGTGTGAGAGAGAATGCGGCAGAAAACGCGATTCAGTGTGATAGGAGAGAGGTCACACCAGTGTTTGTCACCCTATAGTGAGAACAAGCGAGCGTCTGCGTGCGTACGGGATAAAAGGAGAGGAAAGACAGCGAAATAGAGAGAAAGCCAAAGGGGAAGGGAGTGAGCTGTGCTGGAGTTGCTAAAGGCTTGCGAGAGGTCACACTAATGTGTGTCGCCCTGCTCTATGTATGTGTGTGTTCTGCTAGAAACAGCAGTAATTGGGCCCTGCTTCATCGCCTGCGTGCCTGCCTGACTGAAGCATCTCAGCGGGGCTCTGTCGCCATCACCTTAGCAACCGGCCACTCTGCTGCAGGACCCCACCCTCCGCCCGTGCCGCATCTGTGAGATGAAATATTTAGTGTGCACGTTTTGCAGCCTCTCTCGCTCTCTCTCTCTATCGCATGCACGCTGTATTTTCGTCTTGCTTCCTGCGTCTCCTCCTCCGGTTGGCTCCGGAGACGGAGATCCAGGCAAATCGGTAAGAGCCGGGGACCTCCCACACACCCACAGCCTGCAGCACCCACTCTCCCCTGGGCAGACTGCACGGCTGTGATGCCTCCCCAGACCTCCCCCGCTCAGCTGCCCTGCCTCAGCTCCAACGGTCACCCAGACTGTCATAAGAGGGGCTATTTCTGTGCAGGCATGACGTGTAGGGGTGGCTCGATGTGTGGGAAAGCTTCTCTGCAACGCTCTCCAACCTTATAGAGAGATGTGAAGAGTAGGCTGTTTATGCTCCGCAGAGACGCTTCTCTCTGTCAGCGCATATACTCTGAGCACACCGCACGGCATTGGGAAGCCATTATGGGCTAAATCATGAGCTGCAATGAGAGGCAAAGATGTAACTGTTGTGTTTTCATAGGTTAGTGATGCGCCGATGGTGGGTAACTAAACCTGCACTCATTTAAAGGTGAAACCTTTGTGTGAAAGGTGAAAAAAATTGTGTTCAAAAAGACAAGTCGGACTGTTAGCTTCAAATCGATCTTCAAACGAACAGGGTCATTTAAAATTGTTATGATTCAATCATGTGTTTACATTGAATGAGTCTTAGTTATTTGTATTTAATGAGTGTGTTTTGCTATGGAAAATTATTTATATTTTTATTTGATCCTAATTTAATATTTTTGTAATATTTTATTCCAGGGAAATAATTTGCATGGCTTCCTTTTCTTATCTACATTTATATTTTAAACTGGAATAATAGAAAGTATTAAAAAAAATATATATATATATATATATATATATATATATATATATGTTTGGGGTCTGTAAGGGGTCTCTCATGCTCACTAACATGTTTCTTAAGCTCAGTAAGGTTGCGATTATTTGATGGAAAATATAAACAAAATCGTAATAATGTGAACATTTATTGCCATATAAAATAGTTAAAAACAGTTGTACTTTATATTTTGTGGAAATTGTGACCCTTTAATGAATTAAAATTTCAAAGGAACAGTATTTATTTAAAAAAATTAATTTGATTAATTTAATGCACCCTTGTCAAATACAAGTATTATATTAAAAAAGAAAATGTACTATATTTTAATTTAATTTGAAAATCACAAAGATTTTTTAAATCCATTATCTGAAATTGCTTGTCCATATTTGACAGCCTCAGAAGGTTTAAATCAAGACGACATTGGTCATTAAATCAACCCTCCCTTCTGCTTTTGTCAACACATAGATCCCTGGAGCTGTTTTTCGCGAGCAGCCAGAACAACAAGCTCCTCTACGGCGAGCCACCGAAGTCGCCCCGTGCCAGCCGCAAGTTCTCCTCCCCACCCCCGCTGGCCATCACCAAAACCTCGTCCCCCAACCGCCGCCGCAAACTGTCCCTCAACATCCCCATCATCACCGGTGGGAAGGCTCTGGACCTGGCTGCCCTTAGCTGTTCCTCCAATGGCTATGCAAGCATGTACTCCTCCATGTCCCCTTTCAGCAAGACCACACTGGACATCAACAAACTCTATGTGTCCAGCCCCATCACCAGCAAGATTCCTGATGAGGGCGAAAGCAAGACGGACAAGGCTGATGAGGTTTCGCTCTGCAAACAGGGTGAGGTCATACCGCTAATTAGCTAAACAATGTTTTAGTAGTACCAGAATCATTTTTGTTTCTCAGTCACAGCATAATCTGAAAACACCTTTTTTTTTATTAATACAATCTTTATTTATTAATACAATGTTAACACTTGGTAAGTCTTTATATATAATGCATTATAAAAGTAGCAATAATTAGTGTTGTCAAACTAATCCAAAATAGAAGTTTTATGTGTACTGTGTATATTTTATGTATATATATATATATATATATTATAAAGTATAAATAAACGCACGTGCATATATATTTTCAGAAAATATATTATGTTAATATATTAAATATACTTATTTATAAATATAAATTATATGAATATTTTTCATATAATATATATTTTATTTCAGTTAATGTTTATTTATTTTTTTATTTAATTTTGTGTTAAGGATACAAACTGTTTTTTAATCATACCAGAACTTTCTAAATGCAAACTGCCACAATTTGGTGGGATTGTGTTGTTTTGTGTGTTGGATATGTCATGCGTATGGATAACTGTAATGCCTATGGTTTTCTCTAGACATTTCAGTGAGGGAGGAATGCGACAACGACCAGATCCAGAGTGACGAGGCAGAGGCTGAAGTGTCGCCCACCAAATCACCCACCACTCCCAAAAACGTCAAATGCAAAAACTCCTCAGGTAGAAGACACTCTGTCCCAGACTTCCCTGCCATGTTGTTATCGCTCACTGACATGAAAACCAGAGCACCTGCATCTCACGCTGACAAGCCACCTGCACCCTTCAGACCAGCCAAATGTTGCATTTATCAGTGCCTCAAAATGGCAGACTCTCTGAGTGTTTAATTCATTCGGTTATTTTTATTTTAAAGGTTCGTATATTTAGCTTTATTTAAAAACTACAAGTTCCCTAGCATTTGAGATGTCGCTGTACACTGCTCGTTTTCTGTTCCCGTGTGTCGCTCATGTTTTAAAGTACACGCTGTATCTGTAAACGTCTGAAGTGATCCTGAGGACGTAGATGGAAGCCTCGCAAGACACGATTCATGCGAAATATCATTAATTCTGTAGGTTTAAAAAAAAAAAAAAAAAGCTCAGGGAAACGCCAAAGGAGGCGTGAGTAGGTGTTTGGAAAACTTGTGCCATAGCAACCATTAGCATGTATTCTCTCTGCCGCCCCGGTTACCGGGTTTGTTTGAGTGCGGTCGATGCACTGCAACAGTACTGTCTCTCATTGCTTCCACACCAAATTAAATAGGGTTCAAAGGTCAACGATGACCCACTGCGATTCATATATGTGATGCAGTAAAGGCTTTAGTTGGCTGCAGAAGAATAAAGCATGGTATAGTTACACTTATGGTTTTTTTTTTCTAAACCTTATCTGAAGCACGCAACAGCAAACTTGTTTTCTTTAAAACGCTGCTTTTGTTATTTTCTGAGAGTGAATTTGAGACATAAATCTTAGTGAAATGATGAGCTATTTTTAGTCTCAACCATCTTGAGAACCAGAGCCCTGCCTATTGTCTCGATGAAGACGCAGTCTGTGATTTAATGCTTCGTACCGCCACCTGCTGGATGCTTAGCTGCCCCACACCACTGCCGCATCATCACTCTCACGCTCCAAAAAGGCATTTTCATATGATAACGTGATGCATTAGCTTGTGGAAAGTGCTTGCAAGTACAAAACTAACAGTATGGAAATATGTGCTTATTTTGGTCTTGCTGACAGTGGAAGACAATCTGGGTTGTGCTTTTTGTTTAACAGTCGTTGGGTGCAGTAGGTACTTGTGACATTTTTATATGTCATCATCGGAGGCTTATCCATTGTGGAGATAATGTCACTGCCTCCATTATTTCTGCATGAGTCCATCTTGTCTTATTTCACACCTGCTCTACCCATAAAGAGGAAGCACTCGGAAACAGTCAATTCACATTTACTGAATTTTTGTCTGGAGCTTTTAGTTTTTGGGCCAGTTGACATTTTACATGTCTAACAAGTTTTTGGTACAACTGTATTCTTCTTAATTATGCTCAAATTTCTTGGTGTACAAATTGAAACTTTGTACTGTAGATCATTTCAGGCTTAATTGCACTGTTTATTTTGTTTTTCGTTTTTTTTATGTATTTACTTTCTTAGAATATTTAATATTGATGTTTAAAAATTGTCCTTATAAAATATCTATCTCTTCTGATTGTCTGTGTTGCAAAATCGTAGGAAAATTGTTATATTACAGATTTCTATTGAATGAATTAAAACTGCTACATTATTTTCCAATCACAAACTATATTATTATATTACAGTTTTGTTTTGTTTTTCAGTAATTTTATATTTTATATTTTCAGCTTGAATTTCTTAGTTTACAGACTCAAACTTTGTGTGTACATTATTATTATTTCAGGCTTATATGCTTTTTATTAATATTAATCTTCTATTTTTGTACATTTTTATGGATAGATTATTTAATAAATATTTTTATATTAATGTTTAAAAAACTTTCTTAATAGATAGCTTTTAATTTTCTGACTGTCCAATGGTGCTGCAAACTAACAGTTAATAAAATTGTTAAAATACTTTGACATAACTGACAGTGATGGAATCATCTTAATATTTGCACACCGAACTATGCTTGTTTGTTTGCTTGTTTTTAAAGCCTGTACTTTCTATCACTCAAAGTATGCAAAAATGTAATTTATTTGATGTTAAATCTTTTAATTAGTTTTGAGTAGCTGACTAATTCTGAAAATGACCGTCATGTGCCCTGTTTGCCTTTCTCTCTGGACAGAATTCTCTCTGTTCTCATACAATAATGGCATGGTGATGTCGTCCTGTCGGGAGCTGGATAACAACCGTAGCGCCTTGTCTGCCGCTTCTGCCTTCGCCATTGCAACTGCTGGTGCCAACGAGGGCACGCCAACCAAGGAGAAGTACCGCCGCATGTCTCTGGCAAGCACAGGTAGGATTCAGCAATCTGTTTCAATCTCTCATAGGCTGTGGATACGTGTTGCCTGGCAGAAGAGGGATTAATGTGAATTTTGATTGGTTATCAGGGTTCCCCACGGATCAGAGGAACGGAGATAAGGAGTTTGTGATTCGCCGAGCAGCGACTAACAGAGTTCTCAATGTCCTCAGGCACTGGGTGTCCAAACACTCGCAGGTAAGATGAAGTAAACATTATACACTTTTAAAAAATGAGAAAAAGGGTTTTGCGGCAGATCGAAGATCAGTTTTTGGGTTCCCAAAGAACCTTTCCGTGAGCAGTTCTTGAAATAAACAATTATTTTATGAAAACCTGTGTATTGTGTGTGCGTGTTTGTAGGACTTTGAAACCAACACTGAGCTCAAAATGAAAGTGATTAGTTTCCTGGAGGAAGTGATACATGACCCTGAACTTCTGACCCAAGAAAGAAAAGCCGCTGCCAACATCATAAGGTGAGTATAGTGTCTACACCCTGACAGAATCAATGCTGTCCTCACCTTTCCTGCAAACTTTTAGACTTGTGTTCTCTATTGAATTCTTGTCTGTGTAATTAAATCAGTGGTTTTCCTTGCTTTTTCTCTTTTTTTTGGACAGGACGTTGACACAGGAGGATCCTGGTGACAATCAGATCTGTCTGGAGGAGGTGCTGCAGATGGTGAGTGGGGAGATTCTGGGTCATCCTCCAAATTACTCAGCATTTCAGTTCTAAAATGATCAGAACTTCAAGTTTGGGGTCAGTCAGCTCATTTCATGTTTTTGAAAAAAGACATTGTCGCTTTCCTCCATACTGATCAAAATGCAATCTTGCGACTTGTTATAGTTGTTTTTTGTTTTATTGTTTCTTTTATTCATAAATGTCAAAGTTGAATTTTCAGCAGCTAGTTTAGTGTCACTTGATCTTTCAGAAATCATTCTAATATGCCGATTTGATCCAGAAACAATTCTTTTCATTATCAATGTATTTATTTTATTACCTTTTTGGGGTTGTTGTTTGTTTTTTGAAAATAGCCTGGTCTTATGAAAATGCAAAAGTGTACCATGGCATGCATGTGAAACACAGTTTTGATGAGACTGGGTTGTTTCTTAAATAATAAAAAAGGTCTCTCTGTTACCTTTGATCAGTGTGTACAGTAAGCCTTCTTACTGACCGAAAACTTTTGGCTTGTAGTGTATATCCAGAACTCCTAGTATAGTATGTTTCACTATTTACAAAGGTGTCTAAACTGTACTGAAGTTTCTTTATTCAGTATCTTATCTAATTGTGTTCTTACATAGGCGGAAGGAGGAAAGTCTGAGCCTTTCGAGAGTCATTCGGCTCTGGAGATCGCAGAACAGCTCACCCTGCTGGACCACCTTGTTTTCAAAGTCATACCATATGAGTGAGTGTGATTGCTGGATATTATTTTTCATTCCTTAGGTGACTAGAGAGTAAACTGATAGTTCACTACAAAATGAAATGGTCTTAATGTGCATGCATGAATAATATGAGGGTATGTTTTTTTCATTTTGGGTGAACATTTTGCAAGAAAAGCTTAAAAACAGTGACTACATTGACATAGTAATTTAATTATTTACCTTATTTTGAATAAGACAATGTTATGTTTACATGAGTTGCTATTAGAATAATCCTTTCATGTTCCAGTTTTACATGCTATATTACATAGATGGAGTAAGGGCACACATCATTACGTCACCACGCAACGTCTTCGGAATGATGGCATAATATACAGTTTCATATTCATTTGTAATATTATTAAAGCTTAAAGAGCAGTTAATTTTTTTGTACGTGCATGCAGACACATATGGTGTTTAGGATCGATTGTTTGCTGTCAAATGGTTGACCGCTTCCATGTGTATATCCTGTCGCAAAATGCAGCAAAAAGTCCTATTTGAGGGTAAAAGTTTGATTCATGTGTATACACGTCAGTACTGCACTTTAATAATGCGACTAAAATAAGAGTACACCACATGTCTTAATTCAATTTGGGTTTACTTTGATGATGACTTCAGCTGGATAAAGGTGATCAAAAATCTCTGCGTACATGGTAAATTCTTACTCAGAGTATTGCCTTAATCATATTAAAATCTTAGTTTTGATGCACATGTAAACATAGGCATTGTTTGATTAAATTCTTAAAACTTAATACTTGAAGATTTGTGAAGAAATGTGAAGGATATTATAACCTATTTACGAGCATCATCCATACAGTAAGTTATCTGTGTGTTTTTCTCTCACACATGAACAGGGAGTTTTTTGGTCAAGGATGGATGAAGAACGACAAAAATGAGAAGACACCTTACATCATGAAAACGACGAAACACTTCAATGATGTAAGTGTTCACTGTGAAAAACATCTGGTCCTAGTTCAGGTGCAAACTTGTTGTAGTGTACTAAATAATTATAATAAACACAATGTCAATATGCCTCTGTCTCTTAAAGATCAGTAACCTGATTGCTACAGAGATCCTGAACAGTGAGGATGTGAATGTACGGGTCGCAGTGATAGAGAAGTGGGTGGCGGTGGCCGATATCTGCCGCTGTCTCCATAACTACAACGCTGTGCTGGAAATCACCTCATCGCTCAATCGCAGCTCCGTCTTCCGTCTGAAGAAGACCTGGCTTAAAGTGTCCAAACAGGTGAGCAAATACCTGATAAAACCTCATCAAAATGAAATGAATAGGCTTAAGATTGACAGCTGGGCATTCCACCAGAGAACACACATTTCAGTGGAGAATTACTGGCTGTAAGCATTACTTTTCAGAGAAACAGATGTAAACATAACATGATGGTGATAGAAAGTATATTACAACTGAAAACAGACTGAAAACACACTTCATAATTCCATTTACATCATAGACTAAAACAGTCATTGACAAGCTGCAAAAGTTGGTCTCATCTGAAGGAAGATTCAAGAACCTCAGAGAGGCCTTAAAAAAGTAAGTTTTATTCTTTTAAATCTTCTGCAGTAAATCAGACCTGTGTATTTGATTATTATGAAAAACTGCCATGGCTAACACTGCATTTTCTTAACACTTCTGCTAGTTGTGACCCTCCTTGTGTGCCATATTTGGGAATGTACCTTACTGACTTGGCCTTTATTGAGGAGGGGACACCCAACTACACAGAGGACAACCTAGTCAATTTTTCCAAAATGAGAATGGTAGGTCTTTTTTAGATGTATTCGTTAGTTGAATTAGTTTGAGTGATAGTTTTGTTATCATATTTTCTTCATTTTACAGATCTCCCACATCATCCGAGAAATCAGGCAATTTCAACAAACGGCTTACAAGATTGATTACCAGCCAAAGGTACTGAACTGATGTTAGTTAGTACACAAAACATAGGGTTTCACGCTCAACATGCACTAATGCATTTTTAATATGCCTTTTCATACGCATATTTGTCATCCTTTCCTGTGGATGCTTGCAAAAGATGCAAAAATGCAGAAAATCGAACCTTGTCCGAATTTTTTTTTTATTGATGGAGGAAAGTTTTGGAGGCGGTGTTTAAACATGACTGACGGTATTTGAAAGTAAAAATCAAACTTGGTCGCATTTGTGAGAATAATCGTTTCTACACTCTTAAAATCTTAATTTAATTTGTTCATAATTTGAATTGTTCCCCTAGGAATCAATCCTCTAGGAGTAAAAGGTTATTTCGATTTTGAAAAACGTTATTTGTGGAACCTAGAATTGTTACTCTGTAGCATTGCTTTAAAATGTAGGAAACTCAAATTGATAATTGAGCCATGGTTCTTTTGAAGAACTGTTTAATATTAAACTTACACCCTGTTTGTCTTTCAGGCAGCAATGTATTTACTGGACGGAAGCTCAGTAATGGATGAAGAAGGCTTGTATGATGCCTCTCTCAGAATTGAGCCTAAAGTGCCCAACTGAGAGAGGCTCTGCCTAACATCGACACAATGTACAGACACCACGCTCTCTACAGTATACATCCATGTGTTCTGTTACGTAACATGATTATTACTCCTGGGTGTGTTTCCTTGTTTTTTAGTCGTAACCAAATGTTGCCTAATTGTTTCAGATCTTTCATCGAGAACTTACCTGATGATTTCAGCCTTTGTTCTTTAGGGAATCATATCTTTTTTTTTCAAATCCAAAGTATGCTTTAACAGTGCTTAAAACAGGATATAATTCTAGTTCAAGGTGTGGTTTTCTCTTTAATTGATTAGGCTCATCCACATCACTTTAACGAAAAATGAAAAGCCGCCAGGAGCATTTTGAGATTTTAAATAGATGCATGTAACTAATTTACAGTATGTAGCAATGTGGAAAGCTGATATATTACTGTATACAACCAAGCATATAGAAACACTTATACTGTTATACTACTATATTCCATGTCACTGTACTCAGCAGAACTAACTCCAGCATTTTACATCTATTTGTTGCAAAAAATTAACATCCGTCCCTTGATTTCTCAAAGGGGGGTTGGAAATGCCTAAACTGCCATGACATTTTTTTAACAGTTTTGGCATGAATAATAAATCAGGCATTGAAGAGCTTGGTTATATATTACATTTAAAAAAAACTTAGAATATGTCTCTTATTGGCCAATAAGGATTTTGATCTGTTCTTGCATGCAAAGAAAATTTTGCAGAAATCTTTTTTTTTTTTTATTTAATTTTTTTTTTTTTCTGACCTCCAAAAATTTTAACTATTTGTTTATAAAAAGAAGCAAGATCTGCATTAGATTTATTGAAACTGGTCTTTTCGTGATTGTTTACCCATGTAATATTTCCGTTTGCTCACAGCCACATTTCTTAGCATTTTGGGAAAACGTTATTCTAGGTTCAACACTATCCTTCTACACAAGAGTATCCAGCTATTGTACATTTACAGACAATCTATGTCCTTCTTGCTGTTCCAGTGATTGTGGAACGTGACTGAATATCACTTTGTAAAATGCATTGTCGTTTAAGAGTATGATCAAAAGTGAATGACCTTCCCGCTTGCAGCATACAAAAGGTATTTTTGTAGTCCTAGAATAAAGACGTAGGGTTCTGCATCCTTACCTAAAAAGAAAGAAAAATAATTTAAAAAAAACAACAACCGTAGAGACATTTTTGTACAAACATTGTCAGCTCGCCACACAGAAAAGTATTCTGTATATTTTGTACATGCAGCCCTATGTTTTTCTTAACATACTAGTTTAAAGCACACCTCTTTAAAGCGTTGTATCCTATGCTTACACACTCAATGCTATATGATTTGTGATTTTGAAACCATGATCTAGAGGTAGAGGACTTTAAAGTGTTTTTGCATATACTGTAATCCTGTCTATAATCATTCTCTTAGCAGGAATATAGTAATGTAGTGCTTATTCTGTGAATATTTGTATGTATTTTTACTATGTATAGTCTGGAAACACACTAAACGCTCATGTGGCAGGCATGCAACACTGTATCAGCCAGAAACTTTAACAAGGACAATATATATATATATATATAAATATATTTATATGTATATATATATATATATATATATATATAGATCTATATACATACTGTATACACATCTATGTGCACATACTCTTATAAATGATATATAAACATACAAACAAACATTTTGCTGTTAGCAATACCCAGTGGTATGAGAATTATCTTTCAACCCTTAAGTTTATTTCCACGGCTCGGGAAATATTTCCAGTTTTTGTACAAAAAAGAAAAGAACAGAAAAGAAAAAGAAAGAAAATTAAATAAACTGTATGTTTCCTGATTACCTCTTGCTAATAAATCTATTCTATCTCAGGGGGATATTGCTTCCTTGTAATGTGGTTTTTGTCATGCTCACTACATTTTGGCTTTCTTAAAAATCGGGTCGTAAGTCTAATATTTATATTTTATAGGGTCTTATTTATGTATTTAAGTGTTTGTTTGTTCTAATATTATGCAGCCTTATATAGGCCTACAGTATAACCCATTGCATAATTGTAAGACCCATAAAATAGCTTGCACGCTGTTTATGTTTAGACCTATAATCAGTTTTGTTGTGTGTGTAAATATATATATATATATATATTATAGGAAAAATATTGTACACCAAAACCCAGCTTGTCCTTAAGACAGGCTAAAAGCATGTGCTAATGTAAACTAAAATTCGAAGGAACTGGTCACGTGATATAAACATTGCCCTTCCTGAGGAGGCGACTAGCTCCATATAAAATAAAACTGCTTTATCTGAGTGCACGTTTTTACTGATGTATCTCAAAACTGCTGCTCATTTCTTTGTGTATAGCGTTTTGATTATCAAAAGAATACTGAGTGCACCTTTAACCCGAAGAGCAGAGGACAGTGTAAGCCCTCCCTCGTGTAGGAGGAGTGTGAGCGCGCGCTCATGTGATGAGATCTTACTCCGCTTCTGTAATGAGCTGCTCGCAGGGTTCAAGATGAACAGACTGATTTTACCGGTTCTGTTGGCCGTTCTCTATCAGGTGCAATCATTGCCGCTGCACACTCAGGAAGGTAACATTTTAATACCAGCTTTTGACTTTTTTGTTTGTTTTTTTTCTTTCTTCCACGTAACGTTACTTGCTGCGTTGCGTCGTACTTTCGCTTTTGACTATTTGGCTTTGTCTTAAATGCAAAATGCATAACAAATTTACGACCACTTATAGTATAGGCTATAGTTATATCTAATACAGCATTTAAAATAGGTTTTATAGACAACAACGCAAATGAGTCTTTATTAGAGAATTAATTATTATGAGAATTAATTTAAACGTTACTGGAGAAGTGTTGTGTGCATTAAACTGATAAAAAAATAAATAAATATGTATTTGTTACAGATGAGTATCTTTTCAAATCATGGATGTCTCAGGTAAGAATAATTTGTAAACTTATGTCGCAACACAAGAAAATGTATGGCCACAATAAAGGAGGGAAGTGAAAATAGAAAGAGGAAGGAAAGTAACTTTATTTATTTATTTTTTTAATTTGCAGTATAACAAAAAATATGAGCCAAATGAATATTATCAGCGGCTACAGACATTCCTGGAGAACAAGAAGAAGATCGAGAGCCATAATGCAGGAAACCACAAATTTTCAAGTATGACTGATATTATCTAGCTTATTGAAGTCTTTGACTTAAAGCAGAGTTATGAACATTATGTAAACAACAACATTTCTCTTCACTCTACAGTGGGGCTGAATCAGTTTTCAGACATGACCTTTGCTGAATTTAAAAAGTTCTACCTCCTGACAGAACCTCAGGTAATATTTTTAACATCCTCGTGATCAATGAGGAAGTAGGAAAGTACCACAATTCATGATATTTTGCAACCTAGAACTGCTCCGCCACGAGAGGGAACCATGTGAGTAGTAATGGGCCTTATCCTGATTCCATTGACTGGAGAACTAAAGGACACTACGTAACTGATGTGAAGAACCAGGTATCTTGTTTATCTCGCTCTAATAATCCTCTATTGCGCTTGCTTCTTTAGTAAATAGTGCTAATGCTTAACCGTTGACTCTATTTCAGGGAGCGTGTGGTAGCTGCTGGACTTTTTCCACCACAGGCTGTATGGAGTCTGTCACTGCTATTGCCACAGGGAAACTCCTTCAACTAGTATGTGAATGTTGCTTTTAGTTGAACAATGACACAACAATGAACATTAATCATTATTTATTGATAATGTATTATTATTACATTTAGTAGCAACATTGTTATATATACATCTTATTCCCTTTCATACAAACCCCAAAACAGCACATTAGTATTAAAATTAATACTGTCGCATCCAAAATAAATAAAACAATTCTTTACATAATATATGTGTTTATGCTGTGTTTATTTATTATGTTTATATTAAAACACACACGTACAGTATATATTATACTGTATTATAAGTATTTACATGTAAATGCAATTATATATTTATTTTCTTATATTTGATATTATATCTAATTATATTTATTATATAAACATAACATATTTTCATTAAATATATACATGCATGTGATTGTATTTACAGTATATACACTTAATAAATATACACACTACATACAAATATAGTATGTAAAGGATAACCTTTATTTTGGATGCGATTAATCCCGACGACAGCACTAATTAAAACATAACTGTAATTTATGAAACATCAAGTTTTGTCTAACCTCTTCCTATCGTGCATTGCTTTACAGGCAGAGCAGCAGCTTGTTGATTGTGCTGGGGCTTTTGACAATCATGGCTGCAATGGGTGAGTTAAACAAAATGACGAATGAATTCATTTTGGCTTATTTTCAAAATGGTCTAAACAATATTTTACTCCCAACACATGCTTTTTAGTGGCCTCCCAAGTCATGCCTTTGAGTACATCATGTACAACAAAGGTCTTATGACAGAACAAGATTACCCCTATAAAGCTGTAGTAAGTATTTTGCAAGTTTAACTATTGTTTTCAAGAGCTCATTGATAAAGCGCTGACATTTGTTCATACTCTACTTGCCTGTAGCAAGGTGAATGTAGATTCAAAGCACAGTTGGCTGCTGCCTTTGTGAAGGATGTTGTCAACATTACAAAGGTAAGTGATGATCTGTGTACAAATATGAATAACATTTCATGTCTTCACTGTAACTGTAAATTCCTGTTATGTTAGTATGATGAAATGGGCATGGTGGATGCCGTGGCCAGGTTGAACCCGGTCAGCTTTGCTTATGAGGTGACTTCTGATTTCATGCACTACAAAGATGGAATATACACCAGGTTGGGAAAAAGCTTATGTACATTTGCTGTTATACTGAATATATTTCTGACAGTTCATGAGAATTGACGTAATGTCATGACTGTATTTCATAGCACTGAGTGTCACAACACTACTGACATGGTCAACCATGCGGTGCTTGCTGTGGGCTACGCTGAGCAGAATGGAAGTCCATACTGGATAGTGAAGAACTCCTGGGGACCCTACTGGGGAATTAATGGGTATGTTTGCATGATTTACTCAAATGTTGTGCTGCTGTAAGGTTTTAAAATATAGTAGTACTTACATGAAATTTGACCTAGTTATTGATATCAATAAATGTGTTTTGTTATTCCTCATACAGATATTTCTACATTGAGAGGGGAAAGAACATGTGTGGACTTGCTGCATGTTCATCCTATCCTTTACCTTTGGTCTAACTGAAAAGTATTCTATGAAAAGGGAGACAATTTATTACATTTACTCTCACATGAAATCATTTTATGCACAATAAAATACTAGCTGTCAGTGAGTAAATTAAATACTTATTGGACTTTACAGTAAAACAATGATTTTCAATGATTTAAAACATTCTGTGACACTGAATTGCTATTATTGTGCTTAATGTTGAAGTTGTCTACTTTGTTAAAATTTAGTAATTGTAATATTTACAGTATGTTTGCATTCAAAATTGTACTGAAATAAATATATTCTCAGTGATTTGTTTGTGTGCGTTCAGTCCATGTGTTCAGTTCAAACTGTAAAAGGCATTTCTGGAGAACTTAAAATTTACTTTATTAAAACGTACTTGGAAATTAGATTTAAGTTAATTTGTTTGCTGTTTGTGTACTTCCTCGATCGCCCAAACAGAATGTGTTGTTCCACAGCAAACCAGTAGGTGGCAACCTAATCCCACATCTAATGTTTGATATAACAGTGTGAGCCCTAAGTAAAGAAAACAGTTATTAGACTACGTTAAGACACGATTAAAAATCCACTCAACAAAAAGAGGATGAAGAAACGGAGAAAAGATTTTAAAAAAGCTACAGAGGTACAAATGAAAACGCAACAAAATTTATGTTGCAAACAAACAGGCGCTTATCGGAAGTGACGTTACTGACAGCTGTCCAATCAAAGCGCGAGCTACGAATAGGCGGTTAGCGCGAGCTTTCATCGGTGTGTTATGTTGATGCTGTATGGCGCGCGTGTGTTATATCTGAATATAATTTTTTATGGTGGTTTTTGTGGTGGTTATTGTAAAGGCATTTGTTTAGTTTTTCTTTTTTGGTGTTTTGAAGTTCACACGATGCCAGAAAGAGAGTAAAGCCTTTCGTTGTGGGTGTGTTTGTGCTAAAGCAAGTGTTGTCATCTCGCATTCATTTTAGCATAGCATGACTGCTTTGAGGGTGTGCATTTGTTTGCGGGGTTGATTAAACGACGTATACATGTATATTGAGGATTAATATTTACTATAACCTCACACACAATGCCGAGTCTTCCTCAAAACAACCTAAAGGAGCAACTGGAACGACACAATAATGCGGCACAAAACAAGTTGTCACTGCTGAAACTAAAGCCTGGGTAAGAACATTATTATATATTCTGCGATAAATAGATTGATTTCTGCAACAGAGTAAAAAAAACTACAATGCGGATTATATAGATAAAGTACAACGTGAAAGCTAGCTAGATACATGGTCAATTCAGTTTAATCCCTTTAAGTTGTCTATGTTGACGTTTTGAACGTGTACCCTTAACGTTACCTAAATGTCTCTGTTCAGGGGGTTTTGTTTCAAAAAGAAGTCTTCCTCCGGTATCTCCAAAGTGGAAGTTCCTCAAAAGGTAACAGGTGCAAATGTCTTAGCAAACAGGAGTGTCAATATTCCCCGCAGCTGTGAAGTAACCAAAACTCCTGTGACGTTTTCGCAAAAGCCTGGGAAAGCAGCTCCGAAAGTCAACTTCTTCGCTGCACCCATCAGACCGAAGACAAATACTGTTAATCCATTAGCCAACCCATTTGCTGTGAACAAAACACCTCCTGTCCTATCTACCGTTCAGGATTTGCCAAAATCTACAGCCTTACCTAAGAATCAAATTGTAGAAGAACCAAAGCGTGACATCTCCCAACTTTCCTTCAGTGAATGGGATGATTTGGATGATTTCGAAACCCCATTAAAGACAAGAGTATCGTCCCCAGTTACAGAGACCTCTACAAAAAAGCTGCGTGTATCGGACCAGAACACGTCCCCTGATTCCTCTTGTGCTAAGAGTGATGAGACTACATTAAATGAAGGTCCACAGGTTACAGAAACCATAACTGCCCCAAAGGATGTCCTGTCAGCAGCTAATAGTGTCAGCATAGAGCCTGATGAGAGGGAGCCAGAGGACTCGCCTATCAAAAAATCCAAAAGGCATAAGAGATCAGCCCAGCAAAAGGCATTACTGAGTGACAATGAAGATGAGATCATTGACTGTATTACACCAGAAAAAAATGAAAAGGACAAGTGTGTGACAAGTTAGTACACCTCAATTTCTTCAGTGGGTTTAGCCCTAATTTGTCAATGTTTTACCTGCTAAAGAAAGATTGGTGTGTTTAGATATTAATGCTCCCAATGAAATAATACGTAGTATTTGAATTGCAGTTCCTGAAGAAAAGCAGTGGGAGGAGACGAACATCATAGACATTGACGAGGCTGAGGCAGACAACTTTTATGAGGATTTCATCCCCCCATCCCCTGTTCCTGAGGAGACGTGTCCCTTTGACTCAGAAAAGGAGAAAAGGTAACATGGAAAAAAAATTTAATATGACAAAAGTACAGTTTCTTTTTGTTCTAAGTTTCTTTTCTATAATTCTGTTTTATAGTTCATCTGACCCTGTTAAACATACTGATCAAAATATTTCACCTCACGAGTCTGCCTGGAACCCGTCAGCCCTCTTTGATGAACCTGCTAAAGAAATAAAAGGTATCATGAATGCAGGATTTAACTTTTTGGGATTCAATAATTTGCATTAAATTTAATGTTGTAATGTGTCTAATGTGCATGTATTTGTTTTAGGACCTAAGGATGCTCTCTTTACTGTTATGGAGTCTATTTGTTGTCTAGTGGACACTATTCCAGAGCATGAGCTCATAGCACTGACCTGCGGCACAGAGCTGTTACTGCAGAGAGCACACAGGTAAAACAAAAACAAGTACTTTTCCTAGGTTAATTAAAAAATATATTATAATACTATTTTTGTGTGAAATGTGCTTTTAAATATTACATATTCTGTTTAAAGTCAGCTTTAAAAAATAAAGGCTATTCTAGACCTTGAAAAAATTGCCATTGTGACATTTAAGGGTTTTATGTGGGCTAATTTTGCATTATATTTTGTCACTTTCTACAACAGGAAAAGGATACTTGCTAATGGTCCACCATCTAGAAAATCTCACGTAGACCTAGTAGCCACTCCATATTCTTCTCTGCTGAACAGACGAGGGTTTGGAGTCACACCCTCTAGTCTGACATCATCTATGATCCCAGTGACATCAGAAAAGAAAGAGGCTGCCAAAACAGGCTTTCCGTTTCGCAAGTCCATTTCCTCAGTCATGTCTTTGGAAAATGACAGTGTGTTTGAGGATTCTGACTGCATCATCAATGGTGTTGAGACCCCTGGTGGTACCTGGAATCCTAACAGTACCACAAAAACAGCAACTAGTAGGGACATCTCGAACAGGTCAAGTCCCTCCTTTAGTAAATCTGAGTCAAAAACAGAACAGTGCTACTCAAGGTTGTCCTTCAGTGAGTTAAACAATCAATCCACGGCTGGAGATCAGGTTGACTTGTTTTATTCCCCCAAAAGAGTTGATTCAGGAAAGAGAAATGCTGAGAGCAGTGTTGAAACCAACATGGAAGTACCCAACTGTTCTCGAGCAGATACAGAGCCACTTGATGACTTCCTAATTGATGACTTTGATATTGATGATTTTGATGAGGCTGATGTTCCAGATTATTTTGAAGAACCTCCAAGTGTCTTGGCATCAAGAGACAGCTTTGGTGCAAAAACGCCATTGGTGCGGGAGGGAGGGCCTTCAAAACCTTTGGAGAGAAAGACAGTAACACCACCAGCACAAAAACCTACCAAAACATCCAACCCTGGTAGGTTTAAGTAATGGAATGTCTCTTACAATTTACTTTATGTAATTTAAAGAACCCAAAAAATGGCACAGTGAGCAGTTATCTGGTGACAGTTTATGTCTTGATCTGCAGAACCTGTGTACAGAAACCCAGCTCATGACCGCTTTAGAGGCTTCAGCTTTCCTCACAGCCCAGAGATGATGAAGATCTTCCATAAGAAGTTTGGTCTGCATCAGTTCCGATTCAATCAGCTGGAGGCTATTAATGCCACACTGTTAGGAGAAGACACATTTGTATTGATGCCTACAGGTTTGTTAGAAATGTTACATCAACCTGAGTCATATTTCTTGTTTATTTTGATGTTAGACTCCAAACTGTGTCTTGTCTTCACCTTCAGCACGTCCAGCAAGGGATTATAGATACAGTATATCGGTCAGCCTTTATCATTTTATTTCAGTGGTTTACTATATTTATAGATGTTTTTAGCTAGTGGTGCAAATCAGTGGAGCTTTGCACAAATGTACTTCATAATTAAAGACATAATTAAATTAATGTTGGGCATTATATTAGGCTTTATATGGTAAATAACAAATAGGGCAGATATTTTGACTCTCTTGGTCTTTCTCAATTAGTTTTAGTATAAAAGCTGTGTACTTTCCCATGTTCTTTCGTTTTAGTTTTGTTTCAGTGTTCTTTGTGTTAAGATGCTAGGATTTTTTTTCAAGTGTTTTAAGTGTTTCCTAATGATATGTTACAATGTGACACGACCCTCCTTACAGGTGGTGGTAAAAGTCTCTGCTATCAGCTTCCTGCTTGTGTCTCTGCTGGAGTGACTGTTGTCATTTCTCCTTTACGGTCTCTCATAGTTGACCAAGTCCAAAAGCTTACCACTTTAGATGTAAGTCTGTCATTTCCTTATGCACAGTAAGTGTCTTAACCTGATCAAAACGGTTGCTTACTGTGAAACTTTTTGTTTTAGATCTGTGCAACTAGTTTATCTGGGGACAAAAAAGATAGTGAGGCTGCAAAGATCTATATGCAGCTGTCTAGAAAGGATCCCCCAATCAAACTGCTTTATGCCACTCCTGAGAAGGTAGGATTTAAATCAGACATGCGTATTGTAAATTTACATGCATTTCTGTAGTCGAATTAATATTTGTTGTTTTTGTTCCCAGGTGTGTGCGAGTGGACGGATGATCAGTGCCCTTCAGAATCTGTATGAAAGGGGTCTGCTGGCTCGCATTGTCATTGACGAGGCCCATTGCGTCAGTCAGGTACACTTGATGAAAAATTGTGTAGTGTAACAAGAATGGTCAAATATGTAATTTAGGTAGTGAAAACCGTATTTTACAAAAACAGAAAATATTAGGAGTGTTAAAGGCAACATAACAAAAATACTGTATGATGAATGGATCCATTTCTTCCTCAGTGGGGTCATGACTTTAGGCCAGACTACAAGCGCTTGCATGAGCTCAGGCGGAAGTTTCCTAATGTTCCTATAATGGCATTGACAGCCACAGCCACTCCTAGAGTTCAGAAGGACATTCTTAACCAGCTGACAATGACCCGTCCTCAGGTGTAAGTTTTCCTGTAAGCAATTGCTAATTCGTGTTTTTGTAAATGCATGACGTTGTGATTAATGGCACTCTCACGCTAATTATTATATGGAAGCAGGATTGTTTTAAACCTCACCTACCTTCAAAATATAAAGAAACATTTTTATATTTTAAATGTTCATGTGATTGTTCTGGCAGAGGAGGATGCTTTAAATTGAACATAAGTGGCAGCAAATGCTGTTTAAAAACCATACCAATCCAAATCTAATTTAGCTATGCCATCTTTAGATATCATGCACATGTGTTAGTCATATTAAAATGTGAATAATGTTTTCATAGATTCACTATGAGCTTCAACAGGAACAATCTCAAATATTCAGTTTTGCCAAAAAGGCCCAAGAAGGTTGATGAGGAGTGCATTCAGTGGATCAAGAAATATTACCCACGTGAGTGCTGTCCAGATTGAGTCAGTCTTTATCAATTATAATTGCTCACCACAGAATGGAGACTATAAATCATGTTGACCGTGTGTGTAGGTGACTCAGGGATTGTGTACTGCTTGTCTCGTAATGACTGCGATACTCTGGCTGACAGTCTTCAGAGGGCTGGGATTGCAGCACTGGCTTATCACGCTGGCCTGAGTGACAGCGACAGGGAATATGTCCAGAATAAATGGATCAACCAGGATGGCTGCCAGGTTTTTAAAATTATTATAAAACATGGACCTGCACTTTTAATGGGGCATTGAATTTGTTTTCCAGCTTTCCAGAAATACAGCTTTTTATGTTTTTGTTTTTTTTGGGGTTCTTTCATTTTTAGGTTATGTGTGCCACCATTGCATTTGGCATGGGAATCGATAAACCAGATGTGCGTTATGTGATCCATGCCAGTTTGCCCAAGTCAGTGGAAGGTTATTACCAGGAGTCAGGCAGAGCTGGCCGCGATGGAGAGGTTTCCCACTGCGTCCTCTTCTATTCCTACAGTGATGTTATCCGCATTAAGAGACTCATTGCTAGTATGTTCTGCAAGAGTTTTGTTTATTCCTATGGTATATATTGGTGTGTTTACTGTAAACAGTCCCTTATTAAAACTTTCCCTTAGAAATTTTTAATGTTGCAATGAAACATGCATTTGAGATCTAAAATCCAGACACTATTATGCAGTCATAGTTAACCTGTCTGTGTGAGCGTGGCCTACATAACGGTTAATATAATTGCAGTGGATAAAGATGGCAACCAGCAATCCAAAGCCACCCACATCAACAACCTGCACAGCATGGTGCATTTCTGTGAGAATGTGGCTGAGTGCAGGAGAATCCAGTTGCTGGCGTACTTTGGCGAGCACTCATTCAATACAAGCTTCTGTAAAGAGCATCCTGAGGTCATCTGTGACAATTGTGCCAAACCGCATGTAAGACCATCTTTGCATCATTTCATTCTTCACATTATGCAAATGTCATGCATACTAATAGAACATATAATTGTACACAGCCATTGCTTAAAATTGGATATAGTTTGCTTGCCAAACAATTTTTAATTATTACTTGCTTTGACTAATTGTTTACTACGTATTTTGAATGCAATTTTATGTTAATTAGATACAAATACAAATGCATACATTTCAATGCTTGTCTCCAGAAATACAAATCAAGAAATGTCACTGAAGATGTGAAGAAGATTGCAAGGTTTGTGCAAGAGAACTGTGAGAAGGTTGGAAACAGATACGGCAAATCCGCCCAGCAGAACAGGCTCACTCTCAACATGCTGGTTGACATCTTTCTGGGTAAGAAGCCTAGCGGGATTTGACTGTCATAAATGATAGTGTGAATATTACTATGAATATCCTTTGCCTTATCCAGTGCTTGAGATTTAATGCTTGTCAGGATGGCTGCTCGAGGCCCCAATAAAGAATATCTCTCTGCGGCAGGCTCCAAAAGTGCTCGGATCCAGTCCGGAATGTTCGGGATGGGAGCAGCATATTCCAAGCACAACGCTGAGAGGCTTTTTAAGAAACTGGTGCTGGATAGTGTTCTGATGGAGGACCTCTACATTACTAATAATGGGCAGGCAGTGGCCTATATCTCTGCTGGGCCTAAAGCTATGAGTGTTCTTAGTGGCTGCATGCAGGTGAGACTCTTAATGTTTTTCTCTCCTGTGACGCTGGTCTTTATGGTCAATATCAATGTTGTATGCTGTATTAACTACTATACCCCATTGCAGGTTGAGTTTGTTGAAACGGAGAGTGCGTCCAGCATCAGAAAGCACAAAGCCTCTGTGATTGAGAACGTTTCTAAAAGAGAAGAGATGGTTAAAAAATGTTTACAGGAACTCAATGATCTGTGCAAGAAGTTGGGCAAAGTCTTCGGCATTCATTACTACAACATTTTCTCCACAGCCACGCTTAAAAAGATTGCTGGTTAGCAAATTTTCATTACAAATTATTTATACGCATTACATGTAATGTACAAGAATATATATATACGTATGTATGTATGTATGTATGTGTGTATGTATATGTGTATATATATATGTGTGTGTGTGTGTGAGTGTGTTTATATATTCTATCCCTTGTAAATGTTTCTGAAAGCTTATGTACTTATAAAAAAAAATGGGAAGGTAAATGAATCATTCAATTAAGGCTAGTTTAATATGCTGTCATTTAGTATCTGAAATGTGCTGATATCACAGAAATTGCTTACTTAAAGATTTTTTTCTTTCCTAAGCAGTTTTACATACTGCGTTACTAGGATGAAACACCTCATTAAGTTAAATCAATGAATTCCCTTTCTTTTTCACATGCATTTGTGTGCAGAAACTCTATCGTCTGATCCGGAGGTTCTGCTGCAGATTGATGGTGTGACCGAAGACAAGCTGGAGAAGTATGGAGCTGAGGTTATTGAACTGCTGCAGAAGTACTCAGTGTGGCAGCTGCCTGGTGAGGGTCTGACAGCACACCATATAGATTATTTTCTCAAGATAAACGCTTTCCATGACACAATAAATGATCTTGTATTACAGTAATACTCTCTAGCTTCAACCTTGTTTTCGAGAGAAGCAATCGAAATTCAGGAACCCCCAAGTCTAGAAATGCAAATGCACTTTTATAAGATGTGGTCACATTTACCACAGGAAAAATTAATTCAGCACTTTGACCAACGGAAAGCTGCTTGGTTCAAAAGTGATGACTTTGTGAGCAGTGCTTTGTTTCTTCCTAAATGTTTTTTTTTTGTCCTTGAAATATAACTAATGGTTATCTTAAATCTTCTGATTTTTCTAGTTGATATTTAATTATTTTAAAGCTGCCTTGTACATAATTAGTCAATGTAAGTTCCTTTAGTCCAAGACAAGTTCTAAACACGAAACCAACAGTTGTGTACTACATTTGTGATTTGGCTAGCTCTACCTATAAACTTTAAACCAGATCATATTTCAGCTTGCTCAAAACAGCAACATATAAAGATCTTTTAAATGACGTAGCTTAAGAGATATAATGTTCTCACACTTCCTCTGCAGCTCAGGCACAGACTGAGAGTTCAGAATGGATTGACACAACAAGAGGCCATCAAAACAGGGAAGATGATGATGATGATGATGACGAAGGGGATAACACATCAGCCTATTTCAGAGGCACCTCTGGACGAGGAGCAAAGAGAAAGCAAGGGTCTTACTCCAGGAAACCCAAAAGAAGAAAAGGTGCCAGCAGCCAAAACTCCTCTAAAGGGTCAGTATGTTACAGCAGAAGCATTGTTGGATTGTGCAGACATATTGGCTATTTGAAACCTAATTAACTCTCCCTCTTCACCCTTACTGTAGTGGATACAGCAATAATTGGTCTTCGTCAAGAGGAAGAGGAGGATACAGGGGTGGTAATCGAAGCGCAGGAAGAGGTTCCAGGCCGGCTCCATCAGTCCCAGCAGTGAAGAGGCCCGGCTTCATGGCTTTGCCCACCCCACAGAGTGCTGCTCGTCCATTCCTCAAACCAACATTCTCTCACATCTAGAATCAGAATACTTCTACTGGTAATGTCAATAAATGTGACTGTGAATATTTGTAAAGAAATTTTAGACACTGATTTTTAATAAATATAATTTTGTGTTGTATATTTAAAATTTTCATTTATATTACATTAAATTGCAAGGTTTTATATTACAATTTATTTATTTTTATTTATTTTTCCCTAAAAGAAAAGCAAATTAACAAAAATTGTGCCATCACCCCATTTCTTACAGGTGACTATATCATCTTTAATAGGCCAGTATAGCTTGCAGTAAGTTTTCTCACAAATTTTGGGGAAAATGACACAGTGAAGCTATTATTATTATTATTATTATTATTATTATTATTATATAGTTAAATTAGAGAAGCATCTGATTACTTCCTACTTCCGGCATCTTTGCACTGTGAACTATAAACCACACGATATCTCAAACTCTTTTGAATGTTTATTTCAAGTTTGAATATTTCCATGGCACCAGTTACAAGGGACTATCAGTGAAACATTTTTCTTTATACCATTTTCATGGAAGGTTTCCTACAGTACAAAGATGATTTTGGAATGAATCTGACTTAACAGGAACTGCGTTTGGCACAAATTTTGTATATAGTTTGATATTCGTATATTAAGGAACTAAACGGCAACCTTCAGTCCCAAATAGAAAAGATGCAAATTACAGAAAAACACACCCACAGACAGACCTCTGCACAAAGAAATGTGCATGTATATGGATTTCTGTTGAGGGGACTGTGGGGGCTGGCAAAGTGACAAAAGCACAGTACAGAAAATGAAACGTGTTGCCACCACTTTACAGGATCTCAGCGTCATAGTGAATCTTAAAGCTACGGTTCAGGTGAAGTCAGATTTTACCAAATAATTTGGGAATTTGTATGCAGGCATGTAAGGAGCAGTTCATTCTAATGATGATGAAATTTAAAGTCCCTGGTAGAATATTCAGCAGAAGCTTACCCAGTCGATCTGAGACATCACTAGTTCATTGAATTACCTCTATAAACATGGAGGACATCCTGACCTTACTTGGAATGCGGTCCAAATCTTTGAAGATCAGCTGTCACTTAATACGATTTCACAATAGAATCTAACAGCTGTAGCCACCAGTACCAGATCCTGAACATTAAAAACACCTTTAATAGGCTTGCTTGAAGCTGTAACATTTTCATGCTGTCAAGTTATATTTGAAGCCAGTGAAGTGCTTTATCTGCAGTGTAGTTATACTTCTGTAAGTCTACTTTTTATAAGTGTCATGGCAAGTGTTTAGCTTTATTATACTGACACTTGCATACTAAAAGAAGCATAAAAATACTTCTGTACAAAGTTCACAGAGGGACCTTGTGAAATAACCCAGTTAGATAATTACAGAAATGATCCAATTTAGCTAACAACTGTCCTTTACTGGACCCTTACATCCATCACAGTCAAACCTGGCCATTCCGTACAGTACAAGAAAACTGTCTAGAGACAAAAGTATGAAGTAGAAGCACACAAGGACAGTAGTAGCAATTGCCCTTGATCTACTAGGAAGCAGTGCACCAGTTGAAACTTGTGCAATAGGATTTCAAGGATGAAGAGACGTGAGAAAAACTTCAGAACAGCAGGATGCTGACAGTTCAGGATCCAAACAAGATGACAAGTGCTTACAATGAGTATAAAATGTAGCAAATTTTGGCAATAATCGTCATATAAAATGAGCCTTTTAGTTAAAATGCAATTTTGCGTTTAACTTAAAGGGAAATGGATTCATTCCAAACTCCTTAGAAAATATCAGGTAGTCTGACTTGCTACACAACAGCACAAAAACCATCAAAATGATTATTCTGTATGATTCTATAATTCAGGTTATTGCTTATTGAATGGCGCTGCCATGCAGGACTGACCACTGAGGCTACATAATGCTGTCAATGAGTAAAATCCACTTCAATTCTATTCTTTTTCAAAAACTTAACTGATCTTCCAAGCCTTTTTTTTTTTTTTTCTTCCTAAGCTCAAAATCACACCCCATCACCAATGGCATGCAAGTACTCATCAGAGCAACACCGGTATATTATTGTACTTCGAAAACAACTGTTTAATCAAATTCTAAAAAAATATAAAGGTGCTAATGCCACCGCGACGCTGTTATAATTTGGCACATCAGAGATGTTATAAGTGCATGCATGGATACTTAAGATAAGAGACATGCGTAACTCCAATGGCCCTCTCTCTCTTCCATGTGTCTCATCAGTTTCTGCTACGGTTTTCCATGTGCCTCATTTGTCCAAAAGCAGTTTCAGCTCCTGTGGTTGGTGGAAGACAGCGGTTCTACCAAGTGGTTATAAAGGCATGTGACCAGACTGCACAATTCAGCTAGTAAACCCATTACGGTTACAGTCAACTGCTTCCTAAAACGCATCTTGGCCTTCATTTATTTACTAGCACCATAGCGATTCTGGCCTCAAACACAACAGCATATTTTGGTGGATTGAAGCATGTTCATTGAAAATAACTGTACTAGTAAAGACAAGCTTGTAAGCTGTCACAAACTAATGCTAAACGCTGCAATTATTGTGAGTACCAGTGTAAGATCCAAAACATCCCCTAATTACCACTAGCTGTTACTGTCTCTCAACCCATGGACTATATTTCACTGTACACAAAAATGTCCACTCCTTATCCATTTTGCATTCACTTCCTCTATTTTTCACTTTTCTCAAATACATAAACAATTACATCAATAGCAGTTTCAAAGGGGAAGGCATAAAATAGATCATGTATGGTAAAATAAAGCCCATGTCCAACTTGCACGCCACTGGAAGAATCTTTCTCTCTTCATATATATAAAAGACTAATTAGTGTACTAAGGACTAAACCTGGCCTTCTAGTACATATTGCCAAAAACATAAATTAATTAAAATATGAGCATACACACACAAACACACAGTATTTTGCCTAAACTGTGTATAAATTCATCAGTGTTGTTCGAATGCAGGGCCAATATACAAAGCACAGGGACCGTTTTCTCATTACTGGATAAATGAGTGAATGGGACATGGATTGTAGATCTGGATTAAAATCTTTCCCATGTCTCCCTTGACAGAAACGCCATAGATTCTAGACCTCATCTGGAACACAGAGCTAAAAAAGGTATAATTTAATTTTCAATAACAAAATAACATTTCAGTTTCTGTTAAAATATACATGGAAAAACATGTCGATATATTAGGAAACTAACTACTTTTTGTACAAAAAGTACAGCATTGTTATTGTAATTAAGAATAATCATAGCATGATATCCACAGAATACAAACTCAAAACCAAGGTCGATATGGAATAAAAAATTATTACTTTATACAATGGGATTTCTTTCTATTGAGAGACTCAAAATGAAAAATGAAAAAAAACAAGTTATAATAACAAAGCAAATACACGTACCGATGAAAAAGTTGATTAAGATTATTTCTTAAAAACCAAACCCTTACAGTATTGCACACCTAGTGTAGCTAGATTGGATCTATGGGTACTAGTTGATTTTAAATCAATCATGTTAACTTTAACAGATACTGACACTATTGGGTCACATGACAGGACACAACTTATACCAATTAATTTTTCTGTATCCATTAGAAAGAACCTTTTTAAAAAGAATTCTACTTCACAGCTTGCTACCTCCTAAACACAATTATATTCCTAAAATGTATTTGACACTCTAAAACTCAAGCCACCCAATACAGAACTCAAATGTACCCATCAATTTTATTCAAATCTTTCCTCAGCTCTCGCTTCCAAAATAACTTGCACTTTCTTACCTTACATACAACCCTCTTCTGATCTGATCGTTGATGTGGTAAATTATAGCAGCCTTCAGAATTTACTAAGAGCTACATGACGGATGGATATGAATTATGCATAAACTCAGAAAAGCATTGGTTTTCCAAACTTTCTCCTGCTTTCCAAACCTACTATACCATACCAACTTGACTTAATGCACCACATTCTTTAATAAGACTCTAAATATTATTTTAAAATAAATATAAATGAAGGCAACATTCTTGTTGCAACAAAATATTTCATATTCCCTTTTGAAGGAACAATATATTCTTCTCAAGTCTTTGAATTAAGTTTTGTTTTGTTTGTTTTTTTTTTTCGTTTTTTTTGTAAAAATAAAATACCTGAAATGACCTGAAATCCAAAACAAGGAAACCAAAAAGAAAAAAAATTGTCTTTTGTAAAAAAAAAAAAAGACGACAAAAATAAAAGTGTAAAAATGGACGGGGAGAAAGAACTAAAAGTGGAAGAGAAGAGGAGCTGTGGGCCTGGTGGTCCACCGTGTGTCAGCAGGAGTGTCATGAAAGAAGCTGGGTTCATGGGACAGGTCGATGCCCTCCGTTTCTCTCTCTCTCTCTCCACGTGTTTAGCGTCTTCTCGACCCCAACAAGGGAGGCTTTACGAGCTTTAGTGCCTCATTTTCACTTGTTAATGAGCAGCCCGCCCACCCAGCGGAGCTTGCAGGCAAACCACCGTCTGAGGGGACAAAAGTATTCGTAATGGAACTGCTCAAACTCGGGGGTCTGGCGGATATCACGTAAAAATGCAATGTCAAGGTCGGACTCAGTGAGGATGATGAGGAGGAGGAGCAAGACAAAGAGGAGTCCAATGGTCACAAGGAGCAGACGGAGTACACTTAAAACAAACTTATTCACCTGTTCCGTCTCGCTGAGCGCAACCTCTCTGCCTGCGCTCTGCAAGGGGCCTGCCACCCTATTGTCCGCTCCTAACTCGGCCATGTCACCCACGTTGGGCGTGCCCGCCTCCGACTCTTTCTCCTCCTCGATGCTGCAGGGGGCGCCATTGATCTGGCGTGAGGCCGCCAGCTCCAGACTGTGCTCGGCCACCGGTGTGGGCAGAACGCTGTCGGAGGGACTGTAGGACTCATCGGAGATGATCGCCGTCCTGTCGCCGGAGTCCGTCACCTGGCTCCGTGAACGTGGGATGAAGGAGTCGCTGTGGGACACAGAGCGCACAGGGGTGGAGTGGGCGCTGTCCCGCAAAGATTCCAGACCTGGATGGATGGAGGGGGGAGGATAAGAGAGTTGCGTTGATTGCTTACAATGATTTAGTTCAAGTTTAAAGGCTGTTTTAAACATTCAGTGCTTTTCTAGGTAAGCATTGTGTCTAAGGCTGAGTTCCCACTGCATCATTTTAAACCTGGTTTTCACTCACCAACAGGTTTTGCGAAATTGCCAAAAACAAATTCCCAAAATCTGCGCTTATGCATTGCAGTGACAATCATGCAGTGCTCTCAAATCATGTCTTTGATCATTCACATTCAAAAGTCCTGCTGTTAGAACACTTCCAGTGTTGCATGAGTCAGTGTGAAATAATGCTGATCTGATGATTTTAAAAAATTGTGCTGTGTGAATTCGGCATGAGTTTGTCTTTCAAACTTCAATAGCTTCTTTATTTTGACCAGTTTTGATTTTCTGAATGGTTTGACCTTATACTGTTTAGGCTCTGCCCACAGCCACTGACGGTTTGTCTTGTATTAGCATATTTCTACCCTCAGCCAGCTGTAAGCCATACACCATGTTCACTGCGCTCGAGCAGCTGAAGCTACAGCGCCACGTAAGCAAATGTGGATGTTTCTTATCAAAACTATGTAAGAATATCCAACAAATCGTGTCCAGTTTCTGCATCTTATTCCAGCCTCAAAGGCTGCTCCAACGGATCATTTCATACAATCTGACAAATAGCAATCGCAAAAGACAGAAAAAAACAACAAGGTGTGCACTGCGCTCGAGGGAGAATATTTGAAGGGTCTCATGAAGGTGACAGACCCAAATACTAAATCACGCCTGGAGTTCAGTAATACGCTCGGAGCAAAGCAGACCAGAGCGCTAATGTGAAAAGACATTTCCCAGCTTGTTTGCTCCGATAGACACAGTACTTCAAGCCCCCACAGGCCTGGGAATCACATGCATCGACAGGCAAACAGCCAAGTTGCTAAGGTGTTGTAACAATTAGCAGCACATGGTCAATCAAAAGGACTAGACCTCACTTTACAACGTGCACATGTGTATATATAGCACGTAATCTCAAATAGCTACTAACTTAGGCTTTGAATAGGTTTTGCGATACCAGTCTATTATAATCCAGTACAGAAGTTACATGATACATAGAATCCATCTGAGAGGGGATGTATATTTCTGTTCCTAAACATCACACTTTAACACCATGATGTTAAGCGGATTCGTCACAGCAAGTGACCACGTAGACCACAAAGTGAGGAGGCTGCAAATCTCCCATAAATCCCCGCGCTTCAGTTCTCGCATACCCAAAGCAAACGGGTCTGCTGAGCATTAGATTCTTGAGCGTGTCACTGCAGATATGTTACATCTCTATTCTGATGTGAAGGGATTAGGATTTCATCTTTTGATGATGTGACATTTTACCGTTCAACCAAAGGCCTCTCATTTACAATATTAAACATCCTGCCAAAGAGAAAAAACGGTCACCCATGAAAGCACATCTGCTTTGGTGCATAAAGCTGAACTCGGCTCTCATTTATCTGAATTTAAAGAACCCTGGAATTTAACAGCTCAGGTTTTACTTGAAATATGCAAGTAACACAGATGTAAGAAAAAGCTTGAGAAGACTTACTTTGTATTTACCCCTGCTTCTGCATTAATAATTCATAAAAAAATGTGCACTGCTCTAGTTAAAATAACAAAGTAATCTACGTTTTTGCCAGTACATAAAATGCTGTTTAAACATTTCCAGACCAGACAGTATAATGTGAACCTTAAACATTGACTGTTAAATCTTGTTTAGCGGTTAGCTTCCATCTATTAGTACTGTAGTATGGAAACCCCTTTAAAATTGTTCAACATTTATCTGGTGTTCTTTGTGTTAAACGCTCTCTTCAGCCAATGTCACAGCATAGTGCACCTCTGGACTCAATATGTTCTGTGAAAGCAGTTCCAGTGGTGAATTATACTTGTATCACCATGCTCCATGTGATGAATGGCTACCCTGATTTTATCATCCTTCTCTCGCCATGCTTCACAGCTGGAATCAGGTTTTAGTTACAGGCTGCAGTCCTTCAAACATTGCGCTGCGCATTTCTGCAACTCCTGCAGTTCTTTTTTTCAGGCTGCATTTCATACTGTCTTCTTGTGATGTCTTGCAGAATGTAGATTAATGAATACCCAGGAATCAGTGCAGAGATGAAGTCAGTGGTTTTTTTTAATCAAATGTAAATTCATGTCCCAATCACATTTTTGTTAGCCAAACAAACTTTTTTTTTAAAACCAAGTATTAATCTCTAAATGTAACCTTTTTAATAGTTAACTTTTTTTATCAGTCATCAAACTTGGTTAATACTGGTCACAATCACTGAGACTTACTTTAAATTTAATAAGATTATGCACTAAAAACTACTACAGATAATGTTTTCATGCCACTTCAAGTCTTATTTTGACGTTACAAAGTGATTATAACTGCAAGTTGTTTACTTGCTTTTTTTAATAAGTCTTCCTATTAATGCCATTACATTGTTTCTGACTAATTCATGAACAAGATTTTTTGCAACCAATCACAGCTGTTCATAAATACATATCCATATCATATTGCAATAGAGACATTACCTCCACTTACATGACTTTCTGCCATTCATTCTCAATTACTCTCTACCAAAAAACTCATAAAACTCAATGAGTTCAGGGAAGGCAAAAGAGACACTGACTTCTTTTGTAACTTTACCTGCAGTGTCAATGTTAGACCATGTTTCTTTATAAAAAAAAGAGAGTGATTTATACACTTTTCAATGTTCTATTTTGTAAGTTGTATTATTTTTGTACAACAATTTTTTTTGTTTGTTTTTTGAGGAGGCACTGCCTCCCTTGAAACGCCCCAGTTTTCAAGCTTCTAACATGCACTATTGATTATGATCAGAACATTTGGAAAAAATATTTTATTGATTGTGTCAATAACCTAAAGTTTCTTAGTGAGGTAGAGTATCTTCTATCTCATTAATCAACTAATTGCTCTATAAAGAAAACTTAAGCCTGTAGGTTCACATTTCAAACTGGACTATGATTGTGTTTGTCTGCTTTTTTAATGGATAGATTATGCATATAATTTAAAGTCCAGCTTCTCTTTGCAACTGCAGTATTATATAAAAGTTACCAAAATACTGTGCCATTATTATGGATTATAAAATGTTTTAAAGCAGTGTTTGTGAGTTTTTACCGCTTTAAAAGCAGCACCTGGCAAAGAATAAATGAATTTACATTTCGTTTTTTAAAAAAAACATTTAAATGATTCAGTAACTCTTTTGAGAGAAAATAACTTTATACAAGGTGCACTTTGCAGGATGTTTTCATTTACTTAGAAGTGTTTTATTTGCTGCATTAAAAGGTAATTTTCAAAAATTCATAATAGGGCCACTTTAAAATAAAATGTATTGTTTAAAAGTTTGGGGGGTGGTAAGATTTTGAATGAAAATACACTCAACAATGCTTCACGTATTTAATAAAAATACATTACACAGTAATATTTGAAAATTTAATTGAAGTACTTTACAATAAGTTTTCTATTTTAATATATTTCAAAATGTTATTTAAATCTTACGATGGCAAATCTGTCTTTGGTGTTGCATGATTCTTTAAAAAATCATTTTAATATGCTGATTTCTTATTATCACAGTTGAAAACACTTTTGCTACTTAATAGTTTTAATCATTTTCTTTTATTTACAGAAAGCTCAAATGTGTCCGCTGTCCCTTTTGTTTAGTTTAGTGCATCCTTGCTCAATAAAAGCATCCATTTCTTTCAGACCCCAAACATTTGAGCAGCAATACATGCTTTTTTAGAATTAAAAATGCTAAACAAATACCACCGCAGCGACACTAATAAAAAATTCCTTTACCTGCCTCTTTCTATTCTAACCCACCTAATCCGATTTCATCAAACCAAAGCAGAAATAAAATCTCACTGAAAAAGACCTTCAGTAAACCCTAATAAATAAAAAATCAATCTGGTGCAGAAACAAACACATTAGACTTTACCTAAAGCTGTGGTGGGCACTGCATAATAAGGTGAAGTCATGGGCAAAGGTGATGCCTGCAGCTGGTCCTGCTGCCCCGTGAGGGCTGGGTAAAGAGGCAGGACGCCCAGGGCCTTTCCCAGCATACGAGGCCCCAAACTCAGCACCCGAACCTTTACATCCCGATAGCAGTGGTTGATCATGCGCAGGTGGACGTTCACCCGGGTGGTGATGCGAATTAGGCACTTCACCATGTTTATCTCCGAAAAGCGAACGTCTGCAGCTGCCGGACTTCTTTAGCAGTCACCGGTGCTCTGTTTCTACCGTAAAGGCTTGGCTGTGCTGCTAAACGGCAGAGTAGGGACCCAAGACGGCGGTGGCCAATCCTATCCCGCCCAGGCCTCTCACCTCCTCCTCCCTTCTACAGCCAGTGACTTAAATGGCGAGAAAGGTCCTGTCTATTTTCAGAGGAGGGTATTAATACTCCTTGAAGACTCCCAGTCAGCACATGCAGGATAGTTGACTTTATCGTCCCCAGCTCTCAGAGCCGATCGCTCTACAGACAAGAGCTCTTCACAACATCTTAAGATGGTCTTTTCTGTGTTGAATCACAGAAAGGATACGGTGAGCAGAGATTCATGCTGTGTTGGGATGCTGGTCTAACAGTCAGGCTCACTAGATGTGACCCAGAATGGAGGGTTGGGTAGAGGACACCGGTAAGCCTCGGATGGGTGGGACAAGATGGCACAGCTGGTGCCACAGGGAAGTGTTAGTACTGACTGTACACAGCTGGCACAGAAATAGAGTTTTGTGACTGACAGGAGCACCTGCAGCTCCACACCTCTAAGTGACGGCCGGTTCAGATTCATATTACTGCATGCGGTCAACTTGTGAACTTTGGTGAGGGCGTGTGTGTGTGTGTGTGAGTGTGTGTGTGTGTATAAATAAATAAATCAGGAATCAGGAATTAAATAAACTTATAAGCAAAATATTTTTAGGAATTTTTATTATCTATTAAAGACATAAAAATAATAATAAATACTATTTTAATAATAAAAATGCATAAGTAAAATGTTTTTTTCTGAAATAATATTAATTTATTAAAAACTAATGATAAATACTGTTTTCATTAATATATTACAAATTTCACATACATTTTCCAGTGTGTACATAATTATTATACAAGTTTTGATTCATATTTTAAATAATATTTAATACATTTTACACAATATAGAGTCTGTGTATAGTTACTATGCAAATTTACAAAAATAATTTACCAATTCCTCACGGTCATTTAATAATTTTTAGTTTTCAGTCTGAGGTTATTCTCTTTTTGGCTTATTTTACCCAGAAAGAAAATTAGCTTAATAATTATGCACACCTGAATATAAGGCATTTTTTACTTCCAGCTTTGACGGACAATTATATATCACTTAATGATTAAATACAAAATGATTAGCTGTTAGATTGATTGGAATTGTTAAAATGTGCTTGGGTAAAAAACATATGATCAAAATATTATGTAACAACAGCTACAAACACATGCTAAAATATTGCCTACAATACCTTTGATTGGAAATGTTTTCGTTTTCTTGACTTCTTGAGATTCTTTATATTATATTGTCATCTTGGCATAAATGGACCTCTTTTTATAAATTATATGTTGCTGAATGATAAGTTAGCCGTTTTCTACAGCATTTTGATGATATTACAAACCATTCAGTGCTTTGACATTTAGTGTTCTGCCTGTGGTTTCAGGGTTTCAGTGTAGAGCTGAACTCATGTTAATGGGTTGAACTTGACTCTCACCTTCCATGATGGATATGTGTACGGCTCTCCGGCGGGTCCGCGGAACACTGCTCAGCCGTGGTCCGTGTGTGATGGATGGACAGCTTCTGCTGGGCACCAGGCCAGCCCTGTGACCACATACAGACACAGTACTGTATCAACACACCCATTTATCATACTACAGTACGTCCTATGACTACAGACATCAGTCTTACTAGACATGCATGCACACAAAACAAACAAAACCAAAAGAATGTGACCCAGTGTAAACAATTAGAAAGATAACAGATCCACTCTCATGCATACCTGTGTATTTCTGGAGGTTCCCGTTTAATTTTTGCACTCTGCTCCATTACCTCTTTGGCTACTCTTCCACTGAAATTAAACAAAAAAAACAAAACAACAACTGACGTGTCCAGTTCCCCCTGCTAGAGTGAAATATTTCGGCATTATTTCCCTTATCAAATTAAATACCCATAAATATGTAACTAAAAAGATACACAAAGACTCTTTAAGTGGACCAAAGTTAACCTTGTTCTTTATTTGTAACCAAAAACTAAAACGTATATTATATTGAATTATATCAGAAATATCTAAAACATATCTTAAATTCTCCTTATATTATATTTCAGTTTATATTATATCAGACATATCTAAAAATATATAAAATTTTCCTTGTATTTATGGAGTATGCACAAAGTAAATTATGTTATATCAGACATATCTGTTATATATTATATTACATCATACTATAATATATTACACTAAATTATATCAGAAATATTTATATATCTAAAATTCTCGTTGCATTCATACTCTAATCAAAAACTGAAATATATTATATTCTATATTCTAAAATTCTCCTTAAATTATATTAGAACATATTAGGTCTAAAAATATCTAAAATTCTCCTTGTATTTAGTGTAACCAAAAACTAAATTATATTTCTCTCTCTCTCTCTCTCTCTGTGTATATATATATATATATATATATATACATTCACTTCTTTATATATGCCTGGTTGAGTCTGTTATGACCAGCTTCATCTATCAAAACCAACCAAAATGAAAAAAAAAAAAAAGCTACGCTTTCCAGCCAGTGTCAAACCGCTGGCATTTTGGTGGGAATTGTGATCCCTGTGAGAAATGGTGACCGCTGCTACTAGAGTCCATGAAGCTCAGGAATTAGATTAACCTTATTGAGTCCCCTCTCTTAACTCAATCTCTGTCTCTCAGGCTGTGACTAAACTACTTTAAACAAAAACCCTCAGTGGAGTCCTTTAATGCCTTAAAACCCTGCCTGTCTCCTTACATAGTAGTGAGAAAATAACTGTTATCAATTTCCTAATGAGGTGTTTGAGCCTGAGAGCCCACTATAATAGTTGATCGTGCTGTTTGTTTAATTGCCCCGATGGCTCCATTCATCTGTTACAATTGCAGTTATTAAGTAAACGTCTGCCCCTAAAAGGTGGCCTGTATGAACAGCTTCATCCGCAGCAAGTTGCGGTGCATTGGCTCCAAATCAGTCACCTCTATGTGACCGTGACAAGGACAGCAGGCTGTTTTTGGAGCAGGGACCCCTGAGGCTGTGGCGGTCCGCCGGCAGTGACCCGTGCTGTGTCTGTCTGTCTGTCCACACTTACCTGTAGCGGAAACGACTCCCCTTGAAGAACAGGTTACTGCTGGACACCGTACGAACCTGGCTCGACTTCTCCAGCCTGACGAGAGACAGAGAGCAATGAATAAGCTCTACACATTCACAAAAAACACTTTTTTATTAAACTAGAAGGCTAGCACAACTCAGTATTTCAAAACTACACAGTTTCAATCACAAATCATCTCTCTTTTAAGCACAAATACGACATTTCGTACAATGGCGTACAAGTACAGGGCCCCTAAAAACAAAACTCTGGTAGAAGTATACATAGTCCTTTTTAATTTTATTTGAGTAAAAATAACCAAAGAAGTTGGTAATTAATGTACTTAAGTATTACATGTAAAAGGTACTGGACCAATTCAATGGGCTTACTGAAAATAAATAATCAGCTTGGACTCTATCCTACTATAGTAGCTGTAACAGTTGCAGCGTGTTTCAGAAACCCTCCACCTTTATACAGTAGAGTTGTTTCATGTAAGTTATACTAGGGCTGGGCGATATGGACTCTAGCTTCGCACCCTGTGTTTTCTGTTGATGGGAAGTTCGGATCATCTTACAGACTCGTTCACTTGAGTCTCCTTCAGCAAAATGAACGAATCTTTTTTTAGTCATCTCGTTCATTTTTAAAAAAGTATGAATAAAATGTTTTTTACTTAACACTAGTAATCCTAGGTGATACGTACACGCACGCTGATCCGATCTTTTGGCTTATGGAACTATCATGTAATGAACGAACGACTCGATAGATGACCGAATCAATTCTTTTTCCGTCTCTGACTGAATTTTCACAATGTTATGAACGAACGACTCAAAACCAAAGACTCGAAACAGTTGAATTAATTCCAGTAAGGACGTTTCGCGATGCGCATGCAAGACTGATCGAATCACTCCCCGAGACGACTCGTTCTTCCCAAGTCACATTAAAGATTCGTTCAAAA
>JAUCNO010001163.1:57645-111578 GCA_032353835.1 Enteromius viviparus | reverse complement strand
CCGAGACGACTCGTTCTTCCCAAGTCACATTAAAGATTCGTTCAAAATCAACAATTTCATCAACATAAAAAATATTGTTTTATCGGACACATTTTTTATTGATATCGATCATTTGCCTATCGCGATACATATGGTTATCGTTTTATCGCCCACCCCTAAGCTATACGTGCAGCAGCAGTATTTCTTACACGCTCAAAACAGAATAGTGGGGATGTATTCTCAGTAGCAAATCTCAGACCAAACACCAACACTGTCAATCAATGCATTACCCTCTAAGAGTTTCCTAAACAACATTATATCACATCATAATCTAATAAAATGTACTTTTTATGTTAAGTAGTGCTGTCAAATGATTAATCGATTAATCACATTTAAACTAATAGTTTTTGTTTGCAAAATATGTGTTCTGTGTATATTTATTATGTACAACCTACACACACACATATATAAATGCACACACATGCAGTATATATCTTGAAAATGTTTACATGTTTATATTTACATTCATATCATTAATACTAAATCTGATCTGGGATCATTTCAGTTGCTGTCTATGGAGAGATGAATGGCTCTCCAATTTCATCACAAATATCTTAATTTGTGTTCTGAAGATGAGCGAAGGTCTTACGGGTTTGGAACGACATGAGGGTGAGAAATGAATAAAGGAATTTTCATTTTGAAGTGAACTCACCCTTTAATGGTTTGACAGCACTAATTATAAATCAGATTTTGCCACATCACTGATATGCTAAAAAGGTTGGTTTCTTAAGCTAGTACATATTTTCCATCTCACCCTTCTAGTAACTATAACCTCAAGCTGAGCTTGTTCTAAATCAGACATTCTCGAATGAACATTTGATTCAGGCTTTTCATCACCAGGTGTGGAATCTCCTTCCCCAAAGACAGCCTTTATGCGAATCATAAAACCCAGTTTTCAATTATCATCTGCCTTCACCTGCCACAAATTCCCCTTCTCTACGGGACTTGAACTGCAGCTGCAAATTTCTCATTGCCCCAGCGGAATGAATTCATTCTTGGAATACCATGTAGATCCAGTTTTGATAAGGCGCCTTGCCAAATCAGTGATTACACTATTCCCTTCACCTAAATTGAGCTTTCCCACACTTCATGATGAGCGCTGAAGCAGACTCTCGTTCCAAAGATGTCACCTCAGTCAGCCAAAATCGTTTATCATAAAACAAAAAGACAAAAGCCAGTGGTGGCTCGCCGTGTTATGAAACTGGGCTCTCCTTTTAGAAACCTGAAACACCAGCCTCGAGCTGCACGCCACTTTAAACACTTCCCATGGCGTGGCCAAGGACACATACATTGAACCGTGACTGAAATGTGCACGGACATCCCTCTGGAGGAGCTAGCAGAACGCATCTTTCATTGCTCGAGCGGTAAAGGTCATTCTCAACACGTGGCTGTTCCATTAGATGACCCCCACGAGGTAAAAACAGTCACAGCATCTAGACGTAGGTTTCCAGACACTTGCTGAAGTGTCTTGCATCATTAGTTATTAGTCAGCTTATTTACCAGTCTTAAATATCATGCTCTGGAGAGACGAAATGACAGTGTTTGCAATTAGGAAGAGCCAAAAAGGGGACTAATTATTTCTGGAACTTGTTTATTGTGCAGTTGCCCTTTCAGAAGCATCTCACCTGTCTAACCAAACAAATCTATTTGTCTTAAAGCAAGGAGGAATTCAAAAACTTACTTGTAAAAGGCTTGATTTTCAACACCACATTTCCAAAGGTGCTTGCAGGCTTCTGGATTTGGTGCAAAGTATGTCAAGATGATCTTTTTGTCCTGTGCGTAACAAGAAATCATTAAAGGTGCACTAATGCAGCACTGTCATGAAAATAAAGGTTTCACAATCATAAGTGTCATAATCATAAGACAGTTGGCACATTTAGTGTTCTCACCTCCTTCTGATTTGCATATACATGAAATGTCTTTGCCTCAAACTTCAGTTTGGTCACCTCGTTCCTGTTCGAGTGAAAGAAGAATGGATATATTAATATATAATAATGTATACAAATTAATAATATAATAATGATCATAATAATTATTATTGTATATATATATATATATATATATATATATTATTTCTGTCAGACGCATCCAAAATAAAAGTTTTTCTTTACATAACATGTGTTGTACTGTGTTTATTTATTATGTTTATATTAAAACACACATATACAGAATATATTTTGAAAGTATTTACATGTAAATATATTTATATATTTATTTTCTTATGTTTGATATTGTATATTTAACATATAAACATAAAATATTTTTTTGAAATGTGTCACAATAAATATGCACAATATACACAACTATATTATGTAAAGAAATATTTTATTTTGGATGCAATAAATCACAATTAATCTCTTGGCAGCCCTAATATTATGTATATATATATATATATATATATATATATATATATATATACACACATACACAACACATTTACAAATTAAACATATGCAGTTAATATTATATATAATTGTACATAATTTTATATAAACAGATCAATAAATGATTATCTATGTACAGAGAGAAATAATTCATGCATAATACATGAAAATATTGATACTGAATGTAACATTGTCCATGTTCTAGCTTTCTATGGATTTATACAAATATGTTTTATATCATTTATTATATATATATATATATATACACACACACACACACAGAGACAATGTAGTAGAAAATTGAATTATGTATTATTAATTAAGTCTCATTACAAATGCATTAAATCAAACAAATTAGTTGACTAAATGTTTTCAAACTGAATTACACAAGCTCATTTTAATTAATTACAATGAACAACAAAAATTTAATTGCCATATTTTGTTTCATAAATAATCACATAGACTCTACAATAGCACTCTTTCTTGGCTCTTACTTTAAGTGTGTTTCAAACATGCACTACAGATTGAACCACGCATAACAAAACCCTGTGACACTGACACAAAGACAGGCAGCACAATGGTTGGGTATTTTGTGCATTTCTCTTTTCTTTGTATAGCCAGACCTCACAAACTTGTTGTGTCCAGATGACTTTAAACATGCCCTCTGGATGGAGAGCTGGTGAAGGATAATTGGACACCTGTCTGCTCTAACGGCTCAGAAAGAGGCAGATGGTCAGGCCCTTTTGGCTGGGAACGTATAATACAATATAATAAAACCAGCTGTGACTTGTATACCCAAAGCCCGTCGCTAGGCGAGAATGACTCATTATTTTCAGCTTCACGATGCCTGCGTGTATGCATGTCTGTGTTTACTCAGCCCCGAAGACGTCAATAGAAGTTCAGTAGGGAAAAGAGGCAAGTATTAGTCACTCACCACTTGAGGAAATGGACTCTTTTGTTCCCCTGAAGCACGACAAAACCGAACGGGGTGAAGGCGAGGAAAGCTGGGTTACCAGATACATCCTGTGATGAACAACGACAGAGGAGGACCACGTCACCTTCATTTCTCAGCAAGCAGACACTGAGCAGGACAACTCAATACAGCAAAGCACAGAAGTGATCGGAACAATCAAACCTCATACTTTTTCAGGTTGCTACTTATAATGTTCAGCATCAAAATGGACAGTTTTGGGCTTTTACTATTGAGATTACTGGCAACAGTAAAAAAAAACTGGAGACAAAAAAAACCTCACTGAAAGAACTAAGTTTCTTAGAAAAACTATTTTAATAGCCTTGGTTTAAGCTGCAATTTGTAAGAAATTGACTAAATATCTTGATGGAACATGATCTTTACTTACTATCCTAAGGGTTTTTGGCAAAAAAAGAAAAATCAATAATTTTGACCCATGCAATGTATTTTTTGGCTATTGCTACAAATATACCCCAGCGACTTAAGACTGGTTTTGTGGTCCAGGGTCACATTTGCTCTCTCATCAGGAATTAGTAAAACTTTTTTTGTGAATTTCTATCATGACATAATACTACTGACTTGTGGCCTTTCGAGACTTACAGCATCTATATGGGATTTCTTTCTGTGTTTACTGAACATCCTGACATTCTAAAATGGCAATTGATGCATAAAGCTTTGAGAAACTTTTACACAATAGCTTTTGGTTGCAAGCTGTAAATGCGTCATCGAGAGTCATCTAACCTTGCACGGATGAGGATCCACGCCGTATGTTTCAAGCATTTGTGCTTTCTGCAGGAACTTCAGCTCAGCTGTTTCTGGAGTTTGACCTCTGCAAAACAACACATTACCATCTGTGTCATTCAATAGTGGACGAACCGCAGCAACAGCGCATCAGAGTCACCAAGTACATTTCAAAACTGTTACACTGGTGCCATTGGTATTGGAAGGAATCCACGTTCTAGTGGTTTTGTAGTCGACGTATATTGCAAAGTGGAAATTTTATATAACCTAAAAAAGGCATTTGAAACATAATGCTAATTTACAAACGATCAAATGTATTTATTTTGACACTTTACACTTGACTTACATTGATTAGCCGCCACTACATAGAAAGCAAAACCAAACCAACCAGACGGTTCAAGTATCATCACTCCAGGAAACCTCTTACCAATTCATGTTTTATTCAGGAGTGGCCATTTAACATTCAAGACCTTAATGTAACAAGACAGCCTGGCTTGTATTTCAATGCAAATCAAAGAAGAAAAGCGACCCTTAACATTGTGAGAAAGCAATTGCTTACAGACTCGAGAAACTGATTTACTGCATTATTTTGGAGCATCGCTCGACATTCCCAACACAGTTTCTATTATAGGACTGACAGGACCGATGTGGTCATTGAAGGGTCAGACCACCAGAGGGTAGTAGTAATCATGCTCCTGTTTGGTGGATCATATAGTTTGGTGCGACCATAATTTTCAAAGCGAAGACGTCACAATGCCTTATTTTCATGTGCCATCCATATGGTCATCTGCTTCTAAACACAAATTTACAATTTTGCAAGTCATTAATACAATAAATCTATCACCAAACGCAAGAATGTTTGGTAGTTTAACAGTTCAGCATTTGTTGGGCTATTATCATTGGATATTCTCATGTGAACTTTGTAAATGTTGGCCTACGGCTTTCTACCTCATTAAAATAACATGCGATCTGGCCAAGAGTTCACACTAACACTTTTTTTTGTGATTGAGCATGTGTACATCTTTGAATACATCTTTGTGAGAGAAATAAACAAAAAGATCATTTCAGCACTTTAGATAGGTGCACAAGGTCAACTAAACAAGTCTTGTTAATTTGATCTGAAGGATCATGTGACACGGAAGACTGGAGTAATGATGCTGAAAATTCAGCTTTGCCATCACATGCTTTTAGAATTTATATTCAAATACAAAATTCATTATTTCAAATTATATTATAATATTTTAAATATTACTGTTTTACCACATTTTTGTAATAAAAGCTGTTTTAGAGAACAAGAAAAACCTCACAGACCCCAAACTTTTGAATGGTAGCGTATCTTAACATATTTCTAAATTTTGCATTGTACATTAATGTATAAAATATCAACATTAACTAATAATAAACAATAAATAGTTTATAAAAACATTACAATAATTTATAAAAAAAATAATTATAGCTCATGACACCCAATGCCTTAATGTTACCAAAATGAACCTACTGTACAGTACGTGTCAGAATAAAATGTAAAAACTAAATTACTTGTATTAGAACACACAAACAAAGAAAATCTGTTGGCAGATAACAGAAATGCATAGAAATATACAAGAAGCATAAAGAAGGGAATTCTTAAGAGACATTTCAATCATTCCTGAGCCATACGGAGGTGAAAGGTTACACATACATTAACTCGGTCTTGTGAATCTCTGCAATCCTTCTTTCCAGCTTCTCCGAGTGCTTGGGGAAGAACTGGAACTTTGAGCTGTAGCCTTCTGGATGCTTTCCTGGGTCATAGTCTCCAATCTCAGCTGCAAAGTAGTCATACAAATCAATCTTTCATCATGCTACCATTCATAGAGGCCAACCTCAGAAGTAAAGCAGACACGTAAATCAATCTTTCATCATGCAACCGTGTTACTCAGATGCATTTTAGTTGACATGGGCATGTTAACGTGTTATCTTAATGAACCTCTTTTGTGAGAGGAAGTGCGGAAGCCATATGTTTTCTTTGTAGGTATGTGAGGGTTTATGGATTAGCATACAAGCAATAGTATTTTCAGTATGCTATTTGTTTCTGTGCTCTGTACCCATAAGCCCTGACCACTACTCTGTGCATCTTTAATTCAAAAGTGTCGTCCAAAACATGCCCCTGATCAACCCGTCAAAGAACATTACTGCACTCAGAGCCGCTATATTCTCCTCTCATGTGACTCTGACATCTCTGTGGACTAGACGTTCATCCATTTATTCATTCTAGGTTTGAAAATAATGCTGGAACTTCAAAGAAAAAGCATTTTTTTTAAATCTTTTTTTAAAGATTAAAAGGTGTCAGTGTCACATGATCCTTTAGAAATCATCTAATATGCTGATTTGTGGCGCTATAAACATTTCTTATCATTATTAATGTTGAAAATTGCTTAAAATTTCTGGGAAAGCTATTAAATGAAACAGAAATGTTACTGATCCCAAACATCTGATGCAGGTTTTATATTAGATATTCTAGGGTCACAGTACATTCTGTTACCTTGTAAGATGTAAGCTGCCAACATGGCAGCATCAGACGTTTTGCAGAGGAGACGACCGTGGTACAGATCTCTTTTGATCTGGAGGAAGACGAGATACCTGCAACCAGGGCACAGAGTGAGAAAATGCCTCACGCATTTATTTATCCTTCAAATTTTTCTTGGACTATGTAAACAAAATGTTAAATGTTAAGCTATTTGTCTGTAATAATGACAGACACAGATGTGAAATTTCACAGCAGGATTAAAAAAAATGTAGGTGGATTCAATTCTCTCAACAAAACATGCTGAATATTTCTCTTTGATTTGGATTGAGCTCTCAGAATGAATTGAGAACCGGATTGTTGTTTCGGGAGCTGCCCTCAAGCAGACTGCTGAGTCAAAAGCTGTCAAGTTGGGGAAAAAGAGTCTTCAGGAGTCAAAAACACTGCAAAACCCAAATGTCTTTGTCCTGGACCTACCGTAACATCTGTCTCACAGCGGTATAATACTATAAACACAGATGCTACTTTTTCTAATTATGGATTTAGAGCTTATTTTAATAGAATGCAGAAAGTAAATTTGAATCATATTTACAAACTTTATGCTTTATGTGATGGAAACCCTTTTTTAGCATTGTTAAATAAAGACAAAAGCTTCCTCATGCAGCAGTGTCACATTTTCTATTCATAAATCAATCCTGTCCCAATCTGGTACTTGGCTCTTCTCACCTTCTGTGCAACAGATGTCCCATGAGTAAAGAGCGACATGCTTGTCTTTAACTTCTCAAAGTAGGCCAGCCCAGCTAGAGCTAATAGCTTTTCACTTAAGAGGCCATAGGAGCTAAAAATGCAATTATGTTCCCTGAATTCTCTCTAGGTGACAGCAGCTAAATGGCATTTTCTGTAGCCACCAGTCAATTTCTGGCCTACATATCGGCTTCCTTCTTTATCAGTAACCTGCCATTTATGGAAACACACTCTACGTGTCAGTGTCATTTGGTTCTGGAGAAGGACAGGCCAAATATAGGAACAGCTAAATGACAAAGTATTGGGCTGAGATGCTTGTTTTTGCTCTGTGGAATATGTATTTTCCAATAATTCAACAGAAACTGGATGCATATTACTGTACTAACATGAACGTAATAATAATAAATCGTTTCATTATAAGGAGATGTGTCGTTTTTATGCCTGTAAGTTTAAAATGTAAAGAAAAGGGTTAACAATAATAAAATATATTAAATATCAGTACATTACATAAAAAGTATATATTAAAAATAGTGTTGTCAAACGATTATTTGCATCCACAAAAAAGTTTTTATTTATATAATTTGTGTACATTAATATAAATATATACATGAAATACATGGAAATATTTTTAAAATATATACAGTTTATGTGTGTGTATTTATAAATACATAATAAACATACACACACATTATGTAAATAAAACTTTTATTTTGGAATAAAATTAATTAAATGAAATTATTGACTGTCTGGTTTGTCATATTATTGAAATTAGTAATTTTACAACTAAAAAAAATTGATTTACAGTAAACTAAAATGAATAACATAGAACAGTTTATCTGTTGAATACCAAAACAATTATTTACGTAACAAATTACTAAGAACTCTACTATGACATTTAACAAAATATGTTTAACATGACATTTTATGCAGTATGTGGAAAGATTTCATTAGCATTTCATTTAGCCATCATGTAGATATAGCAACTTGTAATGCATCGTGTGATGTTAAAGAAGCAACGGAGCATTTGCGGCTCTGCTATGTTGCAGATTGGGCATGTTGAGTGAATTGTTTGCCATGGAAATTAAGCTAATCACAAATTTGTGCATGGTGTTGAGCAATAATCTTGTTTTAAGACCTGAGAATTTCCAAACACGGACGAACTCAGCGTAGATTGACTGAGGAATTATAAGTGGCAGAAGAAAGCACAGAGAGACAGAATCACTTTTTTCGCTCACATATCCCAACAGCTGCGACACCCTTGCTTGCGGTGGATACATATCTTTCTCTTACAGGGACTATGCTAATTGTCCATTCAGTCCAAATAATGTCTTTTTCTTTCAGATAATCCCTCTATTCCTCAGCCATTAGTCTTTCTACTCCTTCTGTCAACCTGCCTCTCTCTCATCTAATTTCCTGTCTTCAACTCTTAAGTTCATCCTCTTGTGTCTCGTCTCTTTCCAGCTTCTCCTCTCATTTCAGTGTGAGTTATTACTTTGCGTTCCCCACAAGCATTTCATTTCACAGTACAGTAAACACTAGCATCTCGCCCCACTCCATACATCAATCTCCACCTGAACTCACTGCGAAGTGCCCATACGTCAAAGTATTTAACATCTGCTACTTATATGCACACACTGTCATTAATGTGACCCTCTCATTAAGTTATAAGAAGCACAGTATCATAAGATCTCATTTCAGGTCAACTGTGTGAATTTCTGGGTGACCTCATTGCAGACTGATCGAGAGGGGATGAAAGAGGTGGAGAGAGATACTGGCCAAGACTTTGCTTGCTGGAGGCTAATCATGTATCATTCAGAGGAATCTGTTGAAGTCACTGACCGTACATATTTCCTTAGAGCTGACTGAGGAACAGCTTTGAATCTTGAGAGTAAGGCAAGATAAAAGTCATATAGGCACTTGTAAGTGTTTTAAAGAGTACATAAACGGAGACATTCAAAATACTATTTTACTTTAAAAACATCCAGTACTCAAAGCTATCTCATTAGTTTAAAAACAGCTTATATTGAAGATAATCTGCCAAAACAACAGCTTGTGAAATGTGCAACTCAATGATGTAGTAGTGTGGATAAGCAACGCTTTCGCAGAAGATGTTCAACGCCTGCTTCTACATCACTGCCTGTTTAGCTCCACCCACCGATTTGTGTATGTAATATAAATAAGTAGCAAACGCAGGTCTACGCAGAAACTAGGCCATAAAAATGGCTCTGTAGACAATAAGATGTTGTATAACTTATGGAAAAACTTTGCATTGCCTTTTAGGGCTGTCAAAAAATTGCGGCATATTCGTCAAATATAAAATAAAATCCATATGTGAATATTAAAAAACTGCATTTGAATTTTAGGTGCACGTCAGGCACATCGGTGATTCACAAGATATGATGATGATGTACTGTAAGTGTCGATGCAGTTTGATGCTTTTTAGTTGAACCCACTTTGTATGGTGCATACTATGTTTGTTCATAGCAGAAAAAAAGAATATCAATGCGGAGATGTTGTTGTTTACGGCAAGACCGAAACCAAGCTGTTTCCACAGAACACATATTAATGCATTTTCTACATCAACTGTATCCCCGTTACACTCACGTGAGAGCTGCATGTTTAGAAAACCATGTAAAATTACTCTAAATTAAATGTTTAATGTTTATAAAATATAATTAATTCATTGTTTAAGCAAATTAAATAATTAATGTATAAACATTAATTTAAACATTATGCACTTTTTTAAAGATTTTCAAATAATTTTTTGCTCAATGTGCCTCTGAGGCCAAAAGCTCCCAAGTCTCGCGACTTTCCAACTGACGGGTGAAGGTCTGGAATACTTGGTACAGTAGCATTTATTGGCCAAAGCCAATATGATCAACATGTCAAACAACCAATCGCATTTTGTTTTGTTCGAAATGTCGCCAAAATTACAGACCGGTGTATAAAACATGTACTTAAAAAGATTCTATATGCTGCAAAATGTAAATATTTCACACACTTTTGTTCCGTTGATCCCAATAAGTGCTTGTCACAGTTGTAAACATAAAGGATTTGTTCCTCCGTGACAGAGTTGTTTTTATTTCCGTCTTTATTTCCAGAGGGAATGTTTAAAAAATGCGACACACACGTCTTCCAGAAATCCTGTTTAATTCAACCAACCCAAAACTCTAGGGAGTGTTTTCACTTTTGTGTGCCATATGCAGCAAACTTTTAGCCAACGTTTGTGTGTGTGACGTGTGAGTCTAAGACTAACCCCTCCCCCTTTAATTGAAATGAACCCTTTTAAATTCAAATACAATTTGAATATTCATAATATTTGAGTAGAAAATTTAAATTTAGTTTCTCAGTCACTTACTTCCTTCTGATCTCAACAAAAAAGAGTTGATTCATTATTTTAATGAACATCCAGACCATATCAGTAGAAAATTCATTTCCAAACAAGGCATAACTCGACGCTGGATTTTCAAAGATTGAAAATGAACTGCAAAAAATGCTTTTCTAGCTTATACTATTATCTTGTTTCCAGCCAAAATTTCTAGAAATTCTTAAACAAAGAATGATTTTCTAGACAAGTCTTGTTTTCAGAAATAACCAATGGGGTTAGCAACAATCTTATTTCAAACAAAAATCCTTCTAAAGAATTTTTTGATATTTTGGCTAAAAAGAAGATGAAATCTAAGTTAGAAAAGCTTTTTTTTTGCATTGTGAAAGATGATGCTGGATCCCACAACACTGTCGCACCTAACAAGTGTGGGTAACTGTTTATATTATATGATCATTATTGCTTTGTCTCTTATTACAGATCATTTGTACTGATATGTACAAGCTTTAAGGCATTTTTAACTGAAATTACAGCAGTGTATACACATCACACACAACTACTAGCACATCACAGCAGTGGCCATTTACTTCCGAGTCTACAGTGCGCGCCTATCATGATGTTTTTAATGTAAAAATCTTGAAACATTACAATATTTCTGGCTTAGAGACTTAAAGATCTAACAGTCAAAGAGCTTATTTTCTACAACAATGCAAGAGCCAATGGAAAAATACTTTTGGATTTTGGGTAATTAGTGTGACGTTAATTTATGGCCATATTGGGATAAAAGAAACACAATGTTTTAAAGTCAGTACAAAGAAAAGTTGAATGGGTTTCTGGTGCTGCCAAACATCTGTTGCCATTTGGTTTGTAACACTTAATCAAAGCAGAGCTTTAGGCCTATGCTTAAAGGAATCCTATCCTTATATGCGAGAAACTAAACCAGCTGTGTAATCAGGTGGCATTTAATCATGTGACTAAGGTACTTAATTTAAAAAGCAGAATTCTTTCATTGTGGCAGCTCTTACCTGGTGATCTCCTCCTTTAGAGCAGCAGGATCCGGTGGGTAGAACTTTACCCGCAGACACATGGTGAACGGAGGTTGTGCTGTGTGGAGAAAATGAACATGGTTGAGAACCACTGCCTCGATCAGTGTACTTAATCTGATTTAGTAATTACTGCCTTAATATAATACATATACACCCTCTGTAATGTGCTGCCTTAATCAAAACATCTTCCAAAACAAGTTTACTTGAGAAGCAAGATTGCATCATACTTTGTATGAATATAAAATATGCTTGATTTCATACAATATATCACGAATTAAGTTTATTTTTCTTATTTCACTGACATTTTGTTAACATAGATCTAACACAATTTTGAGATGTTTATAATTGAATTAATTCTAAACAAAGATTAACACAATATTGAAAGGTTCATAATCATAACTAAAATATAAATAAACAATCTGCAACAATCTGGGATAAGAAAAAAAGAAATGTAAAGATATTTTGTATACAGTAATTTCAACACTACAATAACATTTATTTTTGGACAATTAATACTAAAATTGAATTCTAACCGTTTTTACCTTAGTTTCTGTCGGCCCCCAAAGTACAAATTATTATGCAGGTCAAACAATATTAAAATCTCCTGCTGCTGAATTTAACATGTCTATTTCTAATGTTTTAAATAGCAAATTAAAAGTGGTAACTTTTTGTTACTTTTTTTTATTTCTCTGTACATTCTACAATTATGTGAAAACACACCTTATCTTATGCAGTTTTGCTTCTCAGGTAGATGTATCTTGCTTCAAGGATGGAAAAAAAAAATCCTTAAGAAAGTTGTTTTTGCAGCAGTTTGTTCAGAACCATACAAAATGAGTGATGAGCAAAGGCCTGTTCATACAGTACCATAATCATAACTATACAAGTTATGTTGGTCTGGATGCTAGTATAAAAGTTTAACACAAGGTATTCAGACCCACTGCATGTCAGAACAACATCATCACTTCATCAAATGACAGCTCTTATTTGAGACTGTACCATTTCTAAATGTATAGTCCTCATGAATCACAGTAGCATGCTTCATTACGGTCACCACAGTGCTGTTGTTCATAATTGCTCCATTATGGCAGCTAGCACACTATAAATAAGATCTGACTGATGATACTTACATTTCATCTGCTTAGAAATTGACTTGGTGAACTCCAACCAGTGCTAAAACAACAGAGGAGAGAGTTTTATTCCCAAACACACACACACACACACACACATATACTGTATAGTGACAGAGCACATGCACACACATATTACATCTATATTTCATCTAACACATAATTACACAGAAGCAGGTGGTCAGTGTGGGTAGATGTACAGAGATTTTATATCAGTATGAGTGTGAGATGGGGGCAGGGTAGATATATTAATCATTTCATCTCATTTCTTTCTTCTCCGGGGGGAACATTAGCACATCTTCGACGTCATGCTGAGATTCTATCACCGCTATTGTGTGCAGCCTCAGATAAGCCAAATCAGCCAATCTGAGCCATTGGATTTGAGGAAAAAGTATATTTGGGTCTTAGTGCCAGTGGGTTAATGTCTAGAAATAGCATCAGGCTAGATTCGATTTCAGATTATAATGATCAGAAAGCTTTTTGGGCAACATTTTTACTGACACATGATCGTATCCTGGACTGTCAGCTAATCTTTGCCATATTTTGGCAACTAGGAATATGCTAAAGGGAATTGTGGGCACTCAGTATAAGCTAATGTTGTCTCAGTGTGCCGTCTACTGCAGACTAGCATCAGTTAGATGCCCTCATTATTATTTATGTCACTCAATGCGAAAAGCTCCCAAAGGGGGTCAGTCAAAAAGACAGACATGAAGAAACTCTACAGTATGTCTATGTAAAGCTTGTGCGCTGTCAGGTCTGCACTTACTGAACACAGATCAGCACAGATTTAGACAGTGTTTAGTGTCTAGAATCTTTCATTTAAAAAATAAAAATTACAAAATATTTTTATTAAAATTTAAAATCTAGATTTCACATTTACAAACATTTACACATTTAATAATTTGTTAGTTTACAAACTTTCAAACAGTGTTGTTATTGTTAACTATAGCTTAAAAAAATTCTGAAAGATTATATAAACATTAAAAAAATAAACAGATATCGCATGAAAAACATAAATTAGAAAAGTAGAAATTAGAAATGATGTCTTGGCACCTAACTGATATCAAATAATTAATTCTAAAATAAAAATTACAAGAAATATACATTTATGTTTTTTGAGTCAGTGTTGTTATTCTTAACAAAAACAATAATTTTAAATAATTTCTGTTCATTTAAATAAATCTGAACTAAAATAGAATATAAGATAACGCAAATATTAAATGAAATAAAATATTAACTAAAAATTGAAATTAGAAATTAAAAATGTTGCTTTGGCCACTAACTGATGTAACATAAGTTAAAGATAGAGTACTAAAATATCTAAAACTGAAATAAAAATAATGTAAAGCTAAATAGAAATTTAAAAATTTGTTAAAAAATAGCTAAAATGCCTAATATATATATATATATATTTTTTTTTTTATTAAATAAAAACTATATTATGAAAATAAGTTAAGTCTAAATATTTATAAACAGGAAGACAGTATATACCAACACAAATATATAAATATATATATATATATATATATATATATATATATATATATTTAAATACAGATGTTTTAGCTAGCTAGTCTTTACAGTATTTTGTGATCAGCAACAGTCAAGAAACCTTAAAAACAATTCTAGCACCTCTAACAGCATTTCTTAACTTAAATACATCCATGTGATATTCACATTTTGGAAGCAAAGTATATTAAGTTAAACATGCATGGCATTTTCTTACAGTAAACTTTTGCTTACTGCAGATACATGTTTTAAGAAAATAATGACAAAAAAATAATGACAGACTTATTTTTGTGTGAACTGGCCTTTTAAAGCAAGCTCTATTAATCCAAGCCACATAATGGTCTGAGGGCCTGCCCTCACATGATTAACAGTTTTCAAGCCTGTCCTTCTAAAAGGTTTATTCCATCAATCAGTTCTGTCTCTTTCAGAGGTACTTCCTGATTACTCCAGAATGACCCTCAAAGTCAGTCTGACTTTGGATCAATACAATCACAGCCCACCCATTACACATGATTTCATCACAACGAATACGCACTAAGAAATGGGAGTTTGAATATCCTGACGGATGCAGCTTTCTCCTATTAAAAATGCTGTGGACATGAATGTTAAGATGATGAATTGGTGCTCCGCATTACCGTTGACCTTGGACTGTTAGACCCAAGCCACACAGTGGGACACTCACCCGTTGCTTATCCGGATCGACATATCTAATGCCAAAATAGTCCTTCTCCAGCAGGTTTAGATGGTGGCAGATGAGGTCAAATAAATACTGGCCTTTGGCATCCCTCTGAAAGACAAAGAGAAGAACAAATAATTAATAGGGCAGAAGTTTGTCTAGGTACATTGTTTATTTTTGGACCAAACAAAAATAAGGAAGAACTGAAGAAGACCAGCCAAACAATTCATTTGACTCCTATGAAGAGATCCTGTACATCCAATATCAATGCAAAGAGAGATTTCCATTTCTTTCTCATGACCTTTTCTAGTCATCTCATATCATTCCATAGACTGCTGCGATGTACCTTCATTCCTACTTCAAACCAACCTGGTATCATAAAAAATGTACCTCTGTGCACTTTTTGTGCAACACAGTTTCCTTACTGCACCTTTTGAAAATATGCCCTACACCAAATCCAACCTTAAACCAACCCAATAGTGTTAAAAAATGCAGAACAGATTTGTTGATGAAACATGTCATTTCAACTTCCTTTTAGACAGATTTGAACTGTTTTGTCGAACCATAGTAACACGGGATTCAAAGCGGTGCTCCTCGCCTCTCAAGTACGTCTCTGTCCTCTACTGTCTATGAAAACCAATAGATATAAAGCTGGATATGTGTGATGCTAACATTCAAAAGCACCATTTGTTTATGTTCAAGCATATTAATATTGTGCTTCATTAATCAAAACTCTGTAAACTTGTGTGAAAAGAAATAAAAGGTGTCTGAGTTTTACAGCCTCTAGTGTTCATTAGTTTTTTTAACTGCAGTGATATGTACTTGTTGGTACATATTTCATGTCTTCATGCATGAGACCAGGTAGAACAAAACCCACAACAAACCGACTGATTTATCAAGATGATGTTTTACTCTACAAAAAGCATCATCTAGCCAATTAAATATTTTAAACCAGAGCTGAACTAAAAAAAATTCAATTCCCTATAGAAAATTCCATTCATTTTTAAATGTATCACTCATTTCGTTGACTTTTCCAAGCTTGGAAATCACACATGACTGTAGAAACCTGAAAGTCTGTCAAATTAAATGCACAAGAAGGAGAAACGATAAGAAAGGCCATGTACATAGGGATGGCTACCGAAACTCGATACCGGTGCTAAATTATAAAAGACCAAAGTATTGATAAGCTCTGACGTTAACGATTCTGCTGTCAGTACTGAAAAAAAAAAAAATTCCTATTTATTTATAATCATTACCTAACATATTATATATATATATAATTAGAAAATAAAAACAAAGTTAAGTTCGCTTTTCAGAGTTTTGAAAATAATAATGCCACTGACAATAAACTTGTCATCTGACCGTTAACACTGAACCGGGACAGTTTGTTTTTACTTATTAAACTGCATCTGACAGAAAATGGCTTTCATGCACTTCTTTCAAAATAAAAATCTTGCATAAGAAAACATTTATCATTACGTGTGTTAGCAGTCTTCCAAAATAAAGACATAAACATCACATCAGGTCTCTCTAAATTAGTATGTTATAATAATGTTAACAATTTAATAAACACACATTTTGGTTACATTAAAAATAGTTTATGTTTTCAGCTGTAGCCTACAGTAAATACATTTTAAACACTAAAAACAGATGGATGGATACCTGCATGCCCCAACTGTAACCACTGTCCATTCTTTTACAGGAAAATAGTTGTGTTTATTTATTTGTTTTACAATCATTTGTTTTGTTTTGTAATATTTGCTCAAACATTGGTGTTTGTTAGGCTACAGATAATTATTAATTATATAAAATTCTATTTAAATATTAAAAACACAACAAAAAGTACTGATAAGAGTACAGTTGAAGTACCAGAATGATAAGTGGTATCAATTAAAGTAGTAATACCGTTAAAACAAAAAAAAAAATTAATCATTATTTTGTTACACATAATAGGTCATTTGCAAAGGGACACAAATTCTATAAAATGTACTTAGCTGATCGTCTCACTGTCTAGTCTGCAGTTCTAAACTACTCCATAACAGTTCAACTCTTCACATCAAGAGAAAATTAGTTGGGAGAAAGAAATAAGACTCTATAAACCTATAAAAGTCACTTTTTTCTTTCTCAGCCCACCTCTAATACCACACTCATTTGCATTTGGAATCCATTTTCCCCCCAAACTAACAATATCACAGCCTTTTGCTTTTGCGGTATTTTTCTGGAATTATATGGGATCAGATTTGAATTGCAAACCAAAACAAGTCTTCAGGCATGAGTCATTTATTCTATGGAGAGTCAGAAAGCTCTTGGATTTCATCAAAAATATTTTAATTTGTGTTCCTAAGATGAGCTAAGGATATTAATGACAGAATTGTAATTTTTGGGTGAATTATCAAAAAAATCTATAATTTTTTCAGGTTTTAAGTGCTAAAATCAGGTCCCCAGTGCATCTACCAACCAAGGAAATGTGAAAAAGATTAACCCGGTAACTTTTTGCAAGCCTCTAAAAAAACGAACGCATCTGATTTCGCTCCCATAGTGACGTTGCAAAGGGTTCTCATTATAATATCACCAACCCTTAAGTTTCCACCCAAGGTGCCGTCATTTTGATTTTGCAAAAGACAACAGTGTACAATGCCATGCCGGAAGTTTGAGCAAAACATGCTAACAGAGTCTCAGAGGAGACAAGAGAGCAGTGCATTATTAATTTATTCATCTGCCACCGATTTAATAAACGTATGACTTATTTCCCAGCTGTTTACCTTCACAGACATAATTAACCGACTGTTTTTGTAACTCGTATGGTTTTAATTTTAAATTGTGTGTGAATGAGAACTTAGTTTAGTACTCACATGCCTCTGACAGCTACTTTCTGTTTGTGTACACAACTGCTTTAAAACGTGATTTCAGCATGATAAACATGACAATCAGAATCAAAACAAGAACAAGCTGTAATAGTGCAGATCTATTCTGGAAAAAGGGGGCAGAGAGTAGCAGCTCATTTGCATTTAAAAAGACATGCACGAAAACCAGCCTGTTTCTGATTCTACTCAAAATAGGCATTTTCAAAATAATATAATAAATGATGGGGCATTTTGAGCTTAAACTTCACAGACACATTCTGGGGACACCACAGACTTATATTAGATATTGTAAAAAGGGGCATAATGTGTCTCCTTTAAAATAATACATTTATTCAGGTGGATGAGAACCTGTCCATAAGCACAGTCAGTAATAGAGCTTAGTCAGGGTAGCACCACATTTAATTTCTGACAGGAATGAAAATGTAGTTGTGAGGGATAGAAGTACAGTGCATTCAATGCATTATTCATCTGACAAAACATCTTTCCCAAAATAACTTTCAGTCGACACAAACTCCACAAACCAGTTTTAAAATTTGTGAAAATTACATGCTTCTAGTCCTTATACAGCACAGGCCATCCTAAAATGTATATATTTACGCCACACAGCCTCGTTTCATCAGCATAAAATTCAACGTGGCGACTAACCTGGTATTTACAAAGAACTGAGGGTAACAAAAAAAAAATTGTAATGGTTTTATATTAATATGTAACTGTAATGGACCCTGTGGGTCTCTACTGGTAATTTGTCACCTTCTATTGGTGGCTTGTTAGATCCTAATACAATATGTCCCAAAAACACTACAAAAAAAAAAAAATCAGCAGTGAGGTCACTTCACAGCTTCTCCAGCAAGCAGGGTGTGTGATGTACCTCTGAATCACAAAACCTCTGGAAAGCCTTCAATGATGCTCCCATAATGAGGTCAGCGAGCAGACAAAGCTACACATTCAGTCAAAAAATTTCAGGCAAGGAAAAAATACAGCAAAGGTCAAAGACAAAATACAGCATTTTCAACAGCGCAAACAGCTTTGAAAGCCATTTCTAGTTCTTAAATGCTGTTATGGAGGAGCCATTTCTAACATCATAAAGCATCTGAACTTACTAATGTGAGGCAAGGAGAAGGACAGAAGAGACGCACGCTGGCTTGTTTACTCTTGGAAATAATTTTTAGTGTTTTAAAAGGAGCAAAAGACATGAGAAGGGTCATTCAGTAGTGATGCCTGAGTGGAGTGACCATCTGGCTGCATCCACTGTGAGACCACCCAGCACTTAACACACTTGTCTTACACACACACTTTATATACAGGTACATATACATAGACATACAGATATGAAGCCTGAAGTCATATTCCACATCTCACAAAAATTGTCACAAGACACATTCCAGTTCTCATCTTAAGTTCTCTATGTAACAATTATAAAAACCTTTCAGTAGAAAACTTTTATGGTTCTATTTCGGGTAAATGAGCAGATGGAGGGCAGTGGACCATGAGCGCATGCGTCTGGCTGATGCCAAATAGAACATTCTGTGGGTGTCAAGAGACGGCTGGATAGCTGTATAACACACAGCCTTCACGCAGGACTGCTGGAACCCAAAAAGACTGCCAAAGGGGACAAAACAGAAGAAAGAGGTGCCCCTATTTGCGAACGGGTCAGACCACCCCCGCATAAATGCAGAGATGTACAAATCTCAGCAAGCAGATCAGATGAATCTTTACTCCATAATAATAATTTATAATATATAACTTTATAATAACAAACATTTATAAAAAGCAACTATTACTATTCTTCTAGATACCTTCTGATCTTGTTCTTTCATGCTGCAATTAGTAAAGATGATCGGGTCACATGACATACAGTGACATACAGAGTGAATGTTGTGACTAGGTGGTGAAGTGGTAAAGGCCCAACAAAAGGGCCTGGACTAAGTAAATGTATGTATATTTTTATTTATGTATTACTGTGGACAGTAACGTTCACATAGCTCAGGGTGACTTGTCAGCAGTCAGACAAAGGCCCAAAGGATTATGGGAGCGCACTAACCCCTGTCACTTCTAAGCAAGTTCCCAACTGAAGGCCTATAATCCATTATGGCATGCCTGCTTACTTGACTAAGGCTAAAACAGTCAAAGCCCATAAAGGCATACACGCTTCTTTCAAACTGAATCCGTAAAGCTATGGCGACTATGACCGAGCATTACTCATCAGTTGTTATGAGAGATTTATGTTCTCCTTCTCACTTACACTGCCTCCCAATTTAGCCAATAAACACGCTTTGAAAAATTTCCACTTACCCAGCACACAAATAACAGCACACTCAAACACACACCATCCCAGCCCATGTTTTTACACGGAGGAGAGAGCAGAACACAAATATTTGTGGACCCCATTCATCATCTAACGGAGATGGCTGGACAACACTCATTGTTCATGAGGCTGAATGTGTAAGCAGCCACTTAGCCAGAGATAACACACAGGCAAAATCATTTATCTCGGTTAATGAGCAGACTGTATTGGAAATAACAGTGCTCTTTGTCAATCGAAACATAACACCTTAACCCCTACAAAAGGCTAAACATTCATGTAGGCCGCATAAAAACTAAAAGCGTTAAATAAAAGCATTTTAAAAGAAATTTTAATTCAAGCATTCTCTTTTATTAAAATGGCAGTTGCTCGGCTGGTGCAGGACCATCTGGAATTGAAATGTGATTTAAAAACTAGATTTTGATTATGGTTACTTAGTTTGGCAGGCGACATAAGAGACTTCATTTAAAACTGCTTCAAGACTCAAAATCTGCTCAAGGGTAATTAAAAGTAACAAATCATGTAAAAACGTATATTTCACTGGAAAATTAAACAGCCTTTTAACCAAATTAATTTACATTTTCCTTAATCTTTTAAACAACTGAGGAGATATGATGAAACTACATTTGAAATCAACTTTCAAGTATTTATTATACTGTAATATTGGTATATGAGAGTTAATACTGTATTGACTCTGATATGCCAATATTGAATACAACTTCCTTTGAGAACCAATGTCAATGTCAAATTTTCACAATACTTTGACGAATAGAAAAGAACACCATTTATACAAAATTAAAAATCAGTTATTAACATTATTATCGTCTTTATAGTCAATTGAAGGCATCTACTGAACAGTGGTTAGTGTTTGTGTGTATTGTTTATGCTACTACAAGATTATTCCTTCATCAATGTCTCTTCATAAATCTTTTCTCTCTCCCCAGAATCCACTGGATGTTTCCTAAACACTCTATAATTGCAGGATCTGTGGTATCAAGAGACGAAGGAAATAAATCTTAATAAAGGGAAAAGGAAAACGTTGCTGATTAAACCTGATATTGTATCTTAACTCTGTTGAGAGTGATGGACCAAACATCCACAAAGGTTCCTGCTGTTCCTGTAGCTTTAATTCTATTAACTCTATCACATGTGATAAATCCTAGATCTGAAAAGACTCATTACTCCAACAACAACGTTAGTGCACATCAGCATTTTTTTTTTATAATAACAACACCATAAAACTTTCTACCGACAGCCATAATCATCTTTAGTTCTCCACTAACTCTACTTCACATCATTAGCAAGATTTCATCTTTCATTAGCATCATTTTCAGTAAATTAATTAGAAATTATTATCTAAATATATTTATGTTTAATGCAATTTAAAAAAAGCAAATGGCATGATACAGTAGAGTTTAATATCACTGTTTCCCCTCTCACTGGTTAGCGCTCCAGATTACAGTAATATTTCAGCTGATCTCTGAGTCTAGGAAGAATAAAATGTTGTTTTATAGCATGGTGGCCCAATATAAACGCTGCTAAAAAGATTGCTTATGCGTATGATTTACAAAGAAAATCTGGTGTGGCTGCAGGCCAGTGGGTTTTTGTTTGGAGTTTCATTAGAAGATTGGCCGCTGGGGTTTGAATGATGGCAGTGGGTAATGTAGCAGACTAAACTATAATTTCCAGTTTCACAGCCTTGAGCAACAACCAGAAGGTATAACATAAATTAATGAACTGAGAAAGAAAGAAAGAAAGAAAGAAAGAAAGAAAGAAAGAAAGAAAGAAAGAAAGAAAGAAAGAGAAAAAAAACAAAGTACACAGAAGTATGGAAACAAAGCAAGTCGGAAAAGAAAAGAAAGAAAGAAAGAAAAACAACAGAAGGAAGGAAGGAAAAGAAAAAGACAAGAACCAAAAAAAACATAGGAAGTAAGGAAATATAATAAAAAATATAAGTATAAAAGGAAAAAGGAAGGAAATAAAGAGGGATGAAAAGAAAAGGAAGAAAAAAGACAACAGAAGGAAGCAAAAAATTAACAAAAGGAAAGGAAAGGGCGGGAGTAAGGAAGGAAGGAAAGGGAAAAAGGAAAGAAAAAATGAAAGCAAAAATGAGAAGTAAGAAAAGAATGAAAGGAACAGAAAGAAAGAAAGAAAGAAAGAAAGAAAGAAAGAGGGAGAGTAGGGGAAAAGAAAGAGGAAAGAAAGAGAAAAAGAAGCAAGTGAGGAAGAGAAAAGACAAAAGAGATTGACTGGAGAAGGCTAACAGAAGAGAGAAAGGTTTTTGGACAGCTGTGCTGATTGAGCTTCTTCCACTCCACCATACTGTCACATTAGCTTAACAAACAACTGAATTATCTCCATACTTGTCCTACATATTGATTCACAGTACTAACCACCATTCTGTCTAAATTATTCATTCTGCGCCGTTTGCGTCAATAAATTCCAGTCACACTGCAAATGACACAGAAGATGAGTGCAGAACACTGTTCACATGATGGAGGCGCACAGTTCAGTATCAGAAACCTGCTGCAACCCACAAACTACATGACGGTAAACAGCAGCTACGCACGACAAGCTGTCCATCAGCATCTGGGCAGGCAGACAGACACTGTCCATTCAAGGGTTTATCACCCAGAATGCCCCTGACAGCGGCGGTCACATCAAAGCAAGCTTGACTGGATAAACACACACAAGATGAGGAACTGCATGATCAAAACCAGTCGCAAATAAGATTGTTTCTAGAAAGGTATTTTTTACCTCTATCACCCTTTTTAAGGTTTTATTGTAATTGCTGCAATTTTAGAGCATTTATAAACAACTGGAAGTCTGCACTGAGGATCTTTCACATTCTGGTTGCTACTGTCATATCAATTAAGCAAGCATGTGAAAGATCCATTAAGATCCATCGTAGGCACTTAATGGACTGTGTTTATCAGTGTAGCATCTAGATGGTTGCCATGCCAATGATGTGAGGATCTAATGAAAATGCTTTATCAAAGAAAAAGAAAAAAATAGCAGTATGTTACCTGAGCTCGTCCATGTCAAAAACAACCTTGTTGATGATGTCCTCTGGACAGATGAGACGCTGGATGTCTTGGAAAACTTTCTTTCTGCAAAATTGATAGATAAATAAACTCAGTGATCCACAATGAACTCAATTTATGCAATAAATAATTTTAAATATTTATATTTTAATATATTTTTAAAAGTCTGTATGGTCAGTGTCATGTGTCATGATGCTCTTGTGAACTCGTGTCAGTTTAAACTCGTGTCAGGGTGAGTAATTAATGACAGAATTTTCATTTTTATGTCAACTATCCCTTTAATAAATGAGGAAACTAGATTAGGTCAAATAAACCACATGTATAAGTCATAAATGAAAGTATAAAATTGGTAAAATTGGATGGTATATTGCCATTTTATCATGCTATACTGTTTATCTTGTTGGATTTGACAAGAAATCATTGTTTTGATTCAAATCTTTTCAACTGATTTAATTCACAATTCTTTCATGAATCCAGTTCGGTTAATGGTTTCGTAATAATTATAGGCTACGCGACGCAATATTAATTTTCACACAAATTTACCATGTCAGAGCTAAGCATGCTCAGTCTTCATTCACACTTACTACGTTGCAACTTATTCACTAATAATTGAGTCGATTTTTCATGTTTATATGCACATTTAAACGTTCTGCCTAATTTACAACACGTTTGAACTTTTCTTAACCTTATTTTAGTAATAATGTTAGTAAACTGTCTATCACAGCTTTCTAATCTTTCACTGTGTATGATGAAATAATTTTAGGATGAAATATACATTTTATTGTAATTCAAGAGTTCACGCTTTCCTCGTAAAATAGAAATAGCGAATTTGGCGTGCTGTCTGGGGAGCGAGGCAGGAGAACTACGAACTCCGAACCCTAATGGTTTGAACCCTAGCATGGACTAGAGTTCGGCGTTCGGCTCGATCTCTGTCTGACCCCCGGAAGCATCAATAGAAAAATGGAAAAAGGCGGAGAAGGGGCGGAGGTGGGGTGCACAAAAAGCGAGATGCGGGAGAAGGGGATGTTGGAATATTTATAGTGCGGGGGAATTGATTTGATTCGGTACGAGCGGATGATTAGATGATGATTTGCCAGCCGTGGGTAATTAGCTCGTCCAGCGATTCTCTCGAAATTATGTTATTTGCAAAACATTCACTTTTATATATTATACTATGTACAGTACAACGATTATTCTACGATGAAACTATCATTATATATAAATCATCAAAATGTTACTTCACCCCAAAAAATCTATCAGTAATTACTCACCCTTGCGCCGTTCCAAACCCGTAAGACCATTGTTCATCTTCGGAACAGAAATCAAGATATTTCTGATGAAATCAGAGAGCTATCTGACACTCCATATACAGCAACACAACTGAACTGTTCATCAGTGGATGGACCTCATTTTTTGTGATGCTACAAGAATATTTTATTGTGCAAATGAAACAAAAATAACATAATTTACTCTTCTCCTGTGACTTACATCGTCCGCTATGCTGAACGCACCGTATAGGCAAGCTTTAACGTATTTAACGTAATCAGCCTTGTTTACATCCAAGTGAAAGCACGCACATGTGCGTATTCTGCGGCTGTTTACTCCTAGAAGAAAGTGTGTGCAGTAATGTTCTCTAAAATGACGGAAGACGTAAGTCATAGGAGAAGAATGGTTGAGTATATGATGCTATTTATGTTTTCATTGCACAAAAAAGTATTCTCTTATCGTCTGCAAAACTAATTTGTGTTCCGAAGGTCTTAAGGGTTTGGAACGACACGAGTGTGAGTAATTAATGACAACATTTTAATTTATGGGTGAATTAGCCATTTAAATCTAGAAATCTAGAACCATTTAAACCATTTAAATCTAGATCTAGATTTAGAGACCACAATTTTTTAAACATTCATCTCTGGTTGAGCTATCATTTTAACGTTCAACTACAGCAGCTAGTAGAAGTATATTTGTCGCATCTGCTCTTTTTGTCAATACTGTGTGTACAGGACATATTATACATATATCGTGGTAATTTTTTGTGTTTAATAAACAAAATTAGATGTTGAAATTAAGTCTGAATTGGAGTGCATTTAAAAAATAACCACTGTCCTCTGAGTTTATAAGAAGCCAACACACAAAGGTTGTGACAGTTGTATCATTAGATAATACTATAACAATAAGCTATATTACACGCATTACGCAGTCTGGCGAAATAATATGCAGACGTCTACCTAAAGCACTGATGATGGCGGGTCATTCTCAACTCTTGTTTGGATGATGCCATTTCCAAATCAAACCTATGGTGCCTCATCTTTTTCGCCCTGTATGATGCTAATTGGCTAATTTTCTTGGTTGTTTGTGTGCGTTATTTCTTTGTCGCAGATAAACAATAATAAGGCCTTTCTCCCTATGCGAATAAGCACAATGCAAAATGCGGGGAGAAAAAAAAACAAACAATCTGTGTGGACGCTCCAATCCCGAGAGCAAATTTCAGATGATAATGGGGTTGAATGAATGAGCAAAAACAAAGTTAACAGTCCGCCGTGGCTGGCAATAAACAGAACGCTCTCATCAAAATGTTTACTTCATAGGAAGAACTATAAAACAATAAGACATAAACAAGCATTCTGTCTTTCGTTAATGTTAAATTCTGTGCATAGAACATTACAAGGGGGAAAAAAGACAATTGATGAACCATTTTGGTGCAGATATTATCAAAATGATGTGTCAGGCATGTTTTATAGATGGCTTTTTAAAAAAATGGACATTTTAGGATGTCAAATGCAAATGTTTCAGACTTATCTAAAGTTAATGTGCAAGTAGGAAGCAATACATGTACATTTTTACCAAAATGTCACTGGCTGTCTGACACTTTCCGTTTAAAACATTATAAAAACAGCTATTTTTGAGTTCAAATAAAACCAATGGAACTCATAGAAACTTATCTTACCCTTTAGGAAACACAATAAACTACGGAATTGACTGAAATAAACGTCTATTTCCTTTAATCTCTCCCTTCCACATTGAAGAAAGTTTCAGGAAAAACAAGTTTTCCGAAGGGGGCTACCATAATTAGATATAGATTTAAGGGCTTTCTTCAGTAGAAAAGAGTCTTTGGGTGTCTGTAGAGCAAAGCAACCAGTAAAAGCAGAACGACTAACTTAAGGCAAGAGAGTTTAACTCAAAAAGGAATATTTTAATGGATTTCATTTGTACTTGCAGTTTAATGACTCGATATTTACAATCATTTGCATGTGTGTAAATGTGTAAGTAAGGATGCAGAATAGGCCTTAAATTGTATCCACGTGAGGTAAATCAGCGTATAAATGATGTCTAATATTTGCATTTCTTTCTATAAAAGGCTGGAAACTGCTGTAATACGGAATTTGTGCAAAAACCCAAGACAAAAACATAAGCACAAATTAAACCATCTTTAAGGAGGTTTTGAAAGAGTCTCTTTGGAATCAAACAGCTTTCTGTTGTTTTTCTTGTTACAGTCTGTAATGGCACAGTTTTTATAGGCAACAAAACACTAGAGTAATTCTACTCAGCCATTCCCCAGATATGTCTCTCAAAGCAACTGTCTTCTTAAATCTTTTAATACCGAATATTAAATGTGATCACAGGTAAATGGAGAGCTCCTTGATGTTTAATCACAGCTGTTATTGCAATACAGACTCGTAGCTGTTTAGAAGAAGAATGCAGTGCAAAATCTATGCATTTAATAAATTAAATGCAATCATGCAATGGAAAACAATTTGCAAATACTTTTTGCTATCAGCATGTGGCTTAGGATAAATCAGGAATAAATTGTTCTAATATTCTGGTGCAATTTTAACTGTCACTTGGTACCATATTTAATACAATGTTCTTTTTCTATCGTTGCAAGATAACATCATAAAAACACATTAAAAAATCATCAAAAGTTCAAACATTTTAATATACTGTATATATATATATACACGTGTATATACATGTTTTCTCACAATTTTTATTAAATTAAATTTCTAAAAAATGTTTTATGTTTAAACTTACTAACGCAGTGCAGCAATTAATTGCTATTAATCACGTTTAAAATAAAGGTGTGTATGTGTGTGTGTGTGTGTGTGTGGGTGGATGGGTGTACAATGTATATTTATTATGTATATTTTAAGACAAACATATATTTAGAAAATATGTACACAAACACATGTAAACACATTCATATATATATATATATATATATATATATATAAATAATTTATAATATACAGTACATAAACATATTGAATATATAAGCATACTATATATTTTTTTTAAATATACATGCATGTGTGTGCATTTATATATACATAATTAATATACAAAGTGCGCTCACATATTTTATGTACATGCATTTTTTATTTTAATAAAAATACGATGTATTGCTATTAACCGTTGCCCAGCACTTTGAAAAACAAAACAAAACGAAACTAAAAAAGTTTGAGTTTTCCTATTTAACCAATGTAAGGTTAATTTTTCATAATTTTAGGTAAATGCAAATGTTTTCTCATTATGCAAGACATTTTGAGTCACCAGTAACGTTGTTAGAACCTCTATGTTCTATCAATCCATCCAACCTATTCCCGATGCAGGACTAAATGATTTTGAAATGAAAGACAAGATTTCTAACCTCTGCACATGCGGTGGTCTTTTAGCCATGGGCTCTTGCTCTTGTGGGGGCAGGTGTCCCCAGAAGTCAGGGAAGGCTAGGATGGAGTATCCAGCTATAGACTTCGTATTGGCTGCAGTAGCTGCATAGAGACGTGGATCATGGTTGGGAATGCAGATCCCATACTTCTCCAGAAGCCTGTCCACCATACTAGAGTGGCCTTCTTGGCCTTTCCTAGAGCAGTTGAGGTAATGCTTATGGAAGTCTCTCGTCTGGACGTGGTTTTCATCCTGGTCGGAGGGCAGCTTTGAGCCCCTCTGGTCACTCAGTGTCTCGTCGTTCAAATCTCCCTCCAGAGTGCTGTCATCATCCGAGCTTTCATCAACCTCAGAGCTGTAGTCCAAATCCTAAAAGACATGATTGTTAGAGAGAAGCTGCAAAGCTAATGTTGATTTTCAGCGGGGAAAAAAATTCAAGAGCAGCCACAGATGTCAGCTCTCTATACTTTCGCCACATCAGCAACTCTCGAATCAAAGGTGTAGGAGAAAAAACTGCAAAAAAAGGAGACTGATTACAGTAAACATCAGCCACAAGATATCCTGTTTTCCCTCTGGCATCGTCAACCGCTCAGTGCTGCACTGCAGAATAACAACCCAAAATAAACTGAAGGAAATGAAAGCATTTTTAGAGCCTATTGACAGAGGAAAGACAAAAAAGGATAAGGAATTGTTTTGAGGATGCAGCCCAAAGTGGTGCACATCACTTCCAGCTTTCTATTGACTTCAAAAGGGTGATACTGACAGCAAATAGGGTCGTCCAATTACAGTCTTTGACAGGCATGAAATGAACTGTATCAAAATAGCCAAGGGTCCTGGCTGCTTTTAGAGAAACCAAATAACAATTTAAGCTCACGCCTCGTGCATTTCCATAAATTTAGTGAGGAAAAAGGCCCCTGGTCTAATTCCCAGGCTCTTCCCAAAGGTGAATGTGAGAATGTCCAAGAAACAGGATAGACATGATGTGCTGACTGGGGAAAATTCAGCACACATCGTGCTGATAAAAGCTTCCATCATCTGCGCTTACCTCCCTACGGAAGATCTTAGTTTCTGAACACCGTCCCATGTTTGCTCTGATCTTCGCCGCAGTGCACATAAACTGTATACCATCAAAGTGAATTTGTTAGATACAAAACTTTAGTACTGCACTCTCTGCTATTTCATTGCATTTAAATTTCACTTTTTCCCCCCTCTCCTCACACTCCTAAAAATATGTGCAAGCACAAAGACGCCACAACTTCCATGAATACCAATAGCAGGGGATGCATTAATATAAATGAACCTTTGCTGTATAAAAACGTCTCAGGTTTGAGGCTGTATATTGCATCTCAGGGGGCTTGCTTTGTCATATTCGTTTTTCAAAACCACAAATAACACTAAAACAATGTAGCAGCACTGAGATGTTTTTTTTTCAAAGACTTATTTTAATCATGAACTTGATACAGACAAGCACAACGGCCCTTTTGATGAGCTCTGGGAGTGGGACTCTGGGAACGTGTACTCGGTTGTTCCTACAAGTGGGTGAGAGGGAAAAAAGCCTAGATTCAATTCGCAGGGGGAACAAACGAATCTGTTTGAGGTCAATTCAATTACACAATCCACCAACCATTAAAAGCTATTCATGCTTTATGTTTTTTGTAATCAGCATGGAAAATAATAGATAAATTAGCACAATTGTGACACATTTGGGGAAGTTTTCTGTAGCTGTCAAACTCAATTCAAAATGAATATTGCTAGCTAATAGGTTTGCAAATGCACTGAATCCTATTTGAGTTGCTACATACACTATGAACAATTCCGCAAAGTGTTCTTAAAACTACAATCAAGCCACTCTTATAAAAAGCTATTTAAAAAAGTAAACTGAACCTATTGCATATAATACAATAATCAGCATACCTGAAAAATTCCAATTCCAATATTAAATTTGTTAATTGATTGATTTTAAAATTGCATTACATTTTTAGTTTGTGAATTTTAATTTTCAATTACACAATAAAAAAATTATTTTGCATTAGTTAACAGTCTTTTCTAGGCATGTGATACTCTAGTGTTAATTATTTCACCAATCGTATTTTTCTGCTTGCGGTATTTCGCCCCAAATCGCCTAAAATCCACTATAAGTTTTTTAGAATAATACTGTTTTTGCAGCACAGAATGTTGAGAATGTATGTGTTTCAAAATTTGCGTCAACATTTTTATAGATGTTAGCTGCAGCACGTCAGTGGATAAAATGTACATATATGCACATAAAAAAAACGGTTGGATGAAAACATAGCTATTGTGAGCATCTGTCGTTGTTGCAGTCTCCACAATTTAGTTGTTTTTCAGTCTCTTTAGTTTAGTTTTCTAATGTGAAACAGTGGCCCGGGACAGTGTTGCCGCCTTGTGTAAAAATTACTGCCAAATAACTTCAATGTTCATGTGTGACCTGCACAAAGCAAAATATTGCGTCACACGCATTGTACGCTGTCCCTCACAAAGGAAGTAGTTCCACACAAAAGAGGGTTTTAAAGACACTCCACTTTTGTCGATTTTTTATTGACACACTTGTGCCGTCAAACTGTGTATAAATGCCATATGACACTCATAGCCAATACAGCCAATTCGCATTGATATTACCATCAATTTAAAACTAAACTAAAGATGTGGCCATTCGAAATGCACGTTTCTTTCTGCGGCTTGCCGCATTTTGTGCCGTGGCTTGCCGTTAAAATCTGCAAACATGGTCATTGGATTTAAATAAGTGTGTTATGCTTCACAGAACATTTACCAGGTGGCGCATTGAACAACGTACTCTACGGTACCGATTAAATCAAGTAAATGTTTATCTAATAATTCTGTTGCACCACACTTTTTTGTTTCAAAATAAGCAGGTTAGGATAGCGCGAATATTGCATCATTGATAGGCAACAACGGACCGGGACGGTTCATTATTTAAATCTGGAACTTCTTTGAATTTACAAATCCTACGGAACTTTTGAGATAATGTAAGTACACAACTGTATGAAATATATAACACTGTACAAGTGGATTATACAGTAAAGTGTCCCGAAAAGTCATCCAATGTATTTAAATCTTGGGCTTAGTCAGCAGAGGAACAAGGATGTTGGTGTCATGCTGAATGAAATGCACATCTAATTTCCAACTCCTGGCTGTCCTGTACAGTATCACAAAGGAGTGTGAGATCAAAGGGAAACATCTTATCCCGAGGCAAGTCCTCAGGGGAAGAGACCCTTCTGTTCCCCTCCCTCTGAGAACGCAAGCTCCGTGCCAATCTCGCTTTTTCAGGCTTATGTTTCACAACTCAACCCTTTATCTAGCCTGCAATATTTTTGACAGCTCTGCAGTTTTACCTGTGTTCTCTTCTACTGAATGCTAGTGTGACTATGAATTGAACCAGTTTAATCATGGCCTTTGTTTTGGCCCGAAGATTACAGGTGCAGCATTGTTGTCGTGCAAGATTAATAGCGGGGAACTGATTGGCATGAATGTCCTGCTATAAATTCTTTTCATCTTGGTATTTTGCACAGCATGCATAATGCAGCGATGTGATTACAAGCCCTGGGTCCAATCCAGTCACAGCGTCTCCAGATCACAGTTGCATTTAATGATAATGGGAGAAATACATCAAAGACATGTACGGAGAAGGGGGGATAGGATGGACAGTGTGGTTTGATTGATTAAAGCTAAAAAAAAAAAAAAAACAAAGGGAAACATTCAGATTAGAATTAATAACAGGTTTTCAAATTTGGTTGTTCAACGCTAGGATTAGCAATAAAAAAAAATACAATTACCAAAAAAATTTAAACCAAAAAAAAAAAAAAAGAAAAATGAGCTTCAAATTAATGTATATTATAAATGAGTATAGGTTTAGTATTGTTATATTTTAACTTAATACTAGAAGAAAAAAAAAGATAATATGAAATATGGACATTCAAATGCATATTATGATGCATATTACAATCATTTACAGGTTTTCAAATTTGGTTGTTCAATCCTAGGGTTTGCAATCACTAAAAATAATTATATTTAATAAAATTTAATAAAAAACCAAAAGAATGAAATCATAATGAACATTCAAATCATATATATTACAAAAATGTGTAATAGTGGATTTTTATATTTGAACTATTTTATATTATAAAAGTATAAAAGATGACATATACTGTATACACACACACACACACATATATATATTAGGGCCGGGACTCGATTAAAAAAATGAATCTAAATAAATAAATATTTGACCTGTGAACAGTGAGAAGTAAGTTTTTTTCATATGGAATTTTAGTATACCATTGAATAATGACTGAATACATAAGCTTAAGCAACAAAATATTGTTAATTTTTGTTCAACCAAGTCCAACAGACCAATATTGTGCGGTGCGTGATTTCACATTGAGCCGTATATAGTATACTACACACAGCTGATGTTCACTGACGAGCTGCGGAGATCCATTATCAGCGTGGATTTGTGCAGCTCGTCAGTGAACAACGGCTGTGTGTAGTATATACGGCTCAATGTGAAATCATGCACCTGATGGCATTTACAGATGATTACATAACGGCTTTACTGACAAAACGTGCAAACATCTGGATCGGTGCATCCCCACTATTTTTAAGTACATTCAGAACATTAGAAACACTAGTTTAATCTAATAGTCTAATCTGCCTGCCGAAACTCATCACAACTCAAAAATAAATGTGATTAAAATAAGTTAAAAAAGTTTTACGCATTATTTTTGTGTAATTAATTAATCTAAATTAACACGTTAAAGTCCCGGCCCTAATTTAAACAAAACATTTTTCTCAAATATAAATGACCACAAAACCAGTCATAAGTGTCAATCTTTCAAAATTGAGATTTAAACATCTAAAAGTTGAATAAATAAGCTTTCAATTTATGTATGGTTTGTTAGTATAGGGCAGCATCACGCCGAAATACAAAGTATTTGAAAATCCGGAATCTGAGGGTACAAACAACTCAAAACACTTTAAATTTGTCCAAATGAAGTTCTTAGCAATTCATATTACTAATCAAAAATGAGGTAATATATTTTCTGTTCAGAAATGTACAAAATATCTTAATGGAACATGATATTTATAGTCTAATGATTTAATGTATAAATGTATTTCTGGCTATTGCTACAAATAGACCCCAGCAACTTAAGACGTTTTTTTTTGGTCCAGGATCATATATTCAAGCATGAGTTTATATCTATATATACATAATAAATATATACAGTAAACAGACATATATTAAGTAAACAAAACTTATATACAAACTGTTAACATTGCCATTTATGAGGTTTCATTGCTGTTAAACAAGCTAGGTTTCGAACCGAACCTCTGAGAGACATTTAGCTTCAGTTGTATGCTGCAGAGGGAAGCTGCTGTTATATTCAGTTCATTGATATCTCTTCATTGGGAGTTACCCACCTGAAATGCGCATCGATACACCCAAACCTTTGACTTCAGCATGAACTCAAGTTGAAAATGCAGCAGAGGAGTTATGGATCTATATGCTGTGAGCTGCTCTTCTCTGAGTCAAGGGGACGAGGGCAACAGACACACAAGATCGAAACAACCCTGCAACTATTCAGAGGGGTCAGGTGACCCTTTCTCAATGTTCTCAGGGGTCTTGCGCACAGATGGATATGCCCACACACACAGCTACACTTTGCCTGATAGTCAGGAGAAAAGCATCTTTCCCTGCAAGACCTTCAAAATCTCCCTTAAGCCCTGACATTAATAATATTGCCTTCACCTCAGCTCGATCATCATTACAATTTGTTACACCATCTCCATTGCGGCAAAACTAACAGGGTGCAAACTTTGCAAGTTGAAGGTAAAGATCACTGCGAAACACAAGAAGATTCAAGGCACATTTGAAGAGAGCAGCAGCAAAACCACAATTCACAGCTTTGTTTTTCACATCACAACAAAACACTTGTTGCAAAGATCACGACGATCTCTGGGGGTTTAATTTCATCTCATAAGAAATAAGTCACCGTGATCTAGAAACACACACTTTAATAAGAGAAACAATCTTTGAACCTAAAATCTACGTGCCTCATACTGCTGATATCTTCCACAGATTATTAGGTCAAACAAACATATTATTTGAATCGCAATTATACATTATTTAAGCACCCTCTGTTGCTTAAAGCTGTTAACAACAACTGCATTAAATGATCATGAACTAACAATTACTGAATTTTTATATCTTGTTATTGATTATTTAAAAGCTGAGATTCGAACCCATAAAAACTAATTAAACCAAAAATAATTAAATTACAGATATTAGATAAAAAAAGAAACTTAGAAAAAATAGAAAGCAAAATAAAAAATAAAATGACTAAACAGGAAATGAAAAGTATAAAATGATGAAACAAAATGAGTACAATTAAAGTTAAACTTGAAAAAACTTTCTATTGCTAACTAAATAACCCTAAAATAACATTATAAAATGTAAACGGGATTTAACAAATTGCATTTAACATTAAACTGAAGTCATAAATATTTATCCAAAAACACAAAAGAAGCACATCTGAAATGTGTTAAATTGCATCTTTTGAACATAAGAAACTTCAAAAGCACAGATTATTCTTATAAATGCAAGGGACCCAGCAGCGAGGTGGGTCGACGCTCATTTGCATGTATTTTTGCTCTGGACTTCCCACAGTTTGGCAAGTACGGACTGGAGTGATCAAAGGAAGCAAAACTGATTTAATGAGCCACTGGCGGCCGCTCGCAAGACTTGTGTGGAACGACCTTGTTTGGGTCGCTCGCTTTCTCTGGCCAAAACAAGAAAAGGTGCAATTCAAGTCTAAGTGTTTTTTTCAATAAAAGTCAATTTTCCTTGCTTCAGTTTAATTATAACATAGCATACTGGTTGCTCACAATGCTATCTAATGATGTTTAATTTCAAAATGATTACATTCTGTACATTCCCAGAAAAAAAAATGACACAAAAGTTGACACTGAGACTAATATGCACCTTAAGCCTGGCTCATACTACAGGATTTTAAGTCTGATTTAGCCCCAATTTTCCCGTCCCGAAAATCTTGTCATGTACCTCTATCGGTCCCGATGTTTGGTTCGGATTATCTGGTAATGTGAGGCGTTAACCGATGGAACTTTGCACCTCCCGATCTGTTCGCGCACAAATCGGGGTCGCCCCAATCATATCAAACATGTTTAATATTTAGGATTTAAATCCGATGACGACGGCTATATGATTACGTCAGTACTTTAACAAATACCAATGCACGACCGCAAAACAGGTGCTGTTATGGCCCCGACTGATAGTGGAGATGGAGCTTTGTAGTAACACGACAGTCTGAATAATGTGTGGAAAACGTATCACAACTGTAAGGAGAAAGAGAAGATCTGCATTGAAGTTATGAACTTGCGAAATGCAAAAAGTTCTTACTGGAATTAGTTAACTTGTTTCGAGAATCGTTCGTTCATAACATGATATGACAAGCTCTATAAGCCAATGAGATGCAGTCAGAGCAGGAAAGAGAATTGATTAGGTCATCTATCAAGTCTTCGAGTTTGAGTCGTTCGTTCATCATGTGATAGCCCCATAAGCCAAAAGAACAAACGACTTGAAAGACTCGATAGATGACCTATTCAATTGTCTTTCTGGCTCTTGACTGCATTTCATTGGCTTATGGGGCTGTCACGTCACATTATGAACGAGCGACCCAAAAAGACTAATCAGATAAGAGGTGAGGTGAGCTAATCATAGACTAAAGACCCAGATAAATAATGTATTAATGTAACTTTTTTTTCAATTCCTATAGCATTAAGGTATTGTATTGTTTGTAGTGTAAACATTTTTTATACCTCTTTTAAAATGAACAAAATGAACGACATGACTCAAAAATGTATTTTGCTGAACGCACCACGATGATCAAATCCGGTAGAGTGTGCATGTTTAAGATCTGAGGGAAGATAATCTGCTGCAACCAGATTTCAGAATCGGTTAGGTTTTCAAAACTCCTGTAGTGTCAGTCCGGCTTTAACATGCAGCGTTTATGGCTCAATAATATGTACCTTTAAAAGGGTACCGCCCCATTGACAGCATTTCTACCTTTTCTTCTGAGTGTTTCCTGAGAGTGTTCATTTTCAGTCCATGTTAGCTATTGCGTTCACTAATGCTAATGCATTCACCCTCACCGAAAGCCACAACATTTCTATCAGATTTACATAATTAAAAATGGAACTTTTTACACGAAGTTCAAGTTCATTTTTCATCACACGCTCGCACTCGCTCCAGCTGCTGTAAACTGGAGGAGGCTAATCCTTCTGTTCTGATCCCCCGGCTAATCTTCAGAGGCGATGGAGAGCGCTTGCGTTAAAATCCTCACATAATTGCAGTCACAAAGCTAATGAGTCATTCAGGCCTGGAATAGCTGTGCCAGGCTAGCATCAGAATCTAGCTTTGTCTGTCACTCCTGTCACCGTCAACCAGAAATATCACAACTGGAAAGCAGGCGAATGCAGGCGAGGATCCAGTAAACAACGCCCACAATCCTGCCAACACAGAGGTTTCTCTTTCAAGACTAATTGAATTCAGAGATCAAATCTTTTGTAGGCATTACTGGAACGGAGTCAGCAGAGCTTCTGCAAGAAGAGTTAGCACGTAGACACCGTGGATGAGCTTTGAAAGATATAATCCAATCACCGGCACTAGACCTGATGAAAATTGGCCTCCTTCCCCTAAGTTCAAACCATCTGCAACTGGAACCTGCAGAACTCTCAGGAAAAGAAGTTTCTCTTGCTGCCACTGAGACTGGTGTGATAAAACAGGTTTTTTTTTAAAGCTGGTGAGCGCTCTTAGAAGCCTTACCGTGATTCTAACGATGACTGTGGCCATTCCAGGAGGAAGGACTCCTTCGTGATCTAACGCCTCCACTTCAAATGTGTAGGTGCTGTTGCCTGCTGCCAAGTCCTCAAAGTCTAGTGCCTGCAGGACTGATATGGCGCCGGTCAGACGGTTCACGGCGAAGAGCTGCCGAGCCGCTTCTGTTTTTATTCTGTAGGTCATGTTAGAGACGAGATCGGCATCCACCGCCTGAGAGACACAGAGGAAAGAGAACAGAGAGAATAAAGGTTAAAAAAGAGAGAATTAATGATCCCACAATTTGCCAGGTACTGCAGGGATAAAGCAGCCTAAAAAAGTTTCTTAAAGGGACGGTACACCTAAAAATTCAAATACTGTCATTATATACTTAACCCATGTGTTTCTCCAAATCTGCATGTTGATCATTCTTCTGTTTAATATAGAAGACTGTATTTTTAATTATATAATAAAAGTATTGTTTGAGTTTAAAATCTTCTTTTGTTTTACACAGAGGAAATAAAGAAATACAAGTTTCAAATTCCTAAAATATGACCCATTATAGCGCATGCTACAATTGCACTTCTATCGGCAACAAGGCATAATCATAGGTTCGATCTCAAAGAAATGTATATGCACTATAAATCATGATTTTGCACTACTTTTGTAAGGGATAGGTTTAGGGGTGGGTTAGGTGTGGTCAGCCATATAAACATCACCCAATAAAATATGTATGAATTATCATGTGATCTGTGTAGAAAGTCCAAACATTGCATTTAAATAAACATGCATTTTGATTGGTTATGACAGTCATGCGTCTTTTCAGACGCAACTAAATATTTTGCTTATTTTATGTGCACTGCAGGGCATTTGAACTTTAATATGTAAAAATAGGTTGCAATAAGGCACTTGCACAAACAACCTATAGGGTCGTTTTTTGTTGGAGGACAGGCTCTTAAATAATGTTGGTCCATCTGCAGCTGATTGGAGCATCTCAGCTGACCAGTGGCCATGTCAATATGAAATGCTGTTCATAACTCATTCACTAGGCCTATTTTTGAGTGAAAATTAAAATTTGAATTAAAAAATGACTTGTGAATCATTGAATGCTGCCATCACATACTAGAATCGAGGCACATAATACAAGTAACTGTTATGATCTAAAGAATTTATTTATTTTTTTTTCAGCAAAAGAGTTTAAAAAAGACACAAAAGAAAACAGTAATTACAATCCTTTGGATGTGCATACCCATTTAATATTAAACATTTTTTTAAGACTTTAATTCCAATAATAATCTCTGAATCAACTCCACCGTTATATTGTATTATTGTTAAATTAAGTAAAAAAAAAATTGCTCATCCAAAACCCAAAACTGTAATTTCAGTGTAAAATAAATAAGGGTAAAATAATTTATTAAATAAATAAAAAGATTAATAAATATAACTATTTGCAATAATGTGCACTGATGAATTATGTACAATGAGATCATGAAAATTAACAAATGGGACAATTTTGGTTTAATTGATCTCATTAAATTTCACACTGCATTGGATGTCAAGATATTAAGTCCAAACTATACTGGACATTTTTACTAATTCATGACTTGTAACAAAATCACTGTGTAAAAAGTTTTACTTGAAAAGTGTGCTTGAAATATCCTTCTTTTTTTTTTATAAATGGCACTTGGTTTGATATTTTGTTTTACAGTATAGTGCACTGACATTTCTACATTTCTAAGTGTGCCTCAGGTGTCCAGTTATATTTTGGGGCCACTGCATATGTTAAGCACACAAAGAGTCATAGTTGCGCTCCATGTGCGTGTGCATCTGAAGCTGATCAGGAGTGAAAGCTAACAGACAGCAGAGCAGCTCTGTCTCTCTGATGGTGTGGGAACCTTTCAGGAGTCTTTCTTTGATGTGGGAGGCACAAGGAATTAAATTCTACACTGAGGTTTCAGAAGTATATAAATAAAGCTCGGGACCCCCAGAAAGAGGCAACACAGGGAATCTTATTAGTTGATCAGCCCCGGACCAGATTCTGTCACCAGGACCCTAAGCTCTGACACCAGCCAGTGCTGCGGGGACAGAAGGTGTCAGACACACTGAGATAAAAATAAAGTAGCAAGATCACTGTCTTCAAACAGTGTCACTCATTTGTCCCTCATCCACCGACCGCACACACACAAACAACCATATTTTTCCTTCAATATGAATCTAAAAGGGGAATTCACTTTTTTCAATTGTGCCTGCTGATAGTGTATCTGAACACATTGATATCTGGCCACATACTGTACGCACATGTGGCATTAAAAAAAATAAGTTTTCAATATATACATACCTTAACAATCACAAGTTGATTTGGTGCCCAGTTTTTAATAGTACATGCACTAATTTATAATATTTTTTTTTACTTTATGTTATTGTGGATTTTTTATATATTTAAAACAACAGTTGACCTGATCATGCATGATATTTCTTTAAATGATGTGGTCCAACACACATATATGAGTTCCCTTTCAGTCGGCCGCGCCTGACCGTCGTGGAGTTGCAGAGCAGACTCCGCTACCTGCAAGGGGTTGGGCTACCCGTTCCTCTGCCCAGATCTAGGACTCCCGCTATATGCCCAAGGTTCCTACAACTCCATTTAGAGACCAAGTGGTGAACCTCCAAGCGCTGCCGCCCTCTGAGAAGGCAGACCCAGCCCTAGCTTTGCTGTCCCGTCCGAGCACTTTGCATGTTACTTTGACAGGACACAAAGCTTGTCTGTCACAGAGGCCGGCAGAAGGGGGAATGCCGTCTCCAAGCAGAGGATGGATGGCCCACTGGATAGTGGACTCCATCACCCTGGCCTACAAAGCACAGGGTATGCCCTGCCCCCTTAGGTTACGGGCCCACTCAGTGAGGAGTGTGGCATATCAGCTGCACCACTGATATTTACTGATATTTTAAGTTAGTTATAGAGATCTGAGACTACATTATGACAGTACAGTACCAGATTTGGCTGAACTATACTGAACTGCAAACTATATGTGAACTGCAAAATAATATCCAAATAGGACAAGAGTGTTGCAAAAAAGTGGCATATTGAAGTGGCGTAAGTTCATCTCTCAGACTTTTTGCTCATATTTGTCTCTAGTTTAAGCAAAACTCATTGGTGATTGTGTTGTTACGTTGGCGTTCTGTTAAAACTCCCAAGAGCATGATTGTTTAGAGGCACATTTACCACAAGACAGCATCTCCTGCTTTTCACACTGGGACTGTCAAGCTTGTCAATATTTATCTAGTTAAATATGCAACCGTCAGGAATAAACAGGGTAAATGCAGAGGCGCTTTCCCCCACACTCTCAAGGGAAACTAAACACACATAATCAGCCAGTTACTGTCAGGCCAGCAGACACAACACAGATAGATAGACACATAAATAAACACCCACCCACCAACAATCTGCTTTCATTCCTTTCTAAAAGTCAGGTTAGATGGGTCAAACGGAGGCAGAAATTTCGCAGTTCACCTTTAACTTTCTCAACAGCTTATGACACTCAGAAGTATTCATATACGAGAAAAGCAAGCACTTACACTGAGTCTCAGGATGACGGTTCCAGCTGGGGTGTTTTCTGCAACGCTGATGTTGTAGATGGATTGGGAAAACACAGGGCTGTTGTCATTGATGTCTGTCACCTCCACCAGCAGTGTGATGGTGGTCCTGCGAGGGTCCACCGCTCCATCTGACGCTTCCACGATCAGATCGTACCTGCTCCGAGTCTCTCGGTCCAGCGGCACTGCAGTGAAGATGCTGCCCGTGCCGTTTATGGTGAATAGAGAAGCAAAGGAGAGCAAACGATACCGGACCTGACCGTTGAGACCGCCATCAGGATCAGTGGCCTGAAATCAGAGACATGAATCAACTTGATTTAAATCATATTTTTGCTTGCATATGCTTGCAATATTTTTTTTAAATAATAATTATTAATAATAGCAAAAAAAATTAATAATAATAATAATCAGTCGGTTCTTTAGAGCAAAAAAATAAAGACTTGCTGAACTAATTCCTGCGTGGTTACAGCGGCTCATTTGTATGTGAGCTGGGGAACAGCGCTCGGCTGTAATGGCTTCAGAGGTGTCTGCTATAATTCCTTCCTTTAGTAATTACAGATGCAGATGGGAAGAATTACTGGGGGGGTTTATTAGAGAACCATGTCGGGTTAGCGACATGAACAACACAGACTCTGGAAAAAGAGACAGAGAGAGAGAGAGAGAGATGGGAGGAGGGACAGGAAAATGACGGGGATGAAGGGCCAAAATCCAAATGCGGGCGAATAGAAATAAGCGAAATGAAAAGAGCATGCCTGAGCCTTGAGAAATTACAGCCACATCTGAGCGTTGAGGAATGAAAGTGCTGCCTGTGGCCCTCTTACCAGCAGCACTCATCAAACGTCCTGACAGCACACTTACATGGCATCTGCTCGCCTCAATAATTAACTAATAGAGTGAATATGTAAACAGAGCGATAAATAAACAAGACTACACAATACATTAATAAAAACCTGTTTCCTTGCGTCACCGTTGACTGCTATTCTGTCAAATGTTTCACCATTTATTACAAGTTTTGATTTGTCTTTTTGCCTCCGCTAGTTGCTTTTATTAGTTCATTAGTTTATTTACAGTCAAACACCAATGCTCATAAAAGATGCATGTATAATAAATATGAAATAAATTGAAAAAGCTGTTTAAAATATTAGGTACAAAATAGCACATAAAATACTGAAGTGGAATGGTACAATATTCAATAATCAGCAGTGCAAACTGGAACAATTAACATTTTTCAGTTTTAAAGTGTCTTATGTAGAGCAAGGCAGCATTTATTGATTAAAAACAAAAACTGTTTTCCATGAAAATGATTTTTTAATTTTTTATTTTATGAAATGCATTCCTGTGATGCAAAAACATTTTTCAGCATCATTTGTCACATGATCCATCAGAAATCATTCTGATTATTGCTGAATAATATTTATTGTTATAAATGTTGAAAAGAGTTGCATTGATTAAAGTTTTTGTGAAAATCGTGATTTTTTATTTTTTAGGGTTCTTTAATGAACAATAGGTTCAAAATAACAGCATTTATTAAAATGATATAAATTATTTAAAATAATAAAAGTGTCTTTACTGTCACTTAATTTAGTAAATAAAAGTATTAATTTAATTAAAAATTTACTGAGCTCAGTTTCATGAATGGGAGTGATTTACTGTATTCACTCATTTATTCATACATGTACTTATTCATTCATTATTTTATTTATAATATAACATTTTATATTAAAGAGAAGTTGGTTCACTAATGATTCATTTGCAACCTTTATAGATTGCCAGCCAAAAGATGATTTTACTTTTTATTATTATTATTTTTTAAACAATCATATCCTTTTTTCAGGATTCTTTAATAAACAGAAAGTACAAAGAAAAGCTTTATTTGAAACATATTTTATCTTATTTCATTACTTTTATGTAATATTCTCAATGTCCCAATTTGAACTGTAATGCATAGCTTGCAAATAATATAATGTAATGTACTGAAACATAAGGAAATATAATATATAATAAAACCCTTGATTTGATGGCAGACAGGCTTTGTTCCCAAGGTGAAGAGGTCTATCAAAATGGGTTGTTTTGTAGATTGCTTGAAGCTCTCAGTGTGAATAGCATTTCAAGGCTTTTGGACATGCTAGCCTGTGGCAAAAACATGGCTGGAAGTGTCTGCAGAACGGGAACACACTGATGTGCATTTGTGATGTGAGAAGTAAGTGTCCGTGTGCGTACGCTTGTTTGTTGTCACAACACAATAAGAATCCAGGTGTTTTTGATCTCCACGGGGATCTGTGTGTGAATTTCAGAGCGAAGGCCTCAAAGTTTGGTGAGCATGAACATGGCAGACAACACAGAACATGAGAGGATGATGAAATGAAAAGAAAGATGATGGAAAGTGAGAGAACAGCTTAGAGGGAGGGATCTGACTTGAGCAACATCCAAAAAACTAATTTTTTGCTGTTTAGAAGAAACTTCACAAAAACAATATAAGGGCATATGAGGACAGCATGCGCTAAATCATTTAAATGACAGTTTTATTCACTCAAGGAAACCTCGGTGTTTAATTTTAGTTGAATATTGTTTTAAACATATTCATTCATTCATTTACAGTACTTCAAATGGTACACTATAAAAAAAAATCTATAAAAAGCAATAATAGTAGACTGCTAAAATAAATGAATCAATAAATAAATATAATACCTAATTTATTTAAACAATACTTTGACAGCCATAAAATAAAATAAAAATAAATTAAAACATTAATACAAAGTAAACGCTATATTAAAAAAATAAAAAAATAAATGAAAAATAAATGGTTTACTATATTAACTGCTTCATAACCAGCCTAACTAAAACAAAAATTAAACTGAATTGTAAAGACAAAGTAATCATAATAAAATATAAGGAAAAGCTAAATAATAATAATAATTTAGATTATTTAAAAAAATAAATAATGATAATAATATTAAATATATATATATATATATATATATTAGGGGTAGCACGGTTCACAAAACCCCACGGTTCGGTTTGTATCACGGTTTTAGGGTCACGGTTTTCGGGTTCGGTACGGTTCTTGTTATTTTTTCTTTTAATCTTTAACACTCCAGAAATGTACTTCAGCATATGATATAAAGCTTAATTATCCACAATTTAGGATACAGTATTAAAAAGGAGAACAAAAGGAGAACGTGTATTGCCATCTAAATGAATGTATGAGCTTATTTAGCACACAAAGCCTGCATGCCCCACGAAATGTTCGCACGAGCAGGTGAGAAGAGATTGAGCGCAGGAATGCTCGTGTGCGAGTGCTTGAAGTGCGCGCGGATGACATACCAAGAGCGCACGAGGCTTTGAAATGAGCTCGCAGGCCCTGTTTCTTTGCACGTACATTTGTTTTCCTCTCCTCTCGCGGAAATGATTTACCGCTCTCACCAGCATCAGTGCTGCGCTCGCTTATTAATTGCATAGATTTGCCACAATAGATTAAGTGTGTTTTTTGCGAGCTGGTTGCTGCTGCTGCGGCGGGGCGGAGGATCGTGATGCTGGCTCAGCATCGTGATATCTATGGACGATGGATGATGGCATCGTCTATCGACCCAACCCTGGCTGAGCAGCCTTCCTTTTCTCTCCCACTTGCCATTTCTACATGTACAGTATTATGACCTGCAGCCATGGCCGATGGTGATTTTCGTCTTTTGTGGGCCGGCTGCCTATGTTTTTTTTTTTCTTTTGTAACGTAATAAACTATTAAAGGTGGTGGATTGGCCAATTGGTCATGATCGACTCTTGGCTGGACCAATTACAGCCGAGGAGGTCAGATGCAATCACATATCGTCCGTCTATAACAATGTATAAACCAGAAAAGACGCAAAAGCCTACAAGTGGAAGCAGCAAAATGTAAGGAGCTTAATAACAAAAGCTTGCATGAAGGGAAAACGGAGGAATCTTACCTGTCCTAATTAATGCCTGCGCGCGCCACGACTGTAGAATACGTAAACGCGTTTTAAAACAGCGAAAAATTCAAATGTGTGCATAAGGTTTCGCAAATGCCAATGAATCTAGTTTAAATACTTCACAACTCCACCCCTGAGCACCGCAAACTTATGTTTAAGCGCATCAGTCAGAGTCATAGAGCAGAAGCAGATGAAGAGTGTGCAAAGCAGTAATCAGAGCAAAGGGTGGCTATTTTGAAGAAACTAGAATATTTTGCTGCGTCCGAAATCGCTTACTTTCATACTATATAGTGCACGAAAAACAGTATGCGAGATGAGTAGTATGTCCGAATTCATAGTATTTGATATTCAGTAGGTGAGAAGTACCTGGATGACCTACTACTTCCGGCTGAATTCTGTAGTACGCATACCTTGGCACTTTCCTATCCCATGAGGCTCTGGGAGAGGAGGCGTCATATTCAAAAAATGGTGGAAAGTGGAGACACGGCTCATTTCAAGTGTAAGTATCAGTGATGCGCGGGTTGACCGGAAATGAGCAGGTGCCCATGGTCACCCGCGGTTACGAGTCATCCCAAAATATTTTTCTTTCTTTTTTTTGCGGTCCGAGTTGCGGGCAACGTCGGTCGGGTTCGGGTTGTTTACACATTGACCCGCACATCACTGGTAAGCACCTGTTTATTGTGATTAAATTACACTTGTTTAACACACTCTAAATAAACGGATGACTTATTGAAAGTTTAAATTTTCGCGCGGTTGTGACGACGCGTGACACGTGACGACATCAATATGGCGGATGTAGTACGTCCGAATTCCATTCATACTACCCACATTCATACTATATTTCGGACGCAACACGTTTTCCATGCCTCCTTAATCAAACACACCTGATTCAGCTCATCAGATCAATGGTAGAGACTCCAAGAGCTGAAATGGGTGTGTCAGCCCAAGAAAAGATGCAAAATGTGCAGTGTTAGGGGGGCCTCCAGTAATGTAGTTGGGAACCACTGCCTTAAAGTAAACAGAACAAAACCAAATGTTGCATTACTGTTATCATCAACTTGACTCACATGACTTGCCAGAACTAATGCTATGCCTGATTTCTGTGAGTTTCACTGCTCAGTTAAACTTTGTCTGACCAGCACAAATCCACAGTGTTTAAAACTAAAGCAAAAGCAATGCTTCACAACTCTGGCCTAGGATAATGAAAAATAAATAAATAAATAAAACCACCTTAAAATGAACCTTGAAAGACATATTTAATATCCTACTCATGAAGACAAATATCAAGTGCAACCACACAGCCATAAGTTTGGACAAAAGTTAAATAGTGTTCAATAAAGTGTTCAATAAATAGCATGACTAATGTTTAATGTTCTATTGAGTTGTTATTATATTGTTATGTTGGTGGTTGTGGTCACAAGAAGGTTTCTTAATAAAAATATTTCCACTCTAATTGTAATGCTAAAGATAATAAACAGCATCTTCGTATTGCTAAAATCTTATAATATATGTGCAAAAAAAAGAAGTTATAATTAGCTTGCTGGTACTATGTTATTAGAAGTGTTTTTCCACATGATGGAAATGTTATCTTTACTAAAATACTAATTAACAAAAGCGAATGACTTTATTCAATCATCTCCAAATAATTTGATTTAAGTGTGTGCAACCATTGGACATTAAAGAATAAAGTTTAAGATTATATAATTGATTGGAATAAGTAAAAGATAACTGATTATAAATGAATTAATGATTGTAAATGATTATAATTATTATAAATGAATAAATGAATAAATGAACGAATGGATGGATGAACATTTTCACATTTTCTTTCATTTATGACGTAATTCATTTTCCACAAATCTAATTACATAACCAAAATGAGTCATTTCGAATTCAACAAATGTTCTGACTAGGAGGAACACATTTGTAGCGGCAATTCCCTTAGCATTAGTCAGCCTCAAAGTTTCTTCATGCGGTCAACTGTGGGGGCTTCACGATTACAAATGTCTCTTGCCAAAATGTGTCTCAGACACAGAGGAGACTGATGGCTTTAATATCACTTCCACCAGCTCAATTTGTACCAGGATGCCTATGAAATGGCCAGTCTAATCGCATTTCGCCAAACCACAATGTTTTATTGGCTCCCGGTCAAACTTTATGTGGGCGGCACTCTGTTTGGTTGTCAAGATTATAAACAATTCTCTTATGTTATGAAAAACACGAAAACAAAAATGTGTCAGAGAGGCTCTCAAACTTAATAAAATGAAGTCATGGACAATGCTTGTGTTCGCGTTAACTGGAGCAAGCTGTTTGCATACTGTTGGAAAATCATTCAGGCGCACCTGGTTGAGTGACTTCTCCTAAAAGAAACAAAAGCCTCAGTTTTGCATATTTACAATTTGACATCCCACACAGACACAACGTATTGTCGTTGTAATGTATTTACCCCGTCCACATATGTGACATACATAACCTGGGCACGGTCCAATCATTGTTTCTGATTTCAATACCACAGTTACATTTTCTTCTGCAAACTTAAAGCTGAAGTAATAGGTTTAAGCTTGACAAATAAGCTCACTGGAAATCATTGGACCAAACTGAGAGCGTAATAAATTAAGGAGAACGTTGTCAGCGGCACTGAGACGTTCTGCGGAATGGAAGGTGTAGCTGTGCAGAAAACTACCAAAAATCCATTCCGGAGATTTATTTTCCATGTTGTGTTGCAGGAAATTTGTGTCCTCATTTATTTGAATTGTAAATCTGGGCCAGACGTTATTTGTGGTGTACTTCCCAAATCAGAAATGATGAGGAGATGTAGGCACACATGCGTAAACACATGCCAGTCGCATAAACACAGCATTATGTTAAAATATCTAAAAATTTGTCATAAGGCCAGTTCACTCTAAAGACGATAACTATAACAATACAAATATAGTAAAAAAATACAATTATTGGAGCAATCAAAAACTTATTCTCCTAACAATTTAATTAATCATTTATAAGACAAATTTAAGATTTTATCCAACTGAAAAAAGTTACAATTAGTCATCAAGACTCTTTTGCACAAAGGACTATAATTATAATGATTCTGAAAAATATACTTTGTTGTAATTTTATGGGAACAGAGAAGCTCACAGCTATAAATCGATACATAATCATAAGAAAACAAGAAACAATATTATCGGAATTACTTTTTTTGTTTTTCTGGCTGATAAACAATCATAATTTTGACAGCCAATCAGAATATACTCAACTTTTAAAAGTTTAAACATTTAAAATAGCAGAAAACATAATTTGTCCTTTTATGTAACGTGATATTTTACATTATATGAAGTGAGTATATACTTCATATATAAAAATAGACAAAACTTGTTTCTATCATTGGTCAGCAATGAAACTTTATTGCAAATGGGGCTTGTGAACAGCATTTTTATATGCATCTTTTTATCCAAACAAGTTTTCAGTCTGTATTTCCAAAATGGGCATATACCTATTTTGATGGCAGGCATCAAGTGCTGAAGAAATGTCAGAAACTCAGCTGGATGCTAATAACCTTATTTTTTCATAGTTATCTTTATAGTTAGAGTTCTTGAAGTTCTTGAACGGCCTTCAGCAACTAATATTATAGTCTATATTACTATTTGTGCTTGTGTGTTTAGGGTCATACCTGTATTGTGGGTGGAGTGCGGTGTTTTCTCGTGGTGGTGGTGGACATGGTGGTGGTGGTCTCGATAAACGTGGTGGACATCTCCGGAGGGAGGGCCGTGGTTCTGGCTGAACCTGCAGAGGGAACCTCTCCCACCAGACGGACGCTGCCATTGATTTTGATGTTAGGGTTGCCCTGAGCAGCCATGTTGAGCACTTTGAGGCCGTTGTAGTAGAGTCCGGAGAGTTGGCCCTGAAATGGCCTCTTGCGGTCTGAACCACCAATTCTTATCGTGGCCTGGGTGTTGAATATCGTTAACTGCCGCCCTGAAGATGCAAGAAAGATCCAGAACATTTCATTGTTATGGGTCCGTAAGAGCACAAACTATCTACTTGCTTGACAACAAGATTCATGTCTCTTTTAGGCACTTAACCTACCCAACCAAAGTACAATGACATAGATGGTTGTGCTGGATCACTATGGCTTAATTTTCTTCCGAAATGCTCAGGGTTTACTACCGTGAGACACGTCGTAAACATTTGGAGGGCCAGACGATAAACCAGACCCATTATGTCTCCCTGAATGAGTCTAGCTACAAGCTCATGATGGCTGCAGTAAGTTTTACTTTAATTGCCTCTATAAAGAGAGATCACCCATACTATTAAAAAACAAAATGTCGTATGACTGGCACGTGAATGCATTCTGAAATAATAGAAAGATTAGATAGAGCTGTTCTTACTGTAAAAAGGCTGAAAAATGCGTCTACTGTAAAAAGTCATGGTTATAAAGTCATGGTATAATGTACAAATCACTGATTCGTGGGACATAACAAAATAATAATAAAATAATAATTATTTATTTATTTAATAATCAATTAGATACATTTTGATATAGTAATACACTTTTTATCAAAATAAAGAGAAAATAAAATAATTATTTGTGCTGAGATTCTAGCACTCATCTCTGATTCTCTGAATTGTTGCTATTCTCAAAACTAATGAGAGGTGAACATTTCCGCACATGTTTTGTCATATGTCTCAAGAATCAGTGAAATTAATAGACTGTGGTTGTAAATAAATGCTTTGCAGCATGACACAGATCATAACTCAGAAAGAAAATGAAGTAAGTAAATAAACAATTTCCGGTTTAAATGAATTCAGAAATCCTCACTTCATGATTAGAATAAAAAGTCCTAATTTCTTGAGTAATTCCAGTGATTATAATGAGGAGGGCTCCTGATGATATGTAATTAATGTCTGAAACAATAATCAGGCTGGCGTTTTCTTCTCGGATGCTACTTCCTGTGCAGCCACAAGCTATTGCCTGTATTTCACTAAACCTCGTCTGTTCACCTTCCTTCACATCAGCCAGAAAGTCAAGTGAAATTTATGTTTATGTTAATTTGTTTTAATGTTTAAAACATTCATAAAAGGTTTACTGGGCCAATATTAAACCATTAAACAACGCATGTATTATTTAGTCTGACTTTAAGATCAACACAAAGCATTGAAAAGGCAAACGAAAAGCAAAAAATGTGATGGGTGCAACACAATATACAGTATAATTATTTATCTATATATTATAAATAAGTAAATTTAACTAAAGAAAGATGGTAAAATTTATATACATATATTAAAATAAAATTAAAAAATTAAAATAAATTAAAAAGGAGGAAGTTACCTTTCTCCTGAAGCCATTCCTCTACGGGCCGGGCATATTTGAAAGGAATTTTCTTATTGGCCATTTGAATTCTCTCATTATCGCTGTTACCTTGGAAGTTTAAAAGACATCTTTAAGAATCAATAATCACGGTTAAAATACTCATAATTACATTTTCTGTCAATATTTTATATTTAAGATATTTAAACATTTTTAGAAGAGTTTAGTCATGTAATTTATGTCCTTTTTTTTGAAAACTGTTTGTGTTCATAGTTATTTTTCTTCTTTTTTTCCTCCAGTAATGAAACACTATTTAAACTGCACGTCTTCTCCATCTTCTCTTGTAATTAAATCAATCATCACCAGAGTTGATAAAAACATTTTTATAATAAATTTGGTTCATCTGTAAGAGATGCGTAATGAATGCCAGCAGATTAGCTGCCTGCGGTCAATCCATCTATCCATCAAAAGATGACAGCATACACTCTTTCATGCTTCACATACTTATAATTATATACACATTTATATGAGCTGATTGCTAATGATGCCAGTCAATATTTACAATTTTTCATACAGAAAACCACATCAATAGTCATAATCATACAGAACCATTGACAGACAAGAACTAGACAGCAGCTGCTTCTGTTTTCCAAAACCTCGGAAATTATATAGTTGTGAAATCATGTTTGATGAATGAGCTAGTACCAATGGGACGCAAAAGCGAGGCTCACGAGACGCGTCTGGGGATGTTTGTTATAATGGCAAGCCTGAAGAGCCGTGCTTGTATTCCATGTGACTGTGGACTCGTGTATACGCAGCAGGAAGATGATCTGAGGGGGTTCTGGATGTCATTTGAGGACAGGGGGCTGCAACGTCATGCTGTTACGACAATGACTTCAAGTGCTAAGGGTGGCCCGACACTGCAGGATGTTGTGTGAGCCAAATTTCAGGACTCCAAGGAGGGGTATACCAGGGGGCCAGCCTAAAGGGAGCCTCCATCATTGGCAGAGCTGTCTTCAGACAGCAGGAAGCACAACCGATACCTTCGAAACCCGGGAATTCGAGTCACACACTTCCGAGGCCAAACCGCTTGGAGGTAGCCTCTGAGACGAACGGCAACTAACAAAACAAAACAAAAAAGTTTCATGTTGCACAAAAGGGAAGGATGAGTTCTGAAGCAACTCTACTAGAAACTGCATCTTGTTTTGTTATAGGCGCACAGTATTGGAACAATGACAGGGCTGCACAATATATTGAATATAATTTAATCTGATATGACTTAAAGCATACATACCGCAAAGGCTGTGATTCAGTAGAATAAATACATACCTACCCCGTTTTGAGTAAACACACATATATGTCATCCAAAAGCCTGATAGCTTTATTTTTATTAAAAAAAGAAAATAAATAAAGATGATAAATATAATTATTATAGTTTTACAGGGTACTATACTGAACTAAAACTTCATGTGAAATTATAACTAAAACAATAAAATTAAAATAAAAAATCTAATCAAATTCTCATTTGGATAAAAGCTAAATGTAAAATAAAAAAAAAAACATTTTAAAAAGCTGAATAACAATCAAAAATGGAAGAAAATAAAGTAAAACAAAAGAAAAAAAAATACTGAATATGAAAATTAAAGCAACAAAATGATTCAAACTTAATTTAAATAAAATCAGAAAATATCAAATAAAAAGCTATTTTTACTAACTGATATTTTTTATTTTATCATTTGCTTTATAGTCACTATAAGTATAAAGTGTGTATACCTATTGTTAAGACCTATTTTTTTTCTTTCTTTATTATATATATATATATATATATAATTTAATATTTAAACTAACTATTCAATTCATCCGCTGGAAATTCCAGTTTTTATTTTAATTGTTTTACATTTTTCTAAAAATACATATAGCACTTTTTGCAGAACAAAAATGATTGAAGCAACAGTTTTATCTACTAGTGTGCAGCCATATAGAGTAAATGACACACAAATGACACTGTGCCTTTAATGGACCACTATTGAAGTAACCACAGTTAAAGCCACCGGTGTGACCTAACCTGCAATCCTTGTATTACAAGTACAGACACTTAACCATGTGGCAGAACCGCAGACAGATGTTGCAGGTGGCTAGCAAGGGACGCTAGCACTGGACGTGTGGGAGGGCAGTGGGACAAGAAGAGAGCAGATGGAGAGAACGAATGGGATGCTTATTATCAGAGGAAAGAGGGAGTGCAGCCGACTGAGGCCATGACCTCTCTCAAACTCACACGCACCACACACATAGCTTTCCCCCCATTCCCTCCTATTATATTCCCAAGTCCCAAATTCAGTTTTGCTCTGGTAAAGAATGTGTTGTGCTCTAAATAGATCCTCAAGAGAGGCAATGTCAACTGCTATCTTTCTAAGCTCTGCTGAGGTGTTAGTGGTGGCACTACAGGGTAGTCTTATGGTGGAAACTCATTAAAGATGGGCTCATCCAGAGCTTTGGCTGTGTTATAGACATCACAACACTGAGTCCTGAAAATAAACCTCATATACGGACAGTTTAAAGGAACATTCTATCCAAAGATTACGATTCTGTCATCATGTACTCATCTGTTTCCTTGTAAACAGTTGAAACAATAAAAGATGGGGTCCAAGACAACATTGGGCCAGTATTTTTATTGTTGAATAAAACTATTAAGATTATTTTTGTTAACTACTATAAAGTTGAAATAAAATACAAAATATTAGATGAAAAAAAGAAAAAGAAATAATGAAGTAAAGTAGGTTGTTATATTTTAAAAGTATAAGAACGAAATATTATTAAATAATAATAAAATAATTAATAAAATACAGTTTATTTTTTTAAAATATAAAATATTATTGAAACTATCTTTACTAAATTACTAAAGCTGAAATTATAAATCAAGTAACTTAAGTTAATTAAATAACAATAATAATAATAATAAAAATAATAATAACAAAGAACATAACATGACTAAAACAACTTAAATAAAATATAAATATTGAATGGAATATAAAATATCAAAATGACATTTTTACTCATTGATAAAAATAATTTGAATTCTTCTTAAATTTAATTACTAACATTTATAAACCTAAAGTTACCTAATTATAAATTCATTTTAATGAAGATCAAATTACAAAAGTTCAACAAAATTACTAAAATGTAAACTAGAAATATTATTTATAAAAATGTAATGATATTTTAAATATATTAAGTAGTATAAATAAAGTAACACTGCATTGAACCCTACGTATTTGTATTGGATAGCCAAAAAACACTGAGACATATTTTAAAATCTCTGAACTATTGTATGAGAGATGAAGGTTTAACCTCAGTGCCCCAATTCTGTTTTCTTCTCTCCTTTTTATGCCTATCTAAGCATTACAAAAACCAAATGATGTTATATTCAAAACCAAAATTGTAAAATATTTCAGAAGCTTTGTGGCCATTTTTATAGGACATTGGGGTTAGGGATGGAGGACTGCCTGGTGCACAGACATTTGTGGTGCTTTGATCCAGCAGTACAGAGGGCATGACACCTTTTCTCACTCCTGAGAACATGAAAGGCTCTTTGAAAATGAAACAGCACTAGGAGGTGTTAACATGGCACAGGATCACACGCTGCGGGGGAGTTTTCCTCCTACTGTGATTAAGTTTCACAAACACATACAAGAATGTGAGATATCTGTGCATTTTAATTCCCTTTAAATCTAAATTAGAGGAACCCTTAATGGCTCTGTGGTACCATGAGTGCATGCCAAAAGAAACCCTAGACTACTGCCACATTTAATATGTATGAGATATTTCATAGAAATTGTTATATTTTTGTATAATTAGATGTGATAAGTGCGGCAATCTCTCAGTGGAAAAGGCTGCTAATAACAACAACTCAAAATAATTCATGAACACAACCGCATGATTGTGAACATTCTCCCTTTGTAATCCAGCAGTGTTTTTCTTGCCACATAATGATAAATTGCTACGGGACGCCATTGCCGTCTCGCTGAAAACAAATATAGCTTATTGCATGAAACCGCCAGCCTTGCCAAGTATTATTTGAGCCTCCCTAAAAAATCTTGTCATAAACACTACTGTGTTGTGTTTCACAGTGATAAATTGCTGTTTTGTGTCTTTTTTTTTGGAGGGATAAATCATTGAGAGAAGGCAAAAAACGTCAAGACAAGTGTTAGGTCTATCTATCTATCTATCTATCTATCTATCTATCTATCTATCTATCTGTCTGTCTGTCTGTCTGTCTGTCTGTCTG
>JAUCNO010001163.1:35463-54308 GCA_032353835.1 Enteromius viviparus | reverse complement strand
ATAAATAAGCTTTCTATTGATACATGGTTTGTTAGGATAGGACAATATTTGGCCGAGATACATCTATTTGAAAATCTAGAATCAGAGGGTGCCAAAAAATCAAAATACTATTTCGAAAATCACCTTTAAAGTTGTCCAAATGAATATCTTATCAATTCATTTTACTAATCAAAAATGACATTATTATATGTTTACAGTAAGGAATTTTACAAAAAATCTTCATGGAATGTGATTTTTACTTAATTTCCTAATGATTTTTGGCATAAAAAAATAATTTTGACCCATGCAATGTATTTTTGGATATTGCTACGAAAACACCCCAGCGACTTAAGACTGGTTTTGTGGTCCAGGGTCCCATATTAGTTTATTAGGAAGTCATTGATACACAATAGACAAATTACAGTACACAACAAAAACAGCTAGCTCTCCATGAATACATAAAACAAACAATTCATTCAAAACGGCCCACGCACGAGACACACAGCATGCACACTGCTGTTCACTTTACTGCCAGTGGTGTTAAGAGAGAGCCAGCTTGACAAGCAGTGAAAGACAAGCCTTCAAGGCTTTGAATCAAACTGACTGCGCTCAGCACCGCAAGCAAATGAGCGCTGGAAAACAAAAAAACAGGCTGCCAGGCTGTCACTGACTGAGTATGACAAGTGACAATATTTCCTCAAAAAATCTGAATGCATGCAATAACGCTAGGTTGTGCGTTTCATTGATCTGGTTGGTTAATTGCTGAAATAAACTAACTAACTAACAAGCTGATAATTTGGGATTTTTATTCAACACCTGCAGACAGCAGCCATGACCTGCATACTAAGAAAGATTTTGTGTGCTGTAGGAATGACTCAGATGATGATGTAGGTATTTTTGCACAGAAATTGGTTTCTTTTTGCCAGCAGCTCTCACAATGCCAGCTTTTATAATCTATTAACCATTGTCTGCTCCTTCCCACAATGCTTTGCCCAGAGATAGGGAGGGAAGTTATTACAGTACTGGTGGCAGAAGAATCACAATTGTATTCCAAGACTCCCGAGTCATGTTCATGTAGAAAAAAAAAAACATATTGAACAAAACATGGGATTTTTCACTTGCACATACTCAGTTTCTGTTTTTACACTTAGATTGCTTGATGTCATCTAACACAGGTTGTTTCTTTATCAGAACAGATTTTTAGAAATTTTGCATTACATCACTTGCTCATCAGTGGATCCTCTGCAGTCCATTCAGAATAAGTTAAAAACGGTTGATAAAAACATCACAATAATCCGTAAGGAATAGACACGACTGCCTATCAATTAACATATGTTGCCAGATTTTTTTCAACTTCGAACCATTGCTTCCAGCTACAACATAAGTCCTAATATTGCTTTCTTCAGTGAAAAAGCGGTCTCTTCTGAATTAGCCTGGAGTCATGTGAATTATCTACGGTATGCATTATTATATTGTGTTTATCAGCAAATGATGTAATGCTAAATTTCCCCAAATCTGTTTCAATGAAGAAAAACATGCTGGATGGCTTGAGTACTGTATGTTTTTGGTAACTTTATGTGTGGACTAAATAAATATATAACTGAATAACCTTGGTAAATTGAATCTTAGAAAAACTAATTTAAAATGAATTTACACTTTACATACTGTATTATGATGCCTACTTTTACTTCCTACTTTTTAAAACAAATGCAGTTTTTATTATTACTAATGGTGTCATGTTACCCAAATCCTCATGCCAAAACACTCCTAGAATTTCAACTCATTTGTATGCCTTTACCGCAAAGTTTCCCTGTCATAACTGTGCACTCTTAAAAATTAAAACCAGCAAACACTGATAGATTTAAACCTCATGGATTACTGAAATTAAAAGAGAGAGAGAGAGAGACACAGCAGTGTGTGTGGTCCAGCTAGTGGAGCTTGGCTTACGGCCCAGCCAGAGCCGCGCATGCCATCCACCGCTGTTTATCCTGCGCTGAGGATGAGAGCAGCTCTCATGTCTAAACTCCTCCAGCACAGCACTCATCCAGAAAAAAAAAGCCAACCACCCTGACAGAATGTCCTCTCATTAAAAGGATTTGCCCATCAGGCCTAAAGAGGGTGTCATAGCAACACTCATTTCACCTTTCCTCCAGTCATAGGCAAGGAATGAAGCAGGAGACAGAGGTGATGATCGGGATTGGTGTAAACGTGTTAGGTTAAAGAGGCGTTACAAAATGCCTGAGGGTCGTGGTGAAAGCAGGTGTCCTCTATGAAACACACACACAAAACTGTGCCAGTGATTATAGCCAGGCTGCAATAAAGGTGCTCTATGCGATGTTGCAGGATTTTAGCTCGATTTCATTTTTATCTCAAATCGTATGCATCACCCTTTGATGATCTTGCTGTCTGCCCTCTGAATACACTGGGAAAAAACCCGGCCTCGAAAGACAACACAGAGGCTGCAATACTGAAACAAACACTATGGGCACAGGATGTTCACCACAACAAAAACTAACTTCGGCCAACCAATGGGCAAGAAGAGGTGGGGTTTAACGCGCGCATTATCCCCACCTCTTCTTGCTGATTGGTTGGCCCAAAGTTTGTTTTTGTTTCGGTATTGCAGCCTCTGTGTTGTCTTTCGAGAGAGGGTTTTTTCCCAGTGTATTCAGAGGGCAGACAGCAAGACGATCAAGGGGTGATGCATATGATTTGAGATAAAAATGAATTTGAGCTAAAATCCTGCAACGTCGCATAGAGCACCTTTAACTAAAATCAATTGACTAAAATCAAGGTGTAACATTCTGGGTTTGTTTTTAGTTCAGTTTCTCTGTGTCATGTGATTGTTTATTTCCCCCATGTGCTTTGTGACCCAGTTTCAGTTAATTGTCCATTTCGTTCAGGTGTGTCTGTTAATCAGTGTATGTATTTAACCCATGTCCTTTTCAGTTTCTTGTCGTCCGTCAACCCTGATGTTTGCCTTGTCTTTGCTAATATTATTTGTCTTTATGGATATCTTCTCCACACTTTGGTTTTCGTTATTAAAAGTCTTTATTTTTATATAACGTTTTGACTACCTGTGCTCCTTCGCCTGCACGCTAAAGGAAACGTTACACAAGGTACTTTAGACCAAGTGCTGTGAAGAAAATGTGAAGATGAGGAATTATAAAATTATTCTATAGAGATTGCTGAGGAGGACTGTCAGACATGTACCAGTGTTATTTTAGTATTATTTACAGTATATACTATATCAGTATTTAATACCCCTGTATAGCCTAACTGGTATGTAATGCTGGCTTAGCCAAAGATGTGAGTTTGGGGTGGCAATAACAGCCAAATCTGTGTGACCACAGTTATCACTTTTGCAAACCAGTTTGGTGCCATTAGAGGCAAAAAATTCACCTCTTCACCTTAAACAAAGAGTAAGTTCACTCAGAAATAAAAAACCTGTCATCATTTATTATCTTGTTATTACAAAAGACTCTTGACTAATAAAAAAAAAACTTTTGTTCATCTATCAAAACATACAGACAAAATTTCAATCATTTTAACTCTAGTCCATATAAATCAAGAAGCTTAATCAAGTCTTCTGAAGAGATGCAATTGCTTTATACTGTACGGCGAACAGGCTTAATGTAGATTTATATACACATGTGAAACTTTCATAAGTAGCATAGGTATATTTGTAGCATTAGCCAACATTGTGTGGGTCAAAATTCTCCATTTTTCTTTTCCAAAACTCATGTGGATTTTAAGTAAAATTCAAGTTCCAGGTTTTGATTATTAATATGCAGGTTTTTTTTTGCACCCTCAGGTTCCAGACTGAAACAGTTGTCTCTCAAACAAATATTGTCTTATCTAAACAAACAGTACATCAATGGAAAGCTTTTTATTCATTAGCTTTCATATATACAGCTTACTGTACTTATTTAATGTCTGAAAACCATTCAAGTTTGTTTAAACTGATATTGCAAGAACCAAATCAGGTCCATGCATGTACAGTGAGCTGCTGTTTAGCATATTATAGCGTAGCGTTATTCATTTTCCTTATTATGTTTTCTGTTATTATGTCTGTGAAAAAACCCTCTCAAAATCTACAAACATGACTACAATCCCAGGGTTGGGAATACAGTTCCTGTTGTAAATGGAGATTTATTATTATCACTAAAAATGAAAAAGTGAAAAAGAGTCAAAAAAAAAGTGGGTGAAGTAAGTGAGGAAAAGGAAGGCAAAGCGAGGGCACAAACACAGTTTGTGTGTGGTTAATCTAGCCAAGCATTTGATTAGTGGGCTGGCTCATACTCGCAGGGCCAGAGAGGCATCCATGTAAAGGGCATTTTAGCTGTCTCTGTCAACACACGACCGCACAACAAACCTCCCCACCTAATTACATCTCAGACTCGAGGCCGCAACATTGTCCCATCAGAGGAGACATACACATAAGAGTGTGATTTTAATGTTAGGAAATCTGTAAAACATACAAACTACTGACTACTGTAAAGCTTGTTGGCCATTCTGTCAAAGCAGCAGCTTTCAGGATTAAACATGAAATCAAGGTGCCCTTTTAGTGCTAAACGACTCCCTTGAGAATTCACATTTGATTTTCATGCTTGTGCGTCTCTACTAAAGAAGGTCATTGAGAAATAATCTTATTTGTCACATGAAAAGCGATTTGGCTTTGCAACACAAAAGGGTGCTTCTCCGGCTTCATTCCCCTTTTTTTTCCAGTGTCCTCTAAAACAGTGTCCTCTTAAATGATAACTACCAAGGGACATTGTAAAGAGTCATTAAATTATAAGAGACAGGATGGCCCAGTGAAAACGCAACACGATTTGTCATCTGCTTCATAACATTAGGCCTCCCCGAATCACCAGTCTGGTCAGCTTAACATACAATGTGACTGCTGCAGATAACAGCCCAAAGAGTAGGCCTATACTAAAAGGCCTGCTGGAGCGAACGGTCATAGATCAGGGAAAGCTGAAACTATATATAAACACCATTTATCAAAAACATTGATTTATTTCTTTAAGGTTTTAGCTACATGAAGGGTTGTGTCTTAAAGCTGAAATGTGCAATTATTATGTTCAAACACTCTTTCTTATCCTCGCTCAATGACTTTTTTTTTTAACACTGCAGCTTCATAAAAACCTTGGGTCTCATTCACTAATAATTGTGTGGATTATTGGTATTTGTACAAACAGGTGAACCTAATTTCCAACAAATGCATAAATACTTAAATTTGTTCTTAAAGGGATAGTTCACCCAAAAATGATAATTAATTATTATTAATTACTCATCCTCATGTTGTTTCAAACCTGGAGAGAGCTCTCAGACTCGAAATTCATTAAAAATATCTTCATTTGTGCCCTGAAATTGAACAAAGTTTTTACAGGTTTGGAGCAATACAAGGGTCTTTTATACAAACCTCCCATTCAGGAGCAGTAGCTACAGATGAGTATTTGCATTTTTATTAAGAGGAACATCACAGCTCAAGCTATAACGCTTATTATTTTATCCTATATGATGAAATATATTGAATAAAGATGAAACATCCATGTATAAAATTGAATCTAAATCCATTTATAAGGCCACCCAGAGTATGTGATTTTTAGCATATTTAAAATAGATTTAGAATATATTTTTGCATTAAAGTTATAGGAACATCATGAATCGTTTGTGAAAACATTAGTATGCAGATGGTTAGTGACTGATACAGTAACAACATGGGCAGAATTAATGGTGTTATTTTAGACAAGAGGTACTATTTATTGGTCCAACTAATGACAAACTGGTGAAATGGGCTGTTGTTGCTTTAGTCTGCATTTGTGGAACATGAAATATCCATGCAAAAAAGGTCAATTAATGTAATGACACCAAGAAATTCTGTGTTGTGAACTACAGTACATGGGGGAAAATGATCACAGGCTTTTTTCATATGGCATGAATGGAAGTTGTGGACATGCTCTGACAGCAGTTCACTGAAACTCAAATCACAGTGATTTTTGAAAGTTGTTGTTAATCCAACATAACATAAATTTGATCCATAATAAGAAAAATTCTCCCCTGATTAATGGGTTTCCTCATGAACTGTGGCTGTGGAAAAACACATTAAGTAAAGATAAAGAGCTTCACTGGCAGAGATCCTCTACACTGGTCTGTAATCAAATCACTGAGGTCATTTGACTGTGCAGTAAAATCGAGTGACAGGCTATTTGAGAGATTTGCTGTTGGACTTTTGAGCTGTCACCAACATCACTCTCACTGTAGGAGAATAATCATACAATCATAATAATCATTAGTAATAGTATAGAGGGATGAAATCGAGAAAACTAGATCTAGTTAGCTTAGACTAATCATAATTTCAGAGTTTCTGGAGCTCAATAACAGCAAGAAATTTAGCATATCTTTAGTGGTAGTGCTTGTTAGCAGTCTCAGTGGAGTTATTTACCGCGTTCACATCTCACATGCTGTGAGCAGTTGAGGTAACGGATGACTGTTTCTGTTCCCAATAAAACATTTTCATAACTTGGCCGTCTGGTCAACAAGGAGAGGAACCTGTGCCTGAATATGGCTTTTTTGTTGTCACAGGTCAAGAAAACCTTTAAAAAAAAATAGCATATCTACTAAATATTTTTTGTCATTTGGAATATCTGAAGTAAATCTACACTGAATGTCACTGCGTGCTTGCTTGAATTAAAAAAAAAAAAAAAACAAGACACTCCATTATTCAAAGGAATTACAAATTCAAATCCAAATTATCTGACTTTTTAAAAAGCCATTTATAAATGGCTGTGGAACGTTCCTCCGTTTGAATTTCAAAAACCAATGCTACTTGAATATTCAGGCTGTGCTTTTAATTCCTGGACAAAGAGAAAACGCTGGTCAGGAGAGAAACAGACACCTTACACAAGCAGCGGCACTTCAAAATCCATCATGTCTCCAAATCATATGCAAATTTAATGCTGCAAAACATTCTGTGATGTTTTTGTATCTGTACCTGTGTAATGTATTAGAGAGTGTGAGTGTGTGAGAGTATTGTTTCTACAAGAAAATTATAACTGAAAGATTCTTTTTGACTCCAGTTCTGTAAAAGATTTGGATTCTCAATTAACTGTAATGGCCAGTATTATCCTATACACTCAATATTTTATGGCCAGTAAATGTTGAAAATATATCAAAATGCTTCAACTGTGTAAAAGCCTCCATACACCTATAGTGGTGAGGTTTATATCTGATAATCACTTGATAATAATGTAACTGGCCTTTGGCGATTTTTCTTTATATAACTCGACATAAAATTAATTTTCACACTCTTAATTCTCTCAACTGGCCGAGCATAATACCCATGATGGAACGGGATATGTCTGATAAATATCTGAAATGCCGGTGTGACTCTTTTTTCCCTGCTCTTGCAGGAATTTCTGAAGACTGCTGCATAATTGGCCTGTCTGTAATCCAAAACCATATCTGGTATAAAACCTAATAACTTATTAAACCTCTTAAAATAGCACCAAAAAGGTCAGTAAAAATAGGTCTTTGTTAAAGTCTTTTTTCTGAAAATGAATCTCTGAGCTTTTTAATTTATTTCTGGAATAATCTGACTAAGTCTCCTCAAGAGAGCAGAGAAGATGAATCCAGTTCCCGTGAGGAAGAATTTTCCCAGCATTGAGGTGGTTTGCTGCAGGGACACAAGCAAAGAAAGACTTGAGAATAATCAGGATGAATGCAAATAGTTTAACCTTGTGTTTCCTACATTAGCATAACACATACCCATGGTCTGATTACACAGAGGAACTATTGTAGCTAAAACCAAGTACCCCAGAGGGAAATTGGGGATGGGCAGAGCGACATGTGTCGCCCCATCGTCCAGACTGCCCCTACACGCTAAAACTGCTTCTTAAAACTGGCCATGATAGAAAGGTGTCAGACCCGTGTGTGTGATGCTGCTGACACAGGAGCCGGCGTTCTGATGTAGAACCTGGATGCGCTGCGGCTTGTTTACAAGAAGAGGAATGCACACACGTGTCGTGATACTGTCAAGAATGACAGCGGAGACTGAGAAGCAAGAGAAGAATGGTTAAATCAACGATAAAGTCATTGTTTTTGTTTTCTTTGCACACAAAAATTATTCTCATAAATTATTCTTATTAATTATGGTTGGACATAATTACGGACGACCACTGATGTCACATGGATTATTTTAATGACGTCCTTACTATCATTCGGGGCCTGGTAGTTGTGGTGCTTTAAAAATATTAACAACCAGTGATTAAAGGACACTGTATTCAGAGCTGGTTTTGTTGTTTATCGTGGGTTTTATGATAAAAGAGATTATTATTTAAATCACTCTTTTTCATGTTTCCTCTGTGTTGCTTTCAGCGTACACTTATGTCACTGGTAATTTTGTCTCAAATATTTTGTTTGCAAACACGCTTTTTGTCATTTTATGTAAATTTCATCACGCTGTTGTAAGTTAGGGTGTTTGTTTTCGAAATAAGTTTGGCTTTAGTTAGTTATATGATTCTATAAAAATGGGAGTGTGACATCATGAGGCTGACAGCTTCTCTGAGTGAACTTAGGCGCCAATGGATTTTTTGGGAACTTCAAGAAAATATTGGAGATGTATTTAACTTCCTTTAACACAGGTCTCTTATACGCCATCAGCAGAAATAAATAGACCAGTCAGGCTTATTTAAAAAAGGGTTAGGGGCGTGAGTTTGCGATCAACTCAGCGGGAGCGCGGGCAGGACGTGACTCCACTTGGCTCTCTTCTGCGCAGACTCCAGTCCCAAGCACAATATAGGACAATGGAAGTGAATGAAGTCACGTCATCCATCTTTATTATAGCACTGGACCAACAAATCTAAATCATGGAGACCTTACAACTTGCCGAATTTTAAGGATCTGCTGCTAATGCCTTGATTTCATATACAGTACCACATGATACGTTTAGAGGTCTTGTGCAGTCCATGCCTCAATGCATGAGAACTGTTTATTTGTCTGCAGTAGTAAGATTGCGTTAAAAACCAATCGAATGTGATGTGAGGGCACAGAGCAGGTGAAGAGAGGACACACCAACTGCTGACTCACTGCGTTTAGCTTGATGATGTCCTAATCTATTCATTCTTACTGAATGATATTGTCACACAACCTCAGGCTTTCAGTCAACTATTTTTCAAATCTCTTGAAGCACTGTTTATCATCAAAGTACAAAACCAAAAGGCACCTGGGTACTTTTTGCACACCTTAAAAGACGAGTCAAAATGTACCCTCTTCACATTCCTAATGAATGTCCAAGGTCTTACAGCATATTTATAAATTAAGTCTGTTTTTGTAAGACTAGAAGTCTTTTCCCTCTCACATACTGTATAAGGTGGTGAGAGAAAACAATACAATCAGTCTCACAATAACGTTAAGTTAAATAGATCTCATGCTGTCTATAGAGAAATCTTTGCTTTGACTGAAGGAATCAATCCTGTATTCAGCACTCAAGCTAAGAATATAAGCTACTCGAACACTACACCACATCTTACACCCCGCTTACATAATGCATTGATTTACCACTCTACCTCTGAACCTTTATCCTTTATTTATAGTTCAAAATATGTGAAACCAGCTCTTCCACTGATCCACTTATTCTGAACAAATAATTGATTTCTTTACACTTTCTATATATCTAAAGAACTGAAGAGATTCACTCTCATATTAAGGCATACATTTGTTATTTGGTAACAGCATGACAGCAAGAGAATATAAAATAATTTCCACAACATCTATCTGCAAAGGAGATACAAATCAATACAGAGACACATAACTTAAATTAACCACATCCCAAACTACAGCTGTCTAAATAGGCTTGAGAACATAAAACCATAATGCGTTGTAAAATAAGATTTGAGCTGAATGACATTGAAAAGACTATTAGAAGTGATTTAAAAGTGGAAGGCGCAAGTATTAATGAAGTTTTCCCGTAATTGATTGGCTCATATTTGCACGGATGCACTTAAACAATCACTTCCCTTCTCTTCCATTACTCATGATTGAACACTATGCTTTCAGATCCATCTCACAGATTCAAAAACAGACATATTGCATTATAGACTAAATCAATAAAGCGGTAACAGCACAAGGCATTAAATGCCGCATAATTCAGTTTTAACCCAGGTTGGTAAGCAAAGCCTCTTTATACATATGCACAATCTCATAAGCATTCCTCACACAGCTGGAATGGCTCTACTTCTTGTCTGACAGTGCCCAGAACCACTTCTCTGTCCACAAAAATACTCTTTCCATTAGCTTATTTATCTTCGAGAGCACCTCAAACAACAGTCCTTAATAAAACCTAAAATTGAGTCACAAAGTGTCAACTCTTCGATCTTCCTCTACGGAGGAAGAGGAAAGAGATAAATAAATTGAATGATGAGATTTTCAAGGTGCCACCACAGCAACGAATATTAAGGAAGGAGCTCAGAATGTCATGCAATACACAGACACAACCCACAAGACTTATGATGCACAACCTTCATCTTGCTTCCTGTATTTATTCGGCTAGATACACAACCTGTCAAGTTTGTAATTTAATATTCAATGACATTTATAAAGTATACTGTAAGTCATGAAAACACCCACATTTTACAATCCACTCAATTCATGATGAACAAAATACATACATTTTGACTGAATATCCTGTTCTACTCAAAAATCTGTCATACAAGTGCAAAAAATGTGTTTGTTACTCTGTATTTTGCCTTGTACAGTCTTAAATCAAGACTTGAGAATCAAAATGACATAAGATATCAAGTTTTGTTTCCTCATGAAGTTATCAACATTTATGCTTAGGTTTATTTTTCTTATTGCATAGGGAGATTTATTTATGTAAATTTTGCGTCATCTTAAAGAATTAGTTCACCCAAAAATGAACATTCTGTCATAAATTGCTCACCCTCGTGTCGTTTTAAACCCAAAATACCTTTGTTTATCTTCTGAACACAAATGAAGATATTATTGATGGTAAAATAGTCCATGTGACATCAATGACTCAACTTCAGTTTTGCGCCGATACGAGAATATTTTTTTGCGCAAAGAAAACAAAAATAACATCATATACTTAACCTTCTTCTCTTATGACTTACGTCTTCCGCCATTTTAGAGAACATTACTGCGTAAGCGTACACTTTCTTCTAGGCTCAAACAGCAGCAGATTACGCACATGTGCGTGCTTTTACCCGGATGTAAACAAGACTGATTACATCAATTACGTTAAAGCTTGCGCATGCGGTGCGTTGAGATACTCTAAAATGGCGAAAGACGTAAGAGTAAAAGTCCCTTGAGGGGTATTCTCATAGCATCGTGAAGTTGAGCCACTGATGTCACATGAACTGTTTTACTGGTCTTTTTGCTACGTTTCGGGATCTGGATAATTTCAGTTGTACTGCTGTCTATGGAGGGACAGACGGCTCTCTTATATTATCACAAATATCTTTATTTGTGTTCCGAACATGAAAGAAGGTCTCATGGGTTTGGAACGACATGAGGATGAGTAATTAATGACAGAATTTTCATTTTTGGGTGAACTTACCATTTAATTTATGAATGTTCAGTATAACAGAAAACAACTCACTTTTTGTAGAGTATTAAAGTGAAATTTATTTAACAGAATTTCATGATAAATATATAGATTGGTTATATAAACTATACAGTGTAGATCATAATTAGAGAACCTCATATAACCTGTAATTTCGTAAATTTCAAGGTCACTGTACGGTAATTTTTTAAGTCATCGAAACAACAGTAGAAGCGCAGATTTTTAAGAATTTGTCATCAATTATTTTGAAGTAAAGTCATTGCTTGCAGTAATTGCTTGGCAGTTCAGTGTTGAACAGCATAAGGATCTGTTTTGGCCTATTTAAGAAAATGCAGTTTGCGGTGATGAAGCCTCTCGTCAAGAGGAAGAATCAAAATGTTTAATTTATTCGGGTTTGACGGGAAACATTTTGTTTGCCATCAAACTGAGGAAAGAGAGACTGAGTGCGTAAAGAAGTTAGCGAAAGGTGGAGGAGGAAGTGTCATAGTTTGTGGGATGTTTTCTGAAGCAGGAGTTGGGCTTCTTATACTGTACAGCTACATGCCAGTGAATGCAAATATTATCAGAACCACCTTCAGCAACATACAGTTCCTTCCCTACACAAGAATCTCCCAATTAACCCGCAAACATATTAGTAATAATATTAATAGTTTCTGACAACTGAAACCGTTCTAAATTTTTTGTTTGAATGCTTCCCACAAAAGGTTTTTGTTAAAATGCCTTGGATATTTGTCAAACATGTCAGTAGAGCAGGGTATAGCCACAACTAATATTCCTAATCTTGAGAAAGAAAAAAAAAATATAAAAAAAAATCTATTATTTATAAACTGTTACAGAAGCCCACCGATCACATCCTGACTAAGCAAGTTAGTGAATCATGATCACATTTCAAATGTAAATAGTGTGAATTCACTCAACACGATTATAATTACTGTATATACTGTAAAGACAGACCTCATTCAAGATCCTAATAAGTCATGATTTATACCACAGCACAGGATATTCACATTCACGTCGAATACACTATGAATATAAGTGGATTATTGTAGGATGAAGTTGAAATGTGACTGTGAATCTAAGAATCACAAATCATGTGGAGTGAGCAGTGATTGAATCAGGTCACTGGAGTCATGCTGAGGTAAGAAGAAATACTGCATGATGTCACATGCCCAACTGTGGCATTGAGCAAGATGCTGAAGGTTACATAGGTGCTCTATAGATTTGTAGTAAAAAAACATTCTGATTGGTGTACAGTAGGTTTATGTGGACCACATAAATAAGGCACAAGGGTCATAACCTTTCGTAGCACTGATGTTGCATTAGTAGTTCCCCTAGAGCTCACTTCAAGTAATCAAGGAGAAGACATCAGTGCATCTGGTTGACCATTGTAGGGTGCAGCTGTATGGTGGCACTCATCTGAGCTGACAGGTCACTTCACACAGAATCGCCCTTGAGGAACAGATGCCTGTGCTCAGCGCGTGGAACGGAGGATGAGTGGGCTGAAATAAAAGGAGCTTATGTGAGGGAATTGGGCAGGTCAAAAAGCACACCAGAGCTGCGTGTGGCCAGACTGGGAAATCACTGGACCACTGAGTGTGTGTGTTTGTGTGTGTGCGTGTTTTGGTCCACATCACCCCTCACAATGTATTTAAACATTTCAAAATGTGTATTTCAATTAAACACTTGAATTCAAACTGAAGTTTTACACAGGATTAGATTGGACAAAACGGCTGGTCTCCAGTACAATTTTCTATTCTTAAGTCAAGATGCATTTACTTAAGAAGCAAGATGATGGATATTAGGTCTTGTTTTTAAAATTAAGTGAGTTAATGCTTAAAATATGCTAAATGTGGGGGGAAAAAAGCAAAAAATCTTTTTTTAAATAATCTTCATAATTTTGCATCTGAGGTAAATCTACTGTATCAATTTAAGAATGTTTAGTATACTGAAATTGTAAGTATACTGATAATACAATAAAAAGAAAAAAAGGTGAGTTCATGCAAAAATTGGCAAACGGGTTAAGAAAAATAAATGTAATTCTTAGAATTAGAATGAATAATTATATAGAATTAACTTTTAAAAAATACAAAGTTTATAATTAAATTTAAAATAATAAATTAAAGCATTCTGTCACGGTTGTGTAAGAGCCACCAGGCGTAGACTTTAACTTGGCTGCCCAAAATTAACTTTATTTAAACTCAGGTAGGACACAATAGACAAATATACAACCAACGTAACAGGGACATAGTAACCTTGACGAACGACACACAGGACAGAATATACTGGGCTTATAAACACTAGGGCAGATGCAAGACAGGTGAAGAACACAGTTGGCAAGGGTTAAACTAATCTGCGCTCTTGCAACGCAGACTCTGGAATTTGGATCGGCACTCCTGCCCGTAACGCTGGAACAGGGATCGGGATCGGTACTCCTGGCCATAACTCTGGAACAGGGATCGGGATCGGCACTCCTGCCCGTAACGCTGGAACAGGGATCGGTACTCCTGGCCATAACTCTGGAACAGGGATCGGCACTCCTGCCCGTAACGCTAGAACAGGGATCGGGATCGGTACTCCTGGCCATAACTCTGGAACAGGGATCGGGATCGGTACTCCTGCCCGAAACTCTGGAACAGGGATCGGGATCGGCACTCCTGCCCGTAACTTTGGAACAGGGATCGGGATCGGTACTCCTGGCTGTGACTCAGGAACTGGATCTGGGATCGGCTTTACTGGCTGTAAATCTGGAACTGGATTTGGCAGATGGCCAGATCAGATCTGGCAGATCGGCCCACAAATCCAGCTCTGGTCCACTACATTGCAGGCTGGGAACTGCGGAAATCCGGGACCACTTTCAAGATTTTGGTACTGATGGAACCCCATATAGTGCAGTTCGTTGAGGTGCTGTCCCTGATTTGCCTCCATACGGCACCGCTTTTGGGAGTGGATTCCACCTTACCGCAAGGTGAAAGCCGGGCAATGGAGGATGGCCTCCTGGCCGTTGCTCATGCAGGCCGGGAAGAGGAGTGAGCCTGTTGAGGAGGCAGTGGAGGATCTCCTCTGGTGTAATCATCCTTTTCATTTTGGTATGGTCGTTCGTTCTGTCACGGTTGTTTTAAGAGTCACCAGTCGAAGACTAACTTGGTTGCTCAACATTAACTTTAATTAAACTCAGGTAGGACACAATAGAACTAAATAAAATTAAATCAGACTTGCTTAAGAATCATGTGACATTGAGAAAAGAAAACAGCTTTGCCATCACAGAAATAAAATAAATTAAAACGTTGTTATTTGTATTAAATTCGCATAAGAGACATATTTCCAAAACATTACATAATCTTTTGACAGGTATTGTATATTTAACTGTACATCCAGTGGGGACTAATCAACTCCAATCTGTATTTCCCCTTCTCTTCTGCACAGGCATAAAAACAGAGATCTGGTCCGCTTAAATACTGTGCTGCTGTGATGCTGCATCATGGGTGTGTTTGCGCTCTGCGATCACTGAGATCAACGTTGCCATCACTGCTACGGGTCAAGAAATATTCGAAAATTAATATGAGTTAATATGAGTTGAGATGTTAATGGGGATTTTAACACCTTTTGCTGCTCTGCAAGTGGTTTTTCATTAGGCTGATGCAAATCGAATTTTGATGAATCTCCTTAAAACCATATAATCAAAATGCAAGGTACGCATTGCAGAGTTATAAATGCTGTTATACATGTAAAAATGTTGAACACAAAGGACTAAAAAGCCGATTCATTTCCGTACACTATATCAGATACAACCTTACAATGAAAAGCAATTACTTGCTGTTAAGAATGTTCTTTCAAGCACCTTATCTGAGCACACCACAGGCCAACTCCGGCTTCTCTGGAGCTTTGAGACCGGGTGCATGAGACAGGGCGATTTTACCCATACTCTGTTCTATTAATAGCCAACCCTGCGAAAGGTACAGAGTGAGTGATGCCTTTTGAGTGCTGTGGAAACAAGACAATTTGAATGGGCTGGCTGACACTCAGTAAATCCCTGGACTGTTCTAGAGTCTTTCTCATTCCTGTCAGAGACTCTGCTGCCTCCTAAACAAGTCAGAGCTTAGTCCAGTCAGTGCGGCTCCGGAGAGGCAAAACGTCAAACTGGAGGTCTTTCGTTCACATTTAGTTATTTTTGTGGTGAGTTAAGGACAGTGGTTTAGGTACATGCATTTGGATTGAGCCTGGATAAAAATGTTAAATTAGAAGATGCAATTACGCATATGTTAGCACTTGAGAACTTCGTGAGGCTAGATAGGCAGGCGCAGAAATGACAGGCAGAGGTATTTTATCATAGTGATTGAATGCGATTGACAGGCATATGCAGGGGCTAATGGAGTGGTTTGGGGTGAAAACACTTGTCCTTTGACGAGAAAGAATTGAGCTGGCTCATTATAGAAATATCTTGGTGCTTGACTGGATCAATGACAAATAAAAGTAGTGAAAAAAAGATCAAAAGAAATAAACAAGATAGCAGACACAATCAATTAAAAAATAACGATCGCTTCATGCCCTACAAAACCTAGTAGCAAATAAATTAAACAATTCAGAAACTAAAAACATGTTCAAGGGTTTGCTCATTTCATGCATTGATTTAGTTTTTAAACGAAGAAAAAAAAAATGATTGCCATATAATTTTTACTTACTATTTTGTTTCTATTTGGACTATTAATGCACATTTGACAATTACTTTGTATTTCATTCTAAATGTTAATCAAACTGTAACATTATACATGTTTTAATTAACTTTTCTTCATATGAATCTGTTGTATACATTTTTATAATTTTTTTAATATTTTATTTATTTTAACAAGTTTTAACTTGATTTTTTTTTTTAATATTTCACTATATCTGGCTAACCGAATGAAAATAAGACATTTTGTTTTTATAATGAAATTTGTTAATGTTAATGTTAATAACACTGATTTCAAATAACATGTTATGTAATGATTTTAGTTTTAACAATAAATAACCTGATTCTGAATACATTAGTTAATGGCCAAATAGCTTTTTTTCTGATTCTATTCTTTTATGTATCTCCTCCTCTACATTTTTTGTCACATAATAGAACTAAACTAGAACTAGAGTTGCGAACAGAATTAATGTCGACTCTGTACATATCCCATATATTAAACAAAAACATGACACAAATTCAATCTATTAGTAGAATCTTGTTCAGAAGTCTTTAGACAAATCAGGCACCAATGTTGGCTTCGGTATTCCTAAGGGGCCTACGGTTAAACAAGGACATACTTCAGAGACACTTTTTCATTCTGTTTTTGAGAGATAAACAGTTTTTTCCCCATAAATTCCTTCCGCTCTGTCTGACAGTAATAAATCAGCAGGGAACGTAACATCTGTCACAACATAAACAAAAACAACTCTTCCTGTCAAATCAAACCTCTGAGGTGTGTTTCCTTCCTGAGCATCCCCATTGCAGTCCAAAAACAGAGAAAGTACAAGCCAGAAACGGACGAAGAGTGGATGAGGTGAGACAGAAGCCTGAAGTCAGCCTCATACCTCCGTCAATTTCTACATTTTTAATTTTCATACCTTTCACTGCCGCAAGCACCCTTGCCTGCTGACATGGCTGATGCTATTTTAGCTTCTGCAAAGGCAAGAGATTTGGACTTATGCAAGCGGGGGGTGGGGAAAACCGGCCCGATCTCCTGGGGCGTCTGGACTCTGTCACTATCTCTCAGACCAGCATCAGTGCCTTTGAGGTCTTATCTGTGTTGCTCATTGTCTCCCTCTTTTCATTTCCTTTAGTGTTCCCTAACGTCCTCCCACAGCGTGGTGTAACAACATCATGACACATGCATAAATGGCAAATGACAGACGACATCACCAAGGCCATTTCAACCACCTCAAGGTGATGAGAATGTGACCAGCCTTGTCCTTTGCACCACCCTTATTCCCCTACTAAACATAGCAACAAGAAAAAAAAACATGATAGGCAAGTCATCCAATGAGGAATTCGCACTGCTGTATTTTAGCCAATCAGAGGGAGCCTTGGGCCTTCCCTTCCCCTGCAGAAACACAAGGCATACTTACAGCTATTAAATCTGATTAAATACATCCAAATGAGCCTCATGCTTCCATTTAACTTCTCCATTATAACATTAATTGACAAACACACGTGCTTGAGTCTTAATCTCTGCTCTGGGGTGGATGAGGATAAGGGAGGTTTTTATGAATCATTCTTACAAGTGAGTTCAGTATTATCAACCTTTCTGTGATTATTTCTCTTGCTAAGGAGAAACTACAAAAGAAAAACAAAGCTATTTCACAGGATACATTGCTACAGTTAGTTCTCTGGGATCTTACCTAACCTTTAGTATCACTCTGCTTGTCTGCATTAAGATCAGGCATACTGTAGATAAGATTCCTGAAGTTGCAAAGATTTAAGTTCCAGAACAGTACAACCCAAATATTAGAGTGTGTTCAGAGCATTTATTCCTAAAACCTGCAGAGCAGCCTGTGCTGGCTGTGCACCGAGACTATAAAGTGAGACAGTTCTACCTCTGCAAGGACAGTCTGGCGCTTCTGACTCACAACCTTTAAGTAAGTTAATTTTTTTATTAAAAGCACCTGCTACTTACTAATGCAAGTTTTAAGCAGTGAAGGGGAGTGCTTGTTGTTGTTTGTTGTTTCTCCGATCAAGAATTCAGACATGGTGTTATGTTTTCGAGGCATGATGCAATCAGTAATTATATCTCCACTGGATGCAACAAATGCCTCATTTGAAATGTGTTTTATTGTTTAGGTGCCATTAGTGTAGAGACCTGCACATTTTGATCTGCAGGACCCAACGCACCGAGTGCAGCGTGGGACAAGATCTGATGGGTGAATGCTGGCGCGTAAGGTCTCATGTTACATTAAGGTCCTCATGTTAGTGCGGGATGTGGGAGAATATAATTATTCGCGGGACTCCCGCAAAATGGATTTATCTTAAAATGTATTTAATAAAAACAAATGTTCTGTTATTTATCTAATCCACTAAAGCAACAAGAATGAATAAAGTAAAAATTTACAGGCGCAAGTGCGGAAGCTAATTCTCGCGTGGTTCATGCGCGGAACTATAGACCCACACCCAGGCACAATGTCTGAAGAGCATGACACAGATAGAAGCTACTATGTTGTACTTGTTTTTTCTACATTGCAGGAAAGAAGGCAAAAAGGCTAATGCACGTTCTGAAGCAGTATTAGGCCAAATGCTTTTCTGTTTGACCACTTGAGAAATCAACGTTTA
>JAUCNO010001163.1:16545-35363 GCA_032353835.1 Enteromius viviparus | reverse complement strand
TTCTTAATGCCTGTTGAACATAACAGAGACATTTTATGATTATTACAATAAATTTCTTACCTAATGCTCCTTTAAAGTTAAAATTCACAAGAATGGTGATTGATTGACTGGAGTCAAGGCAATTACTATTATTGTGATGTTTATAGTGGTTTGAACTTTTATTCTGACGGCACCCATTCACTCAAGAGGATCCATTGGTGAGCAAGTCACGTAATGCTAATTTCTCAGATTAATCCACTCTGATGAAGAAACAAATTTCAGCTAATTTTCACTTTTTAGGTGAACTATTCCTGCTGCGCTTTGTGTGGAACTACTGTATTTTCATTAAATTTACTTAAAACACACCACGTCTAAAGAGCAAGTTACTCAATATTAACCTTTTTATTGGGCTTTAGGATTGTGTGTTTTAGGTTTGAGTGATATTGCTTCATTTCCAAGGACTACTGCAGCAATGGGGACACTACGAACAGATGAAAACCAAATTGCAAAACACAATTACAAGGGCCATTCCAGTCAACAGACTAACACATACTGAACTGCACGTTCACATACAGATATGAACACAATACACACAACAAAAAAAACTCAAAAGGACCTTGGCATAGCAATATAGTCCACAAGGAGGAAGACCAAGATTCATAGAGACAGTGATTAAACGGCTGATCGTTACAGACCTAACCTTTCCCCAGGGTGCAAGTCAAACTAGGCTAAATGCATCTAGATTTCCAGTCCTGTACTTTTCACACAGCAGCCTGAAATTCACATAGCGTACTGAAATAAATGTACAGAAGCCTTTCAAGGTAACAATACTATGATATACCTTAAAAGCAGATCGTGGAGAAATTTTTATCGTCCACGATCAAAAATCTTCTTAGCGCACACCCCTAGCTGTCATAGCGTCAAGATGCGGCATCACGTTATGGTAAGGTGCGTAACATTTCCGCCACATGCTTGCGGTATTTAGCCAATCACAGTGCACTGATAGCTGGCCAATCAGAGTACACCTCACTTTTTTAGAACAATGAGCTTTGTACCAATTGACCTACTAGGAGAAGGAGAATCGGAGTATAACTGAACGTCTTTGTGATAGAATTACTGGAACTTCATTGATTATACAACAATGTTAACATTTGCGTCCCTCAAAAATCTTTGGTTGAACTATAATTGCAACCCAAATTTAGTTAAGAATATATTGAAGACTAACAGCAAAGTTCAGAATTCAGGAAAAACTGTTTGTTTGTTCACAGCTATAATGCTCATGGACCTTTTAACAGCAAATAAATTATGCAAACCGCTGTACTCTTCTAGCATCTGAAAAATAAAGATAGAAATAAAATCTGTATACCTTATATCTTTGTTTGCTTAATGGTTACTTATTGTGATATCTTCTAGTGAGCATATACCTGTGATCTATTATCTTTTCTCTGCAGAGCGAAATGACTCATCCATGCCAGACACCTTAAAAAAGACTTGAAGAGCCTTGATTCAACTCTCTGATGCAAAAGTAGCAAAGGATACAAGGAGATAATTTAAAGCAGCATATTACCATTTCTAGTTTTTGAAACTTATGACAAGCCAGTAGTTGATGGTAAATAAACGTATTATATTGCAAAACAGGGGAGAGACGTTTGTGAGAGACTGAAGGCTTTGATGACTTCACACCTGCCTGCATCACATGGTAATCTGATAAATGTCTCATTAGGAGATTCTTTAATGGAATTCACAGTCAGTAGAGCAGAAACTCTCAAATCTATGAAGCATTAAGTCACTGAAGCATTTTACAATCAAAGAGTTTCACATTTTATGCTTATTTCTTTTTATATTTTGCCCACTCTAAATAAGGCAGAGGCATGAGCTGAAAGAAGACTGCGCTGCTCTGGAGCGTCACTGAAGCAGTACGAGGGTTTGAGAGTCTGGGCATGCATGACACTGCACAGCTGGGCGATGATGATGAGGGGCCCCGTTGCCATGGAGACTGTTTTAGCCAGAATCACAGACATTCAAGGCCGGAAAAATGCTATCAGATGTACCTAAATCAATCTCACACGAGATGTATGTGTGTGTTTGCTAGGGGCGAGGGACTGTAAATGAAGTTTATTAACCTTTACAAAGGATTCTAAATTGAAAAGATGTTTCAGAAAATGTAATTCTAGGGGTTTATACCAAACTTTTCAATAAATATATAAATATAACAAACTGAACCAACTGTATTTTAATTAACTTGTTGACCTTCATGGGGATTTCAATATTTGATTTTCAAATGATTACATTTGGTCTTTCCAGTATGTAAAAGTACACTTTTTTTTTTTCAAATATTTAGTTATCTTTTGCTGATTGGGTCTGCCATTAATAAGTACCATTAATATTATGTGTTACGATCACCACCTGGAGTGCCCTCAAGTTCCACTGGAGGGCACTCCACCTCGGACTGTTGTGTTTCTTTGTCGAGTTTTGTGGACTCTTATTCTGAAAATTGTGTGTGTTTCATCGCGTCATGTTCCCTTGTTTCAGCGCTTCCCTTGTTCTACTACTGCCCCCTCGTTAGTTTCCTTGATGATTAACCAGCTCCGCCCCCCTTGTACACGTTTGTCTCCACCTTTACAAGCTGTTTGTGTTCCTCAGACTAACCGCCAAGTATTCTGTTTGTCCCTACTAAGCATACCTAGTGTCTATTTTTTATCTTCTGATTTGCCGTGTACGGATCTTTGCTCTGTCTTGCCCTTTATTGGAAACTGTTCACCGTTCGACCGACCCAAGCTTGTATCCTGAACTATTCTTGTGCTTGCTTTCATTGTTCCCGTGTACTGTTGTCTTCCCGTATGACCATGCTATTCAATAAACCCCTGCATATGGATCTGCATGTCCCTGTCTCCTTTGTTACATTATGCGCTCTTATTAAATTTTATTAAATTAAATTAAAGGGTTAGTTCAACCAAAAATTCTATCATTAATTACTCACTCTCATGTCGTTTCACACAAATTAACATATTTTATATATAGAAATCCAGCTGACCCTCCATAGACAGCAATACAACTGAAATGATCCCAGATACAGACACGTAGTAAAAACTTCGGTAAAACAGTCCATGTGACAACATCCAGTGGATCAACTCTACATTTGCAATGCTAGGAGAATACTTTTTTTGCACAAAGAAAAAAAAAGCAATATGTGATTTCAACAAATACGTTAAAGCTTGCGTACGCAATGCATTGTGATACTCTCTAAAATGGCGAAAGACTCAAGTCATAGGAGAAAAATGGTTAAATAAATAATATTATTTTTGTTTTCTTTGTGCATCACGAAAGTGAAGTTGATACACTGATGTCACATGAACTGTTTTACCGATGTTTTTACAACGTTTCTGGATCTGGGATCATTTGAGCAATTGTACTGCTGTCTATGGACATGGTCGGATGGCTCTCTGATTTCATCAAATATGATGAAAGGTCTTACGGGTTTGGAACGACGTGAGAGTGGGTAGTTAAAGACAGAACTTTCATTTTTGGGTGAACTAACCCTTTAAATTTACTTCAAAACTAGGACTAGAACTAATAACAACAGACAAAACTTATAATAAAAACTCCTTTTGATTTCTTCAGTTTTATTCACCGCTGTTATAACAGTTTGTTCATTGGGAGGAAACCGAGAAACCTTGATCAGAGGTGACATTGCCAAATACAGGTAGATTAACATCTTGCTGTAAAAACAGAGACCCTTAGTAGTAGCATTTCACGGACTAGCTTCACAAATACAAGCATCTGCAGGTAACTGCAAATCTCTATTTCATGGCTATCAGCATTCTGGAAAAGCTCCCAACAGCTTTCTCAGCAAAGAGACAACAAAACCTCTTGAGCTCAATCTCACCACGCACACCTGCTGCAACAACCTTCATGAAAGAAAGACCTAGACAAAGCTTGCTTAATTGGATTCATTAGCTTCTGATTCTTCTTCTTATTAGCTGAATGATTCCTGTCCTCACTGAAACTGTCCCAGAACAATCAGCAGTTACTCTCTAAAACAAGACGTTCCTCAATAATTTGCTCTACAATGTTGCCAACTGGAATTCATTACCGTAATGCTGTATATCGCAATGGATGTATTGGAAGGAGCCTCAACCGTCCTATATTTAACTCTTTTATATTTTCTTATTTTTCACCATTTCACCATGTTTGTCCAGATTAATCACTTAGAAACATTAGTGAAGTAAAATCTCAGATGCATAATGGTTCTTATGTGGCAGTAAAAACCCATTAATGGCTCATTCCCATCAAAATACATAGACTGTCTACAATATAATCAATTTAATGGCCCGTCTAATGCATTTTACCACATCCCATTGTATGTTACTCCTGCATACAAGAACTCCAATTTGTACAATACGCAATTGTACAAATTGTACAATTGTTTTCACTCTGTGTCTTGGAAAAGAGGAATAAGGAAAAGTCTCCATCTGAATGCCACAGGCCATAACAACAGTGCTCTATCACATAGATCCCGGGATCGCATTCATTCAGCATCACTCACACACATAGGTTAACAGACAGGTAATGCTGTTGGGCTGCTGCTAATTGACTTCATGGATTGCTCAATTACACCCTTCCATGAGCAATTACAGGTTTTAGGGTTATTGCAAAAATAAATCAAGAATACAAGTCAGCTTACACATGAGGTTGCATATGCAATTTATTTGTTTCAGCTCCTGAATGTTATGGGAAAAAAGTAAACCGGTCACGACCCTGTATTATTTTCAAAATTGCAAACTGATTCGAAAAATTTTTCTCTTTCGAATATTAAGGCAAATATTGGACTTCTTAAGATCCTTTGTATAGCAAGACGGAGAGTTAAAAACACAGATGAAAGCTGGTTTTGGATATTCTTTCATATCAAGGCTCTCCCGCTGGTTTTGGGTTACAGAGGATAACCCTTTTATACTACAAACAGTATGAAGTTACACAGACCACAAGACTTTTTCAAGTATATGATTATAGTTTTGAGGAGCTATATACATTACTGTGAGACAATCTCATTCATGTCAGATTCCATATGTTTTCATCTATAACTTATTCATAAAAAGGGGCACTATATGAGAGAATAAAAATGTCATAACAGAATTCATTCAGATCTGCTTCAACGAAGGTGGTCTGGAAAGCCACCTTATTTTCTCTTTTTAGCATAAAAATCTATTATTACAAAATTCCCTGATCTACCCAATGGCCCTTATCGAAACTAGTTCATCCACACAATTACGTAATGAGCAAGTCATTATATCTGTTATGAGACCTCTGGTAGGCTGAAGGTGGAAGAGGACATACTCAATAACCTGTTGACAACAGTCCCGGACCGTACTCAGATCAGAGCAGGAGCACCACGGCATGACATCCTCATTAATAATGAAGGGCAGTTAATGCCTGGAGTGAAGGAGCACTCTATGGGTGGAGCCCCTGGGAGCCAGAGAGAAAACTGGTGGTCAAGGAGAAAAGTGCAGCATAATCATGCAGAACGGCACAACCCAGTAAGATATTAAGTTGTGCATGACTTATATATCAGGGTGAAGTGCTATGATATACTGCTATTGAGAAGCTGACAGTGGTTATATGACATGGATGGTGATCGGGATGGTAATGTATACAGCATATATATATATATATATATATATATACATACTGTATATACTTACTATACTTACAAAATCTTTCTATTTCATAAAAGTGCTGTACATTTCAATTTTCTATATCATGGTTTCCACAAAAATATTAAGCAGCACAACTGTTTCTTCATAATTAACACCGATCATAATAAAAAAAAATTATTAGCCACAAATCGCAATGATGTCTGAAGGATTCTATGACATTGAAGACTAAAGTAACACTTAGACTGAAGTAGCTCACTTAAAAAAAAAAAAAATCTAAATATCATGTGTGAAAAACTGCAAAAACACTGATCTAGGAGTAAGAAGAGATCAATCTCTGCTAGTATTCCATCTAAAAAAAAGGACTGTGAGTCAGTGACTAAGAGAAGCAGGTGATTGTGAGTCATACTCTCACTGCCAATCTCTCGCAGTGGTTTAACTGCCACAACCCCCCTGATCCCCGCCATATCCTCCTGCATATTTTGTCAGAAGACAACAGCCAGTCTGCACCTCACCTGTCTGTCCTGCCCTCAGGCATCCAGACCAAAAACAGCAGCTTAGCCACCACAAATAGACCAAAAGAAGAGCTGCTGAGAGTACTGGTTTCACTGGGTAGATGAAGTCAAGATTATGTGACAGACTGCAATGGCAGAGTATTCTTTATGCTAGCAAAAACTATTGAGCCACTGATGTCACATGGACTGTTTTATTGATGTCCATACTATACGTTTCTGGGTCTGGAAACATTTTATTTTGCGTTACTGTCTATGGAGGGTCGGAGAGCACTCAGATTTCATCAACAATATCTTAATTTGTGTTCTGAAGAAGAACAAAGGTTGTACGGGTTTGGAACAACATGAGGGCGAGTAATCAATGACAGAAGTTTAATTTTTGATACTTTGACATCTCACAATTATGACTCTTCTTCTCATTACTGTTAGCTTTTTGACTTTTACAGATATGCATTGGGAGAAAGAAAGACAGAAGTAAGAGATTAAATGCAGCTATTTTTTAGTCCATGGTGGAAACAGGCTTTTATAATATTATTCCACACTATAGTGTGAAGTACCCGGATGACCTACTACTTCCGGACGAATTCTGTAGTAAGCATACCATGGACACTTTCCTATCCCATAAGGCTTCGGGAGAGGAGGCGTCATATTTGAAAAATGACGGAAAGTGGAGACGTGGCTCATTTTAAGTGTAAGCACCTCAGGAAAAAAATGTTGTTTGTTGTGATTAAATTACACTTGTTTAACACACTCTAAATAAAAGGATGACTTATTGAAAGTTTAAATTTCCGGTGTTGTGACGACGCGTGACACGTGACAACATCAATATGGCGGATGTAGTACGTCCGAGTTCTATTTATACTACTCACATTCATACTATATAGAACATACAGTTTTAACGGTCGAGTAGTATGTTTAATTTTAAACTTCGGTACTACGGACGCTGAAATCACGCACCTGATGGCATTTAGCACTGATTACAGGGCCGGTGTTTTGTGCTACCCTGCCAGATTTTCCTACCCCCCATTAAAAAGTAGGTAGTACAATTTAACGAAATTTTTTTTTTTTTTTTAATTTAACGAAAAATGCTACCTGACAAATTATGTTTTATTAATGTCTACACGTACCCCAACCCTAAACCTACCCTTACATTAATGAAGGCACATTAAATATTGTTGTTCAGGGTGAGAAAAAAGAATGCAATATTGACGTGCGCAGTAAGCTTGGGTAGGAAAAAATGTCATAACATCGGCTTTACTGACAAAACGAGCAAACATATCGGCCGATCCGGATTGGTACATCCCTGCTCAAAAGGAGTAACCTTCAAAATACAAACAATGTTAATAATTACAGTGGAGAGAAGCATAGAACTGAGGTCTCTGATGCACATCCACATGTATGCAAGGTCTAAACATTACGCATTAACAATAGGTATCGACCCGCAATCCTAAACAGAATGATCTACTGTTATTGAATTTCAATTTAGCTCCACCTTGTGGATCATTGTTTAACACTGTTCATGAAGAGAAAGAGCCTGTCTGGCATGCTGTGCCTGGTGGGGAACATAATGTGCTTTGTGCTGCCGCCTCCACGTTGATTTAAAACGAGAGGAAGATTGGTGAACGTCGAAAACTTTACTGAGTTATGGAAATGTTGTCATCTAACCAGGTGAAATTATGAAATGAAAATCCACAGTCTGGGTTCTATGACTCATTCCCTGCAGTCTTGAAAAAACAAAATGAGGGTGAAATTGTTTTCTGAATGAAAAAAAACAAAGCGTGGAAAAAAATGGCCACCGTTTCCAACTTTCTGAAAGCAGGAAGGGAGCATTTCCACCCGATTCTTTCTGTAGAATAGCCTTTCGTGTTTTATGAAGCTTGAACTGAAAGCCTGAGGTTGTCCATCATTTTTTTCTGCTCTAAATGAAGGGGCAGAAGAGTTCGGTGTGTATGGCTGTGGAAACAGACTTTTCTTCTCCCCAGCGGTGCTTTACTACAGCCCTGGGGAGCATTATTGAGAGTGCCATGCTGGGACAATAGCATTTTTAGCCACTGTTGAAACAATCCCCTGCAGACCACCATTCTCCAGCCATATGGCACACCTCTGCTTCTGCTTAACACACAAATGCACATTTCACAAGCACTGCCAACTCAGGAAAGACGTGTGACTGGCTTCATTCACTAGAAGCGTTCTTCACCACTCATCAGGATGCTACTCTCGTGAAAACCTGCTGTGGATTTCAGGAGGCATTCTGCGAACAGAGACAAACCACAGCTTTAAGCCCAGATTTAATAAATTTTTCACATTTTGTATGCTAATTTTCATCTGTGGAATTGTTCAGAATGTATTTAAATATGTTATCTATTTAGCAGCTGAAAAACATGATAAAATTAGCCAGAAAAAATACTATTAGAATTTTACAAATGACAGGTTCGCCAATTCCACAGAAAAATAAAAAAACATTAAACATGGTCCAAGATCTTAAAATCACACTTTTTGTATTCATGGTGGCTTAATTTTAAAATATTTCTACCAGTTGTAATAAAGTTTTGGTTTAATAATTCTATATCTTGTGATGTAATCAGGTTTTGTATACTATGGTTCAAAAGTTTTGGGTCAGTAAGCTTTTTTAATGTTGTTGAAATAAGCCCCTTACGCTCACCACAGCTGTAAATCCCTAAAAAAAATACAGCACAAATTGTGAAATATTGTTACAATTTAAAATAGAACTGCTTTCTAATTAAATGCATTTCTATATGTTTAAACTTATTTGAGCCATTACTCCAGTCCTCAATGTCACATTCTTTCAGAAATGATTCTATGCGATGCTTAAGAGATATTTCATAATACAAATGTTGAAACAGCTTAATATTTTTGTGAAAGGTGTGTTACAGTGATTCATTTATAAATATGCTTAGATTTTAGGCAGTTGCACTACATAACATTTTATAACAAACTGACCATTAGAAATCAGTCTAATCATCTGACATTTAAACTAAATGTTAATTAAAAATTTGTAGGAACTCCACGAGTTTCCACTGGAAAAAGTCTGTAAAAACACAGCCTGATGTACCATGTTAACATAAAGACATTTTCCATATTGATTCAAACCTGTGTTTTATTAGTATTTGAAATATGCATTGCATTGACGTCGTGTTTTAGTGTTGCAGGAATCTGTAAACATAACATGGTCACTTTCTGCCAGGACATAATTCTTTTTTTTTTTTGTTTTTTTTACACATTCTCTTTCGCTGTGTATGTGTGCAATCAATTCTTGAAAGAATACCAGAGGGAGTTCCTGTGGATGGAGGAAGGCTCAGTCTAATATTAGAGGTACTGTAATAAAGTATATGTCAGCAAAAAACACTAAACATGAGAGAAACAATTATGAGCTTATGAATTTTTTATAAAAAAGAAATTGTTTTTTGGCTGCAGCCAGAGTATCAAAGACCCTGGACTTAATGCACCTCAACACCTCAAGGGAGCAGTGTATTAGATGCATTACACAAATTAACATTTTCATAATACATCATCTACCACCTTTAGGCCCGACTCTGCCACAGCAGAACTACAACACACACACGGCCCACTAGCTGTACTTTCTTCCTTCCTCATGACTCCTTGTGCATTTCTCTGATAAGTTTATTTTGTTAAAGCATTCAACTGTTCTTGCTCTCAGTTTTTAGCAGTTCATTCGGTTGGGGTCTTTTGTACATGCAGTGCCCACTGTGACAGCTCAGCGTGTTCTCCAGCACATTATCTCATCATCATTAGGGAAGGCAGTGCAGCGAATGAAATTAACGAAGAAACGTAATCAGTGCATTTTGCTTTAGTTCTCTTCTCTGAGCTGCTCAGCGGTGCAGCCCAGACAGAGAGGCCGCTTGTGATTTCCTCAACACCACTTCACCACCAACAAAGAACAAATGAACTAGACAGAGGGGGCTTAACGCTGAAATTGGGCCGATCTGAGTGTGCAAGAGAGTTTAGTGATGTTGTAAGCGAACTTCCACATCAGTACCTGAAGCTATATGTTGAAGGTTTTTTGTTTCTGCTTTAGAAAAAATTGAATGATCTACAACAACACACTGCAAAAAATGCTTTCTAAGACAATATTTATTTTCTTATTTCCAGCCAAAATATCTAATTTTCATATCAAGAAGTAATATTTAGACAAGAAACAATTACAAAAGTCTTGTTTTCAGAAAAAAAGCTACAATAAGTGAGTTTTCTGTTTGAAATAAGAATATTTAGCTTACCCCATTGGCAGATTATTTAGCTTGTTTGACCAAAAAGTTACTTAATTTTAGCTTGTTTTTTCCTTAAAAAAAAAAAAAAAAAAAATTCTGTTCAGAAAATTCTTCTTGATTTCAGAACTTTTAGATATTTTGGCTGGAAACAAGACAAAAAAATCTATTCTTACAAAAGCATTTTTTGCCATGTATATCTGCTTGTGTTTTTATATGCAATATTACTGTAATATTTTATTTTATATCGTTAATAAAAATAAATATTATTACCATTACCATCATTATTGTTTTCATTTCAACTTTGTTTTGGCAACTGTTAAAGAGACAGCTCACCCTAAAATGACAATTCTGTCATTAATTACGTTTCAAACCCACAAGACCTTCGTTTAATCTTCAGAACACAGATTCAGATATTTTATGAAATCCGAGAGCTTTCTAATCTTAAACAGACAGCATCACAACTGACACATTCAAGGACTCGAAAGAGTCAGGAAGGACATCGTTAAATTAATCTATATTACAACAGTGTTTCCACCTTAATTTTATAAAGGAAAAGAATACTTCTGTGTGAAAAGAAAACCAAAATAAAGACTTTATTCAACAATTTCTTCTCTTCCTTGTCAATGTATCGTCACAGAGATTTGATGATATTTTTGTTCAGTGTCAAAAAGATATCAGATTACCCAAACATCACATTAAATAAGTTACTTCAAACCAGAGGGGAGAAATAAATCCGAACTAAGCACAAAGTCTTGCAGTGTGAACATATTTCTACAGATGACTTCAAAAAGAGCTTCCCGTCACTGTCTCCAGGACTATAATACTTCTCCAAAGAAATCTCCAAACAACGAAAAAATATAAAATGGCAAGTTTTCTACTCATACAACTCTTTTATTTTTTTACCGTTTACAGAGAGTATGGCTGTCACAGAGACACAGAGTAATTTCTCAGGGCAATTTATGTGTGCTATTTTAAAGAAGTCGCTTACTGGACCTTAAATATCACCTACTCCTACACACTACTAACACCCACGGCAACACGTATTCAGAACACACGCTTTTTTCCCCATGTCTTTTTCCAGAGACAAGATAACCTCTCATGAACCGCACACCAGTTCCTAGAAAAGCTTTAAAATGTATATAATTTCTACAGCAGAGTGAACATACAGCATATATTCCGTCCTCAATCCCACAGCTCCCTGAGAGAACAACTGATGACACAATTTCATTTACATACGCTGATCTTGTTCTGATCATCTCTCTAAAGCTCTCATCTGATACAGTTAAGAAACACAGAGCTCCGTGACTCCTTTCAGTGGATAAAAGATGAAAGCAGAAAAGATGCAATATCAAGAGAACAAACATGATACCCTCAACAGCACAGAAGAACTCTTATTCTATTTTCCCCCTCTCACTCTGGCTCATTTCTACTGCACCCATCCTGTGAACACTGCAGGAGATCCAGCTCTGTCTCTCTCTCTCAATACTGATAAACATCCATAATGGAAGAAGCCTTCACTGCATTCATTTGCTGGGATACAAAATGTCCCACAGAAAATGAAGAAAGTACAGAAAGAGTGTAAAAGGAAAAAGATTTTTGTAAGCATTGTGTGACAGCAGAATCCTGTATCATTTTCCCCATGGATGAAATTTAGCCACACTAATCACAAAGGTGGAGTACATCCGCTGAGCCACACTATAACTGAGAACAAAATGGATTATGATATTTATGTGTGTCTATTCACCTTCATGTGTCAGCATATTTACCCTCAACTGACACATAATATTTCACAAGAGCACAGAAGAACAACGTCCTCTTAAGGACACATCACCTCCAATGTGAAAATTACAAAATTATATATTTTTTATATTATCATACACTTAGATACACTTAGGTTAGAATATAAAGTGTATATATATATATATAAAACAAAGCAAAAAAGGAAGTGAAAAGAAAACATTTTTTGCAAATCATCAAATTGTCAGCACATGTTCAGAAAGCACTATATACAGTTTCACATTTATATTGAGAGATATTTATGTTTGAATCTATTCAGATGATCTCCGGGTCTGACGGTAGCTCAGTGTTTTCCAAGAAAGCCTTCATAAATCACATAAATAGAGATTTGGACAGATGCACTGACCACTACAAGACTTCCTCCCTAACCTCACCCAGCATCAAGGGGAAAAAAAAGTTTAAGTTTTTAAAACTTCAGCTCTTTATAAAAACCAAACAACTATGCACCAACTCATTAACCATGCAACTCAAACTCCAAACCCGTTTTGGTGATGGATTGACTGAGGAATATGTCAGTACTAAAAAAAAAAAAAAGGATTTTAAGACCACAGGACCTCTAGAATTCCACCAGTTCTATACAGTTTTTAGTTTTAATTGGATTTTATTCTTGCACACTAGCCGAGATACTACTTTAGCAAAAAAAAAAAAAAAAGCTGAAGTATAAAAGTATTCTTAGGAGTAAAGAGAAGGTGAATGCTGAGATAAATGAGAGAGCCAGTGCAACACCGGGCCGATCACTGACTGAAGAATCCTGCAGAAAGTAGCACTGCAAGAGGGAGAATGAAAGAGAGAGGAAAACACACAGACAGAAGGAGAGAGAGACACACTGTGGACCGTGAGACATCTGGGCGGTGCCTCAGGAGACTCGACGGGTCTCTGCAGCACGGTATAGTGTGAGCCCAGCTCAGGTGAACAAAGCTACTTAACCTCGTGCAACAAAAAACTAGTCAGATTTGTTTTTGAGAATTTGAATAAAGCTATTGTAAACAAAAATACAAATGTGGCATTGGCACATGCATAATCAGTACCGCACTATAAGTTTTTGAAGCAAGTTCAGAATGCTTTGATTTGTAGCTCTTTCAATTTAATGACCGCAGTCCAAAATGATTTGAGATGATCCGAGAGCAATGAAAGAGCTCCAATGAAAGAACATCTGATAACATGTATAAAGAGTCACATGATGAATATAACAAATTGATCATATATAATACATGATAACTTCTTATTTTTCCGAATTAAACGACAAGCGGCATATTTTTAATATGGTTTGGCATCAAAGGCATTGAAAAGCAACAAACAAGCACTCACTGGACTTCTGCAGACAGCTATTCGCACATCACTGCAGTGATCAAAAAGCCCACAGGCAACCATCTCTGGATCATTTTAAACCACTGAAAGCAAAAGAAATGGTCTTTACTTGGACAGGTCCATAAGACAGCCTAGCTAAGAGAGTGAGAGTACACTCACAGGCTGATGGATGGATGCGAAAACAAATATGTTGATGTGCATACATGTGGATGAGGCGGTTTGCTGTGTTGTTCTGTTGTCTGGTTTGACTGGAGAGCAGAGCTTAACCTCCAGAGTGATCAGAGGACAAATCAAGCCTTGATCTGATTGAATGAGAAGGAAGAGGGAGAGGAGTGAGGAGGACACAGATGACTTCATCAGCCTTAAACAAACACCCACCCCCCGTTCACTGGCCGGCTGATGCTTATGGCACACAAAAATGGTAAGAGGTCATCCAAGTCATACTCTGAATGGCTGGGTTTTCAATATCTTACTCATCTCCTCTAGAGTTTCAGAAATGATGTAATGCCATACAAAAACAGGTTTAAACTTCCCAAATTCTTTTAGACTGTTTAACAAAGTTTCATTTTTGTATTTAATTTTAATTAATAATGCAAAAGAAAGTCTAAACAAGTTAATTCATAAATTTGTATGAAAATTTACTGTATTAATTTATTAATAAATGCATTTTATCTATATAGAAGTTATGTCATGTTTATAAATATTCTGCATTTTTTTATTGAATGCAAATTTTATTGAACAATTTAAGCGATCTTTTCAAATGCAATATAAAAAGCACATTCTCACCTTCAAAGTAACATATTTCTATAATAACTTCAAGCAAAACATTTGTTTTGGGTTGTAAACTAAGTTGAAATCTTCTGTTTTGACAATAGTTTTTATCAAATTAAAAGTGAATTCTCAAAACAGCTCTGGAGATGAAGTATGTCCTCATATAGGAAGACGGCAGATGCTTAAAAAAAAAAACACACATGTGTTTGTGTAGTACATTAAAACACTTTTTTTCACACGGAGACATGCAGATATCATATATAAATAGCATTCTTTTCGCAGTTTAATATATACAGTCATGAGTCCTTATCAAACCTTGATTAACTGCAGTCATCCTGACAGGATTCCATTATTCCTTCTGCATTTTCCACATCATGGAAATCACAATACGAACTCACTACACCAAATGAACCAAGCTAATCTTACCACACTGACTTTAGCTCTACACTCTTAGCGGTATTGCACCATATTGTTTGTTCTATTTTTTATTTCTCAAAAGGAAATTCAACTGAGATGAAGTTGATATTTACTGTAAAAGCAATAAACTGTAGATTATACCTGAATACAGAGGTAAGTTATATATAGACACCCTGAAGAATCTGAAGCAGAGTGTGTGCTACTTCAGCAAAGCAGCTGGAGATAATCATCTACCTTTGTTGACTTGAAAGCGGCGAGTTCCGCTCACCATGCTTTTTGCATGCCCAATCAGCACCAGCTAATTTCACCCCCCACAGGACAGGCTCACGTCCGCTTTGAGCTGCCCCCTCCGGGTCTACAAGCTCCTTGTGAGGTGTTTAAGATGCCACTCAAGCACATAAATACAACCAGCAAACCATGTCAAATTGTTTACTACAGTAGAGCCTACTATTTCCCTCCACCAGCTACAAATAAGGACACATGCTCTTTGAGAATAAATTCATATTCCTTTTTTCCATCCCTCCGTCCTTCCATCCATCCACAAGCATGAATCTGAACATGATAACAAATCAATGTATTCCAATGGGGATGTAAGAGGGTCAATGACGTCAAGAAGTCTGCATCACAAGAAATTTAAAAAAGTGATTTTATGTCCACAGAATTCACATTAAATGCAAGTAAAGTGTCTACTTTTAAAGTGCCCCTATTATGCTTTTTCAGATCTTTCATGCAGTGTGTCATGTAGCTGTATGTGAACATAAACTATCTGCAAAGTTGTGACGCCGACAGTGCATGATAAATAAACTTATTGTCTATCAAAAAAAAAAAAAAAAAAAAGTTTGCTCACATTCGAGTCGTCAGCAAATTGAATCTTTCTCTGTTACGGATCCACGTCACTAAGTAACATATTTGCGTAATGTCTGGCCACGTTCTACGTCGAGAACAACTTGCCCCGCCCCCAAACAGTACAGTTTCCGTGTGGATTACATCATGTCAAGAAGACACTGTATCTTGTGAGAGTTAATTTGTTTTATATGCCCTTCCAAAAGATAAATCTACAAAGAATGAGTGATTAATATTTTTTTCAACAACACCTCAGCAGTACAGTCTCTTGTTGTGTTCGCGTCATTTTACTGATGACTACTTTTCCAATTTTGGAGTACAACGCAATATTCATTAAACGCATGATCTTAAAAGATGGATCAGTGCCAGTTTAAGTGGACTGGCTTGCTCCTCTGAACTTCTACCTGTAAGTAAAATTAATAATTGATGATTGTATTTTCTAGCGACATATTTGTGTATGTTATGCTGTGCAACAACCCTGTATTTCTGTTGTTCAGCTGTGGGCCTAATGTAGTCTAATACTGTGATTGACTGTCTGTCATCATTAGTTTAAGGCCCTGTTTACAGGAAGGGACGACGCAGGTATTTCCCCTATATATATAATTTTTTTGGAGAATAAAATGTCTAAATTTGGTTGAAATAATGTTACATTTTCATTCAGTGTAACACTATTCATGTAAAAATTCAACCAACACGCTTAATGTGACGCAAGTAAATCTGTGGTAGAATCTATTCCTGTCTCCATCTCAATATCTATATTCATCTATCAGCTTGAGCCCTTAATAAAATACAGTACATCCATCCATCATGAAAATATTGTGGAATCATAATGTCTTAAAGGATGTGGTTTTTATTTGGTTGTCTCAGTGAATAATGTTTTAAATGTTTTCTCTCCCTCTTTCAAGTAAAAGCCTTTCTTATTTCTTTGTCCTACAAATATAGGCCATTCATACTGACTTTTCTTACACAGCTACACAGCCTACACAGCAGGATGCAAGTTTAGAATACAACTGTTACTGATGCACAATCGCGGTTGAACACAAACAAGCCTGAAACACAACTCTCCCCACGGAGACCAGCGGTAAAAACAATCCGCTGATATTACAGCAGAACGGTATAGCCATACAACTGTGTTTTTATTGAACAGCATTACTGCTGCTAATCAAATATGTCATAGCCTTAGTGGAATAAGTCAATTTTCCCATTAAATATGGCATACAACATTATTGATATGATCTCAGGGCTATATGTTTTCTGAACCACAGAAGACAGGGGAATATTCAGGAATCTGGTAAAAAATGATTATTTATTTTCTCAGTTGAATTTGGTGATGCAGAAACCACTTCACATTAAAGTAAAACATTTTAGTATTGTTTTCAGCGATTCACAGAATATGCTGTTATTACTTGAGATTTTAAACCCGGATTGGCCCAGATCCTATATTTAAGCTCCATCTTCTACTGAAGCATACCTACATTTTGCAACCTTGGATGAATAAGCATGAATAAGTAAGTGTAAAATCAGAGTCAGGATTTAAACATGCCATCTTGTGCACTCCAGCGTCTGTCAATCAAATCAAGTTATCATCCTTTAGCCAAACCAAGACTTCAATGTCAAGTTTGCCTGTATAGCGCTGTAACACAGCCAACACACACAATCGAGTTCATTTGTATGCCCATACATTACACAGTTACGATATCTGAACCCTAAAACATGAGTTTCATATCATGCTTTGCAGTTGGGACAGTCCATAGAATCAAATTTCTGCAAATATTGAGGTGGAAATGTCAGTCTAGATGTCATCTGCAATGTACACTGCTCAAAAAAATAAAGGGAACACTTAAAACAACACAATGTAACTCCAAGTCAATCACACACAAGTGAAATCAAACTGCCCACCTGGAAAGCAACACTGATTGACGATCAATGTCACATGCTGTTGTGCAAATGAAATAGACAACAGGTGGAACAGCAAGACAGCCCAAATAAAGGAGTGGTTCTGCAGGTGGTGACCACAGGGCGCTTCTCAGTTCCTATGATTTCTGGCTGATGTTTTGGTCCCTTTTGAATGCTGGCGGTGCTTTCACTCTAGTGTGAATCTACAACCCACACAAGTGGTGCAGCTCATCCAGGATGGCACATCAATGCGAGCTGTGGCAAAAAGGTTTGCTTTGTCTGTCAGCGTAGTGTCCAGAGCATAAAGGCACTACCAGGAGACAGGCCAGAACATCAGGAGATGTGGAGGAGGCCGTAGGAGGGCAACAACCCAGCAGCAGCCCCACCACCTCCGCCTTTGTGCAAGGAAGAACAGGACGAGCACTGCCAGAGCCCTACAAAAGACCTCCAGCAGGCCACAAATGTGCGTGTGTCTGCTTAAACGGTCAGAAAGAGACTCTATGAGGGTCGTATGAGAGCCTGACGTCCACAGGTGGGGGTTGTGCTTACAGCCCAACACCGTGCAGGACGTTTGGTATTTGGCAACAGCTGTGCTGTTCACAAATGGATACTGATCTTTTATTGCTCGTCAGATTAACATATTGGAAGTTTACGCTGAATGTGCCTCTGTAGGTTACCGTTATGGTTCCCGGCCATTTTGCCCCGCATCCTTAAATTTTACAGTGATTTATCAGATGATTTGTCAAAGAAGAAATATTAACGAAATAAAACCATGCTAGGCCTATTCACTTTCATGAGATAGGTTTAAACTGTAGCAATAGCACCTAGTTTGTTCAATTAACGAATTTCGTTTAAATTAATAATGTAAAGACTTATATATATATATATTATATCTATGAGTCAGTTCTGTTAGTTTCGGTTTAAGAAGTGCTCCAGTTCTATACGGACAGCAGAAACCGTATCCTCTGTTCCTTGTTATTTGATTTAAAGCACAATGATTTGATTGTAATAAAAGTACAGAAATAAAAGTACATCCTTTACCGTTCCGAATTATGTATTATTTTAACCTTTATGAGCAAAAATGACTGCATATTTAAGTTTCTACTGAAAAAATAATATGCAAGTGATCCCAATGGCGCCTCTGTTAGGCGTCTAACAGCGCACATCTAATTAGGTTGAACTTTACCAATAGGGCTGCACGATTTCAAGAAAAAACCTAATTTCGGTTTTTCTGATAAATATTGCGATTGCGATGCGATTTTCGATTTTTGCATTCGATACTTTAAATTGCATAAAACATAAAATTATGAATAAAATATGTTGTTACTTTTACGACACAGAGGGTTAAATAAACTACATACATAGTGATTGAGGTTATGAGATTGTTTGATGCTGCG
>JAUCNO010001160.1:147486-170179 GCA_032353835.1 Enteromius viviparus | reverse complement strand
GTCTGCACGTGGACAACATGCGTCTCCAGCAACAAAGCTGCTTGCGACGCCTGTGTGTTAATCATGGCAGGAAAAATTTATCGGCGAATGCACCTGCGCATCGGCCGATGCCGATACACAAAAAATACGCAAATATCGGCCCGATACATTGGCCGGCCGATGAATCGGTCGTTCTCTACTACATAGTAATGCTTTTTACCAGCAATACTTTCCTCGCTTATATCACTTATTTGTTAATTCAAGTCATTTAATATATGAATATCAAGTAATTTAATAAAGAAACAAGTCTTTTGTATGAGTGCAAACTCATACATCTGTTTTTCAAATCAGTTAAAAAGACTCCCAAACTTTAGCCCAATTTTGAATAGGATTTGCCTCTAGTGTCTGATTTTTATTGCTGTTATATATTCAGATTGTCTGCGCTTTCTCAGTGTAAAAATCCCCAATTGAATTCTCTGCTGTTTTTTGACATGGTTGTGTGGTAATTTATTTGCTGTCTGAATACACATTTAATATGATGGAATTGGTTTAAAATTCACTGTTAGAATTCTTTCTGACCACTGCCAAACATTTAATTATACGGCAACTGTTGCACTTAGCTGTAATTTGCATGCATATTTATTATTGAAATGCTGAAAAGTATTTACATAAATAATATTTTAAAAACTGCTCCACCACAACGAGTGGAAGTTAAGAACAAAAAGACTGCGAATAGCGTTTAAACAGTAATGAGTTTCATAGGAGACTATTGTTAACACACCACACGTCGTAAATATCGTTATACTGCAATAGCAAAATTGTCTTAATGTTGTTGTGGTCAACATTGAGACAGCATTGAGACCTATGACATGATAGGTCTTTCAGGCAAAAGTGTAGTTTTTAAAATATTTGTTTTTGGGCCATTATGTGAAGAAGTATTGTAATTTTCCCACTGTAGTGTGAAGCAGAAAAATAATGTTTTTAAAAAACGGAAACTTTGAAATATTACTATTTCATTTATTTTACAGTGCAGTTTTACAACATTTGGCTACTACTGTCTTTTATTTTTGTTGTTATTATTAATATTTATTATATTTAAATTTTTTGTCTTTGTAAAACAACAGTGTGAATGTAATTTAGACTGAGACAGTATACCACAAATAAAAAGAGGGTTAAGTCCCCTTTAAAGTTCAGGTACATGTTAATTCGCTGACTTTATTTTTACTTGTGTTTTCTTAGTTGCCGCTTTTCATTTTTTTAACTGAAATTGCACTAGATAGAATAATTTAACTTTGAAATGTACAAAAGTTAAACTTTTAAATAGCACAGTATTGTAGACTTCAAATTGCAATAAAATTGTATCGTGAGATTTTGATATTACATGACTTCTGGATGTTAATGTTATGATCGGATCAACCGAGACATTAATTTAACATTGATATTAATATCTGGTGTAAATGTAGTCAGTGTCATGTCGTGCAGTTGCATCTCTTTCCAGTCGTCCTAATTCTTTGTGTGGTTTTGCTTCCTTATGCAGCTCAATTATCCTGTCTGAACCATTGGTTTACCATCAGGCCCTTGGGGATTGTTTGAAAAAAGCACTTGTGGTCTCCTAGTCCTGAGTGAGCTTTTTAGCCCTGGTCCTCTTTTGATAAGATAATCACATTCCTAGTCTTGCTGCTTTTTCTCTTTTGAAGAGACCACTTTCTTCACTTTTTGTTGCCGTCTATAGCCTCATCTGTTGGATCTAGCATTCGAGACTGCCTCTTTCCTTCTGAGAATTGCAACTTGTTGACAGTCCAAGTCTTCTGATGTTCCTTTTTTATTTTTAAATGGTGTCTGTCTGAACATGTCCAAGTCTCGTATTGTAAAGACTCATTGTGTGTCCTGTTTTTTTCTTAATGTGGTTATTCAATCTGTTACAGAACAGGGAGCCAAGATGACTTGGTTACTTTGATGGGTGTCCTTTTTAGTGTGGATGGGGGTGGTGAGTCGAGTAGAGAAGCGTGGGACTGTGAAACAGTTGAGACTGTTTGAAGCTTTGCCTGACTTTAATCCTTGTGAACGCTTTAGAGTTTTCAGAAACTCAGGAACAAGCCCTCGCTGTATTGTCCTTTTTCATGTCAACCTTTCTCATTCACTCTCCACTGTGCAATGCTTTTGATTTGAAAAAGCCTGCATTTAAGAGGCAAACGAGTCTTTTGCATGACACAAGACACTGTGTTTTATGCCACATCAGGACGTGGGTGTCTTGATGTCCTAGACTTGCTGTTATCACCTGTTTCAAATTGCCTTTCTCAATGGGACAAGTCACTGGCTTACGCGGCAGCAAGGATGAATCATCATTTAGAACTAAGCTGTAGTACTCTTAAGATGTTCATAGGGATTTACAGGATGTCTAAATAAATGATCATTTAAAATGGTTCTGCTCTAACTGTATCTTCTTTCTCTCTCTCTCTCTCTCTCTCCAGCATTTCTGTGTTGGTTCGGATCACACATATATGGCGTTTGTGACCGTCTGCGGAGAGTTCTGCCAGGCTCAGCACCTCACCTTCGTGGACAAGTGAATTCTTAGCCATCCGCGGGACTTCGCTACCCAGAAGCCTCCCTGACAGCCAGCACACTGGGCCCAGTCTGTCTCTTCTATACCCTTTTGGGACCCCGTGTAGTTTTCAAACACGGTCGCCTGACTTCCTCCCTACAGCTTTCTCTCCCTGTAGCCAATTAGAAACTCTTCTCCTGAATGGGGTAATCTCATATGTCTGAATTGGATGACTGAACGAAAGTCTCCTTTTTTTCTTTAGTTTTCCTTTCAAGTTTCTCATTCCTTTTTTTTTATACATCTTTTGAACATCGTGGACTATTTCACCCTCCTTTTGACTTTTGTTTGTACTTCTAGTAGTCTAGTGTCCACCCTTTATTGCACCCAGTGTATTTTATTTTTTTTGTCTGTATTTATTTTTTCATACTGCTGAAAACTGAGCCAAAGATTTTTTTTAAGAAACAGAGGAGCAGGAATTATAAGTACTTCATTGTAATTGTTTTAAAGACGTCTTGCCAACATGAACCGCCCCGCCGCTGTTGAGATTTCCTATGACTGCATGAAATTCCTCATCACACACAACCCCACCAATTCCACTCTCAACAAGTTCACTGAGGTAAGAGATCCGTCTAGAGCAGCCTTTTGTGAATGAGCTTGTCACGAAAGGGAATACGCATATATCCTTACTCACACATTTCACTCTGCCTCCCTCCTTAGGAGCTGAAGAAGTTTGAGGTGAACACATTGGTGAGAGTATGTGATGCCACCTATGACAAGGCGCCAGTGGAGAAGGAGGGCATCCAGGTCCTGGTGAGTAAATCTAATTGAAGATTTGAAGAACAGTGTTTAGGGTAGGAAGGAAATAAAAGGCACTTATTTTGCCACACTAAATGACAGTGCATTTCTGCAAGATCAGCTGTCCTTGCTTGATAAAAAGGCACATGCATGCCTATGCTACACTCTTGGGAACTCCATGTGGTAATACACCGGCACAAAAGGGAAGCTAATCGTTTCTTCAGCCAGTCCGAAACTCCCACACTGGCTCCAGGCCATAGTTACTGTTAAGCCCTCTTCATTACTATTTACTGTGCCTTTTTTGTTTACGTTTAAATGGTAAATATTGAGCTCATATACACTGCAATTCAAAAGTGACTGCAAATGAAATACAATATTTTTTTTCAGTAAATTGTTCTTTTAAACTGTCTATTCATCAAAAAAACCCAAAAGAAAAGTATCACAGCTTTCACAAGTATTAAACTGTAAACTTTTTTCAACAATATTAATAATAAAAAATATATATATTTTAAGCTGCCAGTAAGAATGGTAGAATGATTTCTGGCGTATTATGTTTTACAAAGTAAAAATAGGAATAAACTACTTGAAAATATGGATTGCAGTAACTGTGATGCAATTTTAGTGATTTCCTTGTCTAGTTTGTAATGCCATTTTATATGACCTGATCTCAAAAAGAAACCGAACAAGCAAAAACCTCAAACATGCTCCTTTCCCTTCACAGATCAAGCAGGTCGTTTCACCCAGTGCTCAACTGTTGTCACCAACAAGAGCTGTATGAGGGCATGTGTCAAATAAAGACACATCATTTTCTTAGAGGCCTTTGGGAAAGAAAAAAAAAAAAAACTTTGTGTTGAGCCTTTATTTACACTTGACATTATCTTGTTCTGACCCTGCTGGAAAAGCCTAGATATCAGTTTATTTACCATCTATAATCACCTGTACTTTGCATGCTAGGTTGGTAAACAGAACATGTATTAAATGTATTGTATCTATGTATGGAGATGTTGGCAAGCTAAAGTTTCGATTTTAAAGAGGAATTTCCAAACGTTGCAATTGTTCCCTTTTAAGTATTTGATGGTGTTTCTTGACCTCCAAAATGCTATTTGGAAATAATAAGGAAGCAAAGGTGTTAGAGGGGGAACAGTATCCTTACTTCCGTAAAGAGTACAGAGTAGTTACTGTCATGGTAGGGTTGTATCAGTCAATATACTGTGTGTGTGAGTGATACATGGCCCATGGCATCTGTCTACCCGCAGCTGTAATCAAATACCTGAGAAAAGATTTACATGCCATTTAACACAGTGCAGCTTTTCATTTTTTCTTCGGAAGTGGCTCACTCACAATTGACACAGGGAACGGCTAAATAAAGAATTGAATAAGGTTTGATGGGGAACAAGGAATTGCATGTTTAAGAAGAAAAAGAAAGTGAGAAACTGCTGTGAGCTGAAGCTGTCTTCAGGTCATCAGGAACGCAGCAGTCCAGACAGCTGCATAGACAGACAGTCCGTTTCCATTATCTGTCTTACTCGCCCACACGCACTTTCTCTTTAACATTTCCAAGCACCAGTCTTCTCACATGCTCAGATCATGGTGTACTCGAAGAGGAAATGGAAAGCAGGCCGAGATAACTACATGAAACTGTTGCTAATTAATGCTGTCCTAAGCTGTGTTTAGTGATGCAAATGGATTTACCAGAAAACCACCGTACTCCCTTAGGATGACATTAGACTTGTGCGTCATTTCGGTGAACCAGATACGTCTTCCCGCGTACTCCTCTCTGTCCTCTGCACTCCTCCTGACGGCTCTCCTTATTGATCTTCTCTTTCCAGCCTCACGCTATATCTTAATCTCTTTGGTCTGTCCTTTCCTGCTTCGTCTCTGCATATTTCTCTCCTCTCCTCTCAGCTCTTTCTTGCCAGTTGTGTGGTTTGGCTGGGAGGAGGCCAGATCTCTGTGGCCTTCTGCCCAAAAACAGTTCATGAGAATGTTCTGCTCTCCCACAATGCCTTGCACCACAGGCAAATACTGTAAGGCCTTATGTGAAATATCTCAAGTTCTTCAGCTGTTTTATTTAGTAAATGTTCCCTCCAGTGCTCTGAGATGTACACAAGACATTTAATTGTTTCAGCAAAATCTAAATTGTTGTTTGATTGTTTGTTTTCATGGCCACAGGACTGGCCCTTTGATGATGGAGCTCCGCCCCCAACCCAGATTGTAGATGATTGGTTAAACCTGCTGAAGACTAAGTTCAGAGAGGAGCCAGGATGCTGCATCGCTGTTCACTGTGTTGCAGGGCTGGGCAGGTTTGTGTTTTACTATCAATGTGCTGCTTAATATTTGTAACTCAGAGGAGCCAGGGTTAGTAGTTAGTAGTTTTTAAGTATTTTGCCAACATTTTTTCACAGTTGCATAAATTAAATCGAAAAAGGTGCTTTTTACTGTTGGATCTAACTTTTTTTTTTTTTTAAAGAACAAAAATCAATTACAAAACAACAGTTTAGTAATATTTATTTAACACTAAACATTTCTCAAAAATACTTATAACTATACCAACAAAGCACAATTTAACTTAAAATTAATAATTAAGTCAAATATTTTTGGCCATTTTGAGACCCCCTTGTTGAATCAGGCATGTATTTTTATTTTACTGTTCAAATAAATGAAGGCTTGCTGTGCATAAAATAATTCTTCCAAAAAATATGAAAATTATCTTATTTTATAAATTTTTTTATTTTATATTAAAAATGCATGAAAAACATGTTTTAGCGCAGATTTAAACCATGGCTAACAAGCAGATACGCGCGCTACTGCAGCACTATTTGTATAGGCTACATGCAACTTGTGCGTGTATTAGAAAACATAATGGTCTGCAGTTTATTTACTAATCATTCGCCATTTTTGCAAATTCAGTCAACGGCAACAGCCATCCTACTCATCGGAGACTTGAGATGCAGTGTTAAACTGCCGACATGTTTGCTGCATTAGCGTGCGACTACCGCCTATATTATATCACATCACGTCATTGTTCTGCATAGATTATTAGTTATTTTCAGTCATCAATTTCGGTTTCCGAACATTCGGTGCATCCCTAACATATACATCTCTTGATACTTCAGAAATCATTCAAATATGTTGAATTGTAATTTTTTTTTTTGCCACTATATAATGTTTATTCAGGATTTTTTTGTAGAACCTTGCAAAAGAATAGCATTCATTTTAAAACTAAATCTCTTGTAGCATTATAATTGTATTTGTCACTTTTGATCAGTATAATGGATCTGTTTAATTTGTTAACAAAAAATACTAACCCCAAACAAGACCGTAAGAATGTTAAGAGCATTCACACCGTGTACTGGATCCACAGTACATCCTAGGAATGGGTAACAATCAAGTAGAGAGAGACTAAATCCAGAATGTGTTTTAGGCACATTTTTAGTCCGGTAAACCCAACACCTGCCTGATTATACTGGGCTTCTAGTTGAGAGCAATTATTTGATTTTAGTTGCTTAAGCAGCCCAAGACCTGTAAAAAATGTGTCCTATAAAAATTAGCCTGCATAGGAGTCCCATGTAGGTTCTTCAAACACTTGTTAACTTTGGGATTTTTAACACTTTTTAACTTTTTAGATTTTGAGCCTGCTGACTCCCATACACACACATAACAGTAACCAGTCTTAACTTGAGAAAGTAAGCGTCAGTGACCTGCTGGTGTTAGTGTGGTGTAACCAACATTGTGGGCAGCACAGTGCACTCTGTACTCTTGCATTCATTTTTCTAAGCTCAGTTTACACCAGTGCCTTTAGGGAAAAAACAGCAGCACCATTTAAAACAAGCCTGTGGTCATGCTGCTCTTCAAGCGCAGTGTTGATGTTTATGTTGTTGTTTGTTCAGCACTTTTTTTTGGGAGGGTATGTGTGAGAACTAAAGTACAGACTGTCTTCTCAGTTCTTGACCTATTTATGTACACAAGCATCTCAGAATACAGTTTTCTCTGTGAACACAAGCACACTTGTTTATGAGCTCCCAAAGATGGTACACTCTGATTTGGTCATTGTTGATGCAGGTGCAAAAATTCATGACCTTAACAAAAAGTTTTTTTGTTTTTGTTTTTTTTTTCCTCTCCATTAAAGCTATAACTTTGTGCAAAGTCAATAGTAAGGGTGTGATCCGAGTTTGTCACACCACAGAAAAATTTGTTATGAACCACCCAGATAAATTTGAGTGCTAAAAAAACAATGCTAAGTACATAAAATTAGGTATCAAAATCTTAAAACTACGAACCACAGATGTTTATGCGCTCTAGTTATTATGTGTGTGCTTGACTTGAAGCAGCACAGCGCAGAACGGTTAGTGTTTGACATCAAAGTACTGCGAGAATGATTCAAAGCAAAATGAGCTCTTTCACACAGCGGTCAGTCTGTGCAGTCAATGCAACACAGCTCTTATAGTTTCTCTGAAGGGGCAGTGATAGGTGGCTCCACACTTTCCGATTTAGACCCGCCCAATAAATCCTGCTCACTAAAATTGTGAAAAACTGTTTAACGTATAGCTCCACTATTAAGTATTTTATAGTTCTCAGTCTTTGTAACATGTTTTAGTAATGCATTTCTAACATTTATAATGGATCTACAAACAATTTTCAAAATTGACTTTCCACAGTCTTTAAGTTTATTGAAACCTTGCATTGTATTGAAATTTGTTTTGTCTTATTTTCCTAGAGCACCTGTACTGGTGGCTTTAGCCTTAATTGAGTGTGGAATGAAGTATGAAGATGCGGTGCAGTTTATAAGACAGTAAGTAGTTCAGATGATTTCTGCTTGATATACATTTCACGTTCTAACATCTGTTTTAAGGTTAGAATACAGTTTTCAGAATACCAGACATCATACACTTGGGAAAAACTGTGCACCATACATTAACTGATTAAGCATCATGCATTACAATTATACATGCAGAAATACATGCCTCATTGCTAGAAGACACATAACAAATAAAAAAGTGTTCTACGATCAAAATCTGAAACAAGTTTCATATTCTCTGACTGAATGGAATTATTGTCTAAAGCTAAAAAAAAATCTGTCTGTGCCCCTCGTTCCAACTGGCCAGTATTTGCACACTGTCTGACTTTCTGCAACTAGCATTAACACCTCTGAACTGAAAAGTGGCACATTTCAGCCATTAGTATATTTAAACTGAACTCATGTTTTTGCTTGTTTTTTTTGTAGGAAGAGACGTGGAGCTTTCAACTCCAAGCAGCTTCTTTACCTTGAAAAATACAGACCCAAGATGCGTCTGCGGTTCAAGGATGCCAACGGTCACAACTGCTGTGTCCAGTAGTGCGTCATTTTGTCAGTCATACAAAACAACAGTGGGAATTTCAACCAGGGTAGAGGGGAGCAAGAGCTGTGGGTTTTAATTGTGGAGATTTTTATCAAATGAATCATGGCTAATCGATCACAGATGTAATGAAAGAGCTGATCTATGGATTCACCAGCAGTATCAAAGAGAAGCGTCAAAGCACACAGATGAGCCCACAACCTGGTTGGTTAACCAGCGTTAACAGTCACGGGCAAGAATTCACACAAGTTCCCCTGATTTCCCAAATTTCCAATAATGGGATGACTTTTTGTTATTTCTGAACGAGTACTTTGAACCATGATGAAAAGATTTACATTTGCTGTCATTGTTGATTTTTATTAAGACTTTTATTGTCTGCATGTTCCTATTATACTTTTTTTGTAATTATTTCCACACACAATAGCCAATTTTGTTACAGAAGCAACTCTAAAGTAGGCATATAATATTTTTGCACAAAACATTTTTAAGACGTTTCTCTCCAATGCAGCAATTGCCCCCTTTGAAAATCACTTTTAATTTAGGGTTAGCCTAGGATTTAAATATGTCAGCTGTATTTATTCACTATAATTAGTGTCTTGTCAGGAGTGTGGGTGGGGTTAGGACACTTCTCTTTCTTTTACAGAGCCATGTTATTTTCTCTCGTTTTCTTTATCTCTGGGGAGTGCAATATTCAGTCCAGCTTAGAAAAGCCCTCACCCTTAGGACCGTCCTACATCCAAAATCAAATACAGGAGGATACTTGGCTTGTCTTAGGTACTCACTTTCTATAGCTGCTCAGTAAAAAAAGCTTTACTGGTCTGACTGTGACACCCACACATAATGTGTACTTTATCTGTCACCCTACTGTTCAGCCCACATACACTGAAGGAAGTGAGAGGTGGGAGACTGGTCAGCTCTGGGTTTATTTCAATTCTTATTGTTTTTTTTTTTTGTTTTTTAGATCATTGTGCCCATTTTGAGAACACCCCCACTTCATCTTGGTTTTAAGACAAATAAATGAATTAAAATTGACTTTGGTCTGTTTTCATTGTGTGTTCTTTCCTGTAATATGTTAGCTATTTACTGCGCTTGGCAGATGAGTCACTACATGATGACTGATTTTTATGGCCACCTTCAAGATAACATTCAAAATTATGGCCGCAGATAATGCGAAAAGCAATTTGGTGAAAGTGATGTGTAGTCACCTGCAGCTGAAAGAGAAATCAATCAATCTCTGTGATTGCTGTCCATAAAAGAGACCGGAATAAAAGATATGCCTGTCTGTTCAAACAGTACACAACCCAGAATGTAGGACTATCAATATTAAGGTAAACCAAATGACTCATTTGACTCCATGAGTCTTTTCCACACCAGGACTTTCTGGCCTGAAAGGTCCTGACAGATCAATGACTCATGTACGTAATGTTGTTCATGTGGCATTTCAAGTGTGAAGAGGGAGAGTGCAGATGGAAGATGACTAAACTCTTGAAATATTTAAGTCAGTCACATGGTAGAAATCCACAGGAAGTTAGGAAATGACCTATTTATTTTCAATCTCTACACCTAATCCACTTGATTCTGTTATATGAAGAGTCAGATGTAGGACACGATGTTTATCATTTATGTTGAGTTTTAATGCGTAATCAAATTAAATGGGAAACCACAAGTGACTGTAAGACAAAAATGGAATTCCGGTTATCCAGATTGCACAAGCCTCGTCTGGTCTGTCTTTATCTGCAGTGCCGTCTGCTGGATCTGCTCGTGCTACGGCGAGGTTACAGAATAATGCCAAGTTGGGATCGCATTTAAGTGGACTTGTAAGCCTGGGCGATATGGTCAAAATTTCATATTGGTCGATATTGATAATTATAATTTTTCACAATCAGATTTTTGCTCCTTGGTGAAAGAGAAATTAGACCGTTAATTGTTTAAAGCTAATATTACCCTTTGCGGTCAGTTCTTTAATTAATTACACTTTTCCAGCCATTTTTCTTTGAAAATAAATATTTAAATTGTATTTCATGTTATTTATATAATTATAAATTTAAAATTTAATTGTACGAGGTTTTGACATCTACTACTAACCTTGCTTTTCCCATTTTAAATCGCATGGAATCTTTAAGAATGAAATGAGATAGATGGATAGATAGATAGATAGATAGATAGATAGATAGATAGATAGATAGATAGATAGATAGATAGATAGATGAAATATGGAGTTTTCTAGACTTTTTATATGTCTTTATTTATCTATAGGGAAAATATAATGAATAAACTGCTATACTTTAATTGTTAGGAACTTAAAATGCTAACTGTCTTGTGGCCAAAGCAATCAATTGTTGTTTGTTTGTTTGTTTGGCCAAAGCAAACTGCTTGCAACTAATAACCCTAAAAGTCATCGCCACCAAAAGAAAGGAAAATAACGTTACTCACTGATATAATTCTCTATTACAGATCATTGAAGGTGCCTGAAGTTTATTCCAAAAAAAGAGAAAACATTTGAAAATGTAAATAATAAGAGCTATTACATTTAGTTAGCACACGAATAATTCAATTTAACAAACATATTGAACTATTACATAAACTATTACACTTATGACTAGTGTAACTTGGCTGAATTTAAGTGGGAGCGTTTTCTTTTCAATAGTGTTGTTTAGGCGAGTCTGATCAAGGGTGTGTGTGGGTGTGGCTGAGTTAACGGACTGGGCTCTCATTGGTTTAGCTCGTGAGCGGTGACGTGTCCGCGACCGTTGGCTGCAGTGAGAAGTGAGCAAGCGCTAAATTCAAAATTTTCAAACAGCTGAGGAGCGCGTGGCGTGAGAGAGAGCGAGCGAGAGACTTTTAGTCCCTCACCAGGCAAATAAAGAAGAAAAACAAAGAGGATTGTGCTTTAATTTAATTTTATCTTAGTGTATATCAAGATGGACCCATTCACGGAGGTGAGTGCCCTTTATCACAACATATAATCGTTAGTTGGTGATGGAGGGTATGGATATAAATTTGCAGCAGTTAACGTTACGTTACGCTGAGCACCAAGTCCGTTAACGTTATTGTTGACTTTTTATATTATATAAGTGCTGTCTTTCGTCATGCAGTTTTATTTACATTGTAACGTAACGTTAAAGCTCATACTTCTCTACTTGATAATAATTTTGTATACAATAAAGCCAACATTACTTTGATGCGGAAAATATGTGTTGCGCTGATGCTTTGGGCTTTTTGTGTTGCTTTTGTGGCTAACGTTAGGCATATTTGTGTTTTCAAAAGTACATTTCTGTTATACGTGTGACTTTAAATCTTTAAACTTAGGTTAACTATTAGAGCTTGTTGTTTTGTCTATTGTTTGAGTGTAACGTTAACGTTAGTTGTTTCTGTATTCACACAGCCGATTTTTTTAAATAAAGTTTTTTATGCCAAAATACAATTTTGTTGTTGTCAATAAGCTAATAATGTTGTTGTGGTTGTTAATAAGCGCTGTGCATTCAATCCTTATGATATTTGAATTGAATATCTTGGTACATATAAATATTAGCCATTTCAATATAAAATGTTTTTTATAAAGGGGGGAAAACAATAGCTGTCAGGGCTGTGGCCATAACTTGTTGGCTGGTTGAATACAGGAAGTGTGGTTTAGGAGCCAGTAGGATTCATCTGCAGGGTCACATGACAGAATTCCATGGACATGAAATGCTCACTAACTGAAATTTCCACTCATTCCCTGGGAGACGGCCAACAAACAGCCACACTGCAGGAATGTGTTTGGTCTTGCTTGGTAACAGGGCTGTTAATCATGAGTGTTAGGTTTGTTCACACTCTTGAGATGATCAGCGCAGATAAATGGAACTTGTGCATGAAAAAAGGAACTAAAACTAGAACCTTATGATACTTGAATGCACTTTTGGCCTATGTCATGCATATCATGAAGAACTCTGACATCAAATTTATTGTACTTTAATATTCTGGTTTTGAGATTTGTTTCCCTGTAATACTGTCATATAGGCCTAAGTAATGTAATGAGCACGTTGCAAAGCTAATTTGTAATTTTGCTCTTTTTTTCAGAAACTGTTAGAGCGCACGCGTGCTCGTAGAGAAAATCTGCAGAGGAAAATGGCAGAGAGACCAACTGCAGCCAACCGTCCAATGGCCAAAAGGACAAGGGAGCCACTTACAGACACAAATAGTGTCATAAGTGAGCCGGCCATTGAAAAAGGTTTAATTTTGTTAAATTGATTTAGTTTTGTTACATGCAACATGTTTTGACAAAACAATAGATGTCTCATTACGTTTGTTCTATAGCTTAAAAAAAAGTTTTTCTTCTTTTTTGGATAGCACTTCCCTCTTCCAAGCCATCCCCCTCAAAGCGTCGCTGTTCAGATGAAAATGCTCTCCTTTCTGGAGAAGAAAAAACACAACCAATTGCCCAACAAATGAAAGCCTCTGAGCCTATGACAGACAAAAAGCCACCCCTGATTCCAAGCAGTGTTCGTCCCATGCCTGTGGAGCAAAGGCCTGCTCGTTATATACCAGAACCAGAAGTGCTGCCCACTCGACCTCCTCCAGACACTGAAAAGATGATTTGCCCTCCTCAGTCTCCAGCAAAAAGCACAGATAGTGTAATGAAGCACGTCGCTCTAGATGGAGCCAAAGAGGCACAGAAAGATGCACCAACTCCAGGCGTCTCCAACATGAGATCTCGTCTACAGAGACTGGCTGAGCAAAGGCACTACTGGGACTCTGAGGGTAGGAAGCTCTTTCATATCCTGAATGTACAGAACATAATTTTCAGGTTTATAGACCATTTATTTTGAGTTGAATGAAAAATAGGTTTTATTGCATTATTTAAATACATTTTCGCTATTTGATATAGTGCAAACTACACATTTAAGGTCCTTCAGAACACAAAAATCTAGACAAAATTTGATAGTACATAACGATATAACAAAATTATAACAAATAAATAATCTGTGTATTAAACACAAATGTTTGCTTTCAGGGACCTCAGAAACAGTACCAGAGAATGTGGTTTTATCTCCTCTGAAGTCTCACAAAGTGGATCTCCCTCCTGCTACCCCAACAAACTCTGAACTCCCCACTGGAAGAAAGGGTAGACTGGCAAACCTTGCTGCCACAATCGGTTCCTGGGAAGATGACCTTGGACACCCGCCCACTCGTCGGGACAATGCACAAGCACAGCCTGGCACGGCCTGTGCACGCCCTCCTATCAGTACAGTGGCTAGTAACAGTACCAAGCCAAGTCCTGCTTTGGAACGACCTCAGACTGCCCAACCAGCTCCACACAAGTCTGTTGACAGCGGTCAGCAGGTGGGTCATGCCTACAACACATTCTGTTTTATCCTTTTTACTATAAAAGGTTGTATTGTGGTTTTCCAGTGTGCTGAATGTTTTTGGTGTGGGGTTTGAAGAGTCCAATGTGAAAATAAATATTTGTTCTTACAGCCAACAGTTTACTCTCCAGTTAAGTCAACCAGAGTGGTTCCTCCTAGTCCTCAGAAGACAGAGTTTCCTCAGCCCAGACTGGCTCAAGCTAATCCCTCTCCTGTTTCCAGCCCACTGAAGATTTATCCTTCTACCCAGCCCTCTAGTCCACTTAAATCTTTGACAACATCTCCCTCCAGTCCCCACAGAGGTTACGTCTCTCAGAGCCCCCTGAAGAACCAGGGCCCATCTAAATTGAATTCTGCAGCAGCACTTAATTCAAGCCCTGCAAAGCCAATTTTGACATCTAAAACCTCTTCTACTGCTGATGTTTCGGTCATACATCAGACTCGTGAGAGGTTTACCAAGGACACAACACCCTTACAGCACAGAGGCCCAACAGGAACTACAGGTCAGCGCTTTTTTTATTTATTTTTTTTATTTTCTACCCACTTTTTTATTGCACCGAGTTGTAAGTTTGTGCCCTTATGTTTGCTTATGTTGACCTTTAGTAGGTGTCAAGTCATTTTTGGAGCGTTTTGGAGAAAGGTGCCAAGAACGCAACCAGAATTCTCCTTCCGCATTTGGAGGTCAAGGAAACACACCTGTGGCTACTCCATCTGCCACCCCCAAGTCCAGACTGCTTCAGGAGAGGCTGGGGTGCTCCCAAGCCACCTCCACCACAGCTGTCCTCACTCAGAAGCAGAAAATGGCATGTAATCTTGACTATTAAAAGGGCATATTTGTTGAATTGCATGTGAAACGTCAGCACTAATACAAAACTGATTTATTTATCAAAGGAGCGAGATGCAGAGCTGGCACAAATTCGTAATCGATTTCAAAAAGGCAACATGCTTAGGAGCAAAGAAGATCTCAGTGAGGTCAAGAATGAAAACAAGGTTTGCTGTCATGTTTTTTTGGTTCTGCTGACTGTTAATAGAAAAGTGCAACACAATTTGATTGCTTAAAATGGTAGTGCATTTTTTTTTTTAATATAGTATAAAAATATGTTAGCAATATGAAATCCATGGAAGGAAAGATGCTTTTTGCTGTATTTATGTAATGAGTAAAACATTCAAAATAATACTAATCACATTGATACTAAAGGGAAATATAGCAAAATAAATTACTTTGATTTGAACTATTCTTTTTTCCCCCACATCTGTTGTGCCTCTTTTATAAACCCCGTACTTAATTTTATGATATGAATGGGAAGCCAAAGAACTTAATGTTATGTAACATAATACTTTTTTTTTTATCCTCAGGAAATTGAACTTTCTGTACAGAGTCAGACTTCTGTGCCAGTGCATGATAATGAGCTGTCCGTGCCAGCGCCTAAAGTACTCGGCAGCCCTTCTAAATCTAGTGAAAAAGGTATTTTATTATGACAACTGTATAATATACACTGCTCAAAAAATAAAATAAAGGGCACACATAAACAACACAATGTAACTCCAAGTCAATCACACTTCTGTGAAATCAAACTGCCCACTTGGGAAGCAACACTAATTGACAATCAATTTCACATGCTGTTGTGCAAATGGAATAGACAGCAGGAAATTATAGGCAATTAGCAAGACACCCCTGATAAAGGAATGGTTCTGCAGGTGGTGACCACAGACCACTTCTCAGTCCCTATGCTTTTTGCATTTTGACTTATTTTAAGGACATTACATTACAAGTTGGATCAGCCTGTAGTGTTTTTCCATTTCAATTGTGAGTGTGACTCCAAATCCAGACCTCCATGTGTTAATAAATTTAATTTCCATTGAACATTTTTGTGATTTCTGTTTTCAGCACATTCAACTATGTAAAGAACAAAGTATTTAATAAGAATATTTCATTAATTCAGATCTAGGATGTTATTCTATTGTTCCCTTTATATAGCAATGTTAAAGTGGTCCTCCTTTTTATTGAAATATGACTTTTTTTTTTTAGGCAAGCTGTGTGCTTTTCCAAGCCCTGCAAAGGAAGTGGAATTTACAGAAAAGATACCTATGGTAAAAGAGCAAGAGGAAGTGGAAGGTATGGGTACTATAGATTGTTGTTTTTAGTAAGGTGTTATTTGCCTTAACAGTTTAAACTGTACAGTTTATCAAGGTTTAGTGTCTAAAGACAAGACTTATTTTTTAATTTTTGCTTTTCCTTTGTATATTATGTAGTGCTTGGTAATGATCATATCTTGTTGTTCAGCATTAAGATATTTATATTGCATCTTGTATATGTCTTTTGTGTGTCGATGGATTACATTTTTATTGCCTCTTGCGCTTTCATTAATATGTCATGACCAATATATTTTGAAACTTTATATAGCTAATTCCCGTTATGCCTTTTTGATCATGAACTTTCTTGTTGACATTGCAGAAATAGATGAAATGCATGAGATTGAGATGAACGTGGATTGCTCTGTTAACTCCGAGGTGATAAATGAGCTGTTTGATGGAGTCCTAGAGGAGAGCGAGGAGCAAAGTGATGAGGAGGATGCAGATCAAGATCCTCTGAATATCTCCTCCATGTCTCTCCTTGCTCCACTTGCAGAGACTGTAGCAGCTGTGGTCAGTACCCCAGAAAGAAAGCCTATGGTGAGCCCTGAGTATATAAGTTCTTAGCTAAAGAGGGATCCTGACAAATAATCTGAAAACTGATGTTACATCTCAATTTTCTTTTGGTCCAGACATCAACTCCTGCCAGCTCATTTATTGTGAAGAGTTCCACCCCCGAGAACGTATCCAAACCAAGTAAGTTCCAAAGGACACGCATGTTACAAGCTGGATCTTCTGACAGCATCAGTGACGTAGAGGAGCAGCAAAACCAGAACCTTCTCTACAGGTCTGCATCAGCTCATTCTCTCTTCTCAAGCAACATTCAAACATTTGTTGATATGCCTTTAATGCATGGTTGTGTTTGATTTCAGCATTGATGCCTACAGATCCACAAGGATTAAGACTGAGTCAGAGAGACCTCATGTTAAACAGGTGATAGTAAGGAAAGAAGATGTGTTTCAGAGAGTGGAGGCCAGTGGGAGCTCCAGTCACATCAACATTAAGCAGAAAATGAAGGTGTGTTCAAAAATGTTATCTGTTGTTATTTTTTTTTTTCGATCCTGTCAATTAAAAATCATGCATTTTCTTTTTAGCAATGAGTTATGTATCCCCTATTTTTAAATTTATGCATTTAACAGTTTTATCAATTCACTAAATTAAAGCAGGAGAAAGTTTTAGATTAAATATAAAATAAATATAGTATTTACATGCGTGTTTATACCTTCTAATAGCTGCAGTGACAATTACTTGACCAATTGCAACTGGCTATTTGAATTAGAAGGCGGGTCTTATTTTGCCTTATTGCAGTTTGCAGATGGAATTTATGATTGTATGTCGTGTTCTCAGATGTTGACCAATGAGATGAACCTGCAGCAGACCGTGATCCATCAGGCTAGTCAGGCTCTCAACTGCTGCACAGATGAAGAACATGGGAAGGGATCTCAAGTGGAGGCTGAGGGTGAGAGACTGCTGCTTATTGCCAGTAAGTGATTTGAAATTTTCCTTTTTTCTTTACACAGATGAAATTGTCAGGTGATTTTTATTTCTTAAACTTGGGCTAATCACTTCTTTTGTTTGGCTTCAGCTGAAAGGAGGGCAGCGCTGAAGGCTGAATTGGACCAGCTAAAAGCAGAGGGTCCAAAAGCCCAAAAGAAAAGTTCTAGCAGCACCCAGGTTGATTTGGGTATACCTGCTTCAAAAGGGTCAATTTCACTGCTGGAGCTGCGACTTCCTCTGAAGGCTGACTTTATCTGTTCTTCTGCCAACAAGCCTGGTGAGAATGTTTCTGTTTTTATATACAGAAACTTTTTTTGTTTGTGCACCCATGTCCACTCAGACACTCACTCATGTCATTAATTTGATGCAAGAATGTGGAAACCATTACTTCTTTGTGATGATCCGTGCTGGAGCTGAGAACACAGTGGCGACTCCTCTGGCAAGCACACGCACTGGTCTAAGCGGTGATGCTTTGACCTTCTCCACCAGATTCACTCTGTAAGTGTCATTCCTATTAAGCCCCTCTTGACATCCCTATCACCTCAGTGTAGCATTTATTATGTTAATACTTTCCTTGCAGGTCTGATGTCTGTAATGATTTTGAGATTGATATCGAGGTCTACTGTTTTGTAAGTACAGCTTTTTAATTTTTGAAGTGAAACGCTTTTACCTTTTTATCAAAGAAATTTAGTACATGTTTGTTTTTCTCTTAGGTTCAAAAACGAGAGCTGAACCCTGACAAAAGAAAAAAAGCCAACAAGTCAAAGGTAAACTCATAGATGTACTAGGTTTAAATGACTACAGAGAAGTGTAGTATGTAACACTAAGTTTAAATGAACGGCTACTCTAAAGAGCAGCAGTCAGTGTGTCCAGGTTCTCCTGAGGCATTTCCATGACATGGAAGCATGCTTGTTGGTATGCTGTGTTTTAAAATCATCACTTGCTGGTGTGCAAGCAGTTGGCTAGATTTGATATTTTTTATAATGTCTTGTCAGTCTGAGCAAAGTGCACGGTGATGGGTATATTTATACTTTCCTTAAGTAAAAAGGCCCTTTGTCTCAGTGCTGTGTTTGTGTGTTGTAAGCTGTAAGTATTATTGACTATATTATTGCTAAAATATTATCTCCACAGGCTATTACACCAAAAAGGTTCCTTGCCATCTCTGTAAGTAGTCTCTTCTTTTCAACCTCAACACACAAGTTTTAGTTATAGAAGTTTTATTCTGCAAGTATACACTGAATTGGTCAGTGACATTTTACAATGTTACAAAACAGCTGTTCTTTTTATTTTATTACTAATCAATTAATCGCAATCTGTTTAAAGCAGCCCAATTGGTTTTTATCATTGATAATAAGAAATGTTTCCTAAGCACCAACAAATCAGCATGTTAAAATCATTTCTGACGCACATTCTATAGGTCACTAGTTACATTATTATTATTCAAGGACACTTTGTCTTTGTTTGGAGGAAAATATGATGCTTAAGAGCAAGTGAAAAAAAACTGATTCATGTTTTAAATAAAATAATTCTTGCAAAATTATGAAAATATAGTTTTCCTCTGGGAAAAATTCCACACCCTAACTTAAATTGTGATTTAAGGTTATTATGGAGTGTAAGAAACTTAGACACATCATTTTTATATGTGTGTATATATATATATATATATATACACAATATGTATTCCACTTTTATATTAATTTCAGAGGTTGCTTCACCTCATGCACCATTCTCTGTTGTAATGTAATATTTTAACATGTAACATCTAATACAGTACTGTAATTACATTTTTGTATTGTTTATAACAAATGAATAAGTTCTGACTTTTTTTTCTCTAATTATTTAATTTAGAAGAGCAACCTCCAAACACCTGGTGAGTATTAATGAGTTTTCAAAAGCTGTTCAATTCAGTGAATGTTTTCAAACAGTTCATACATTTTTGTTGATTTTTGTTTCTTCGTTTTCAGTTGTGGCTAGCCCCGGTGGTCCAAACGCAGTGCGCACCAGTAACTTTGTACTTGTCGGATCCCACAAGCTAACTCTTGCCTCTATTGGGAGGAACAAATTCCCTTTGGAAAAGGTACTTTCCTCCTGTCTCTGTCTGCATTATCATAACTCTTCCACAAATCAAACAATACTTACACCATCTCCTGTCAAAACACACTGAATGTATAGAGGGTATGCACACAACGTCACACAGTTGGCAGAAGTGACTGCGGTTATACACGCTGAGTGGCAACATAACAGAATGTTCAGTTTAAATGCAGTTTATATGTCAGGAAATCCTTTTTTTAGTAAGATTTTGTTAGGATAACAAATAATTAGGATAATTAGGAGTCCAACTCCTAGCACCAGCCTAGTTTCAGGGTGTTTTGCCACTCAGTCGGACTGAGTGGGTGTGTTCTGTCATGAAAATGACGTCAATGCATACCCTCTGTGGCTTGCTAACATCAGAGATGGAGGTTTAACCACAGCGCTAATGTTCACGCCTGACTAATACAGTTTTAACACTACTCGTTTTTCTTGCACGGTGCTGCCGTTTACATATGCCAGACTCTTTCACATGCAGTCGTTTCTCTCTTTTAGATCAAATATGAAGGGATTGAAAGAGAGCTGCTCAGTGACATGTTTCACAAAAAGGTTGCTATGTTCGCTCTGTGTTGAGTAACACTGGTTGTTGTGTGTCTGAGTATTTGGCTAACAAGGCTTGGTGTCTTTTTGGTGATGACTAATTGTCACTTTAAGCTGCTTATTTCCAATTGTGTGCACATCATTGCCTTTGTGTTTCGGTGGATACCAGTTGTTTTGTTACTCCTTTAGGCAATTTATCTATCACTTTTGCTGCAAAACAACGCTTCTCTACGATATGTTTGTTGTTGAGTCCTTAATGTCCTGTTTTGCTACAGGTACCTTTCCTTTGTCCTTTGGAGGGCCACGTTTATCTGAAAATGCAGTGCGAGGTTGGCTCACGGATAGAGGAAAGAGGCTTCCTGGTGAGTCTTTATACTGAACAAATGGACTAGTTTCAAAGTCATTATCAAACACCTTGTTATACACTTTCTTGGACTTTGTGTGATTTCAGTGAGGGTGTCTTTTATTTGCAGACTATGTTTGAGGATGTTAGTGGATTTGGAGCCTGGCACAGGAGGTGGTGTGTCCTTTCAGGATACTGCATCTCTTTTTGGACATACCCTGATGATGAAAAACGAAAGGTAGGAATACTATAATTATGAAGTATTATTATTATTTTTATTATTATTATTATAAGATGCATTTGATTTGTGTAAACGGGTTATTATTCTTCCCACAGAATCCAATAGGTCGCATTAACCTTGCCAACTGTACTAGTCGTAAAGTGGAGCCGGCAAACAGAGAGTTCTGTGCCCGACCCAATACCTTTGAGCTCATCACTGTGAGACCACAAAGAGAGGATGACAAAGAAACCCTGGTCAGCCAGTGCAAGGACACACTGTGTGTTACAAAGTAAGACCCAATTAACAATGTAAATTTGTGTGCTTTGATGAAGACAATCAAATCCTTAATCAAAACATCCCTTTGTAATATACAGGAATTGGCTGAGTGCCGACACCAAGGATGAGAGGAATCTCTGGATGCAGAAGCTTAACCAGATCTTGATAGACCTGCGCACATGGCAGCCAGATTCATGCTACAAACCCATGTAAGCCTGATCTCATCAGGCACCAAGGGCCAAAAGTATCCTAGTTTGACTTTCACATTGACTGCATATATTTCTGATTTGGAAGTGCAATATAGCATCACAGTTACAGTGTTTACAGATATATTTTACAAGTTTGTAATTATACATTTGACAAAAGTTAAAAGCCATAAATTAAGAGACATTTCATGGACAAAATGCTTTGCCTTACAAGGGCATTCAGGTGTTTTTGATACTTTCGTCTATATAATTTAGCAAGGATTGCTTAAAGATTAATGAAAGCTTGTTTGCTTTGTTAGACTGCTAATTTGTATGTATATTTAAATGTCTTTTGAATGACTGCTGTCTGCTGAGATTCCTGCTGTGGTCAGATTTCTCAGAATATTTGTGAGCAAGATAGGAGGCACTATATAAACCTTTAAATGAACCACATTTAATTTCAGTACTTTGTGGTGACAAATTTCATTTTCATGTTAACTACTGCCAGAACCCGGGATTAGTTTAAATTTGTATATTTGCTGTTGTAGGGATGACTTTTCTTTTCTTTTTTTCGTGCTCCCCTGTTACAGGAATCAGACATTCGAATCCAATTTTTGGGGGGTTTATTAGAGTCATAAAAATTTAGAAATTAATTTATATATATATATACGTTTCTTGAAATACACACTAGACGGCTCACTTGGATAATGAAAGGGAATGGCCTTTTCCGTTTTTCTTTGACATTTATGGGCAGTGTTGGAACAATCTGTGGTTTAAAAGCTGCAGACAATTTAAAACCTTAGATCCTTCTCTATTTCTCCAAAGCTCTTTTCAGCTTGACCCAGATGACTTAACAATAATTGTAAGTTGATATTTATCATGCACATTCCCTATTTTCTAAGCTCTTTACACTATACATATATTCTTGTGAGTTTGCTTTATATCATTTTTATATGAACATTTTATAACTTTTTAATGGTTCTAACTAACTTTAAGATTCATCTATCTGTATCCGAATGCGTTTGAATAAGTGACATTTACAAAAGCTTTTAATTTACACTAAATGTCATATTCCCTTGACTGAGACAAGTTTCTTAACCTTACGATACACAATACCAAAATGTAGCCCCGATCACTGTAGTAATCTTAGGGCACTTTAGTGTTATGGCTGTTTTGTGTTCGTATCTTACAACACTCCAAATGTGGCTTCCATGTATCACACAGAGCTGAGGTTTTTAATAAAACAAGCTTTTGACAGCATTTGTCACCGGTTCCTTAATTTTGTTTAACTGCATTACCTGCATTTGCCTAGTTAGACTAGAAACCTGTAGTATTACTTAGGGCTGGGCGATAAAACGATAACGATATGTATCGCGATAGGCAAATGATCGATATCAATAAAAAATGTGTCCGA